>OX422216.1:336824174-337424174 GCA_949130495.1 Sambucus nigra
AGAATGAGATAAAGATATGTCAAAAGTGAAAACGAAAGTAAATAACTACCACTCGTTGAATGAGTAGTAAATGGATAAGGGTAGACCTTCTAGAGACCTTTAATTTATTTTGAAATGGTAGAAGGATGATTTTAGAATGGTTGGATGGTGGTGAGGTAAGGATGAAAAGAAGGGTGGAAAATGGAGCAGGGTGATGTAAGGAAATGGAGAGAATGTATGTGAAAATAGAATTTTAGCGCAGTGGTTTTTAGGGGAATGTTCCGATTTCAGAAAGGGCACCTTAGAAATGATGTCATGTAACGCCCCAATACGGATTAGAGTTACCCTTGGAATAACCCATATCCGAACCAAGGTGTTAAGGGTCCTATGAGATAGCGTAGAAAACATTTTGCTCGTTTTCTTAACAAAACATTTACCAGCTTTTAATATGAAAAAAGGGTGACCACTCATCAAGCAAGTTACGTTAGATTAATAATTTATCCATAAAACATTTTCCATAGTTTTATCCACAAAATAAAATATAAATCCCTGTAATATTACAACTTCAAATCGTTCAGGTCTAAAACAAGGTTCATCTCATCAGAAATAAGGGATTTCATCAACACAAGTCTAGGGGATTAAAAGAGGCACATAGCTATCTAACGACAACTTGAACTTTCTGCGGCCTTTTCAACGTCCTTATCTGACATATCACCTGTTGTACCTGGGGTATTGGAAAATATGGTATAAGCGATATGACCAGTAGGGTGGGAGATAATATCAATAGTTTTCATAGCAAAATACTATACATATAAAATGCATTTTAATAATTTCAAAAACCATCATTGTCCAATATTCATTAATTATCATTAATGATTTTCGTAGTTAACATTTAACTATACTTATAATATTTAAGAAGTCTTCATTATATTCAACTAATTTATCATTTATATATACAAACAAGATTCTTTAACTTCGTCATAAATGCACCTACATGCAATGCCCCAGACTATGTGCCCACTCACACATAGCATTTTTGTGTTCCATGCTAAGAACTTTATCATATTCCATTATGTTATCACATAATAATTCAATGAATATATACCATTCATTTATGCATGTTACATGACTATCCGATTCATTACTTAGAATTATTTTTGGGATTTCGCCAACACGCTCACCCATCACAACACACGCACACCCACGATTTCACGAAATTTCATCGCTCGGCACTGAGCGCCATATGCTAACTGCAATTGTTTTGGGGTCTTTCACCACTAGGGACATCATATCTCTGCTTAGTTATTTAACCCGGTATCATCCAAATATCATTATCTTTCAACATTATTCTAATTTTCACGTTTACATATGCGATCTTAGCATTAAAACCCATTTTTAACCTTTACTTCCTATGAGCCGAGGAGGCATTCTAGTGTCAATGTTGTACAGTAAAATATACTAAAACATCGTTTTAGACATTAAATAACCAAAATGTCATCTTACACTTTTATTATCTAAAAAGCATTTCCTTAGCATTTTTCAAGTATTTTTCATGAAAAAACAACATTTTCGTTACTTTCCCCCATATTTACCAAATCTACCACTAAGGTATTTTTTAAACAAAAATAAGCTTTCTAAGTGGGTTTTAAGTACAAAAATCATTTTTTAAACTACTACATGTTTCAAGCAACATTTAACCCCTTAATAATGATGAACAATCCATTTTAACATAACTTTGCATAATAGTCCAACTATACAAATATTAAGTCATATATAACATGTTTAAGAAGCTTAAACTAACATTATGACTTAAATGATTTGGCGGCTATTTTTGTCAAATTCTTAATCGCATGCTTGAACTAACATATTTCATTATTAATCATCTGAAATCTCAAGTCTACAACATATTACACATTCTACCTAAGAATGACCCATGAATGCAACTAATAGGTGTATTTTCTTTTAGTCTTTCATTTTTCATGTTTATTTCATGAGATTAATACATTTATAGCATGCTTTCAACATTTATAATAATATGCAAATTAATCTAAACATCATCTTCTCCATCTATCATTTTTTACTAAATGGGTTTTTCATAGCATATGAAGATAAGGGAGAAGAGCTAAAAAAACGTCACTTTTTCTTCATCATCTTATTCACACTAGCATTTGAAATAAAAGAGTTTAAGAGAGATAATAACCCTACATGGAAATAGGAAGAGGGGGATGTTGAAGAAGATGAAAGAGGAACAATAAAAAACTCCACAAAGCCACCACCCAAAGGTTCCAAAACCACCTCTGTTTCTCTCCAACAAGTTGTCCTAATTCTTAAGCAAGATTTAATGGAGTTTGAGTCCTCCAAAAAATGGTGCAACAAATGTGGTAAATGGGTGCTAAAAGAGACCAAAAAATTTAAAAGAGAGCCACCTTACTTTGGCTATGAGAAAAGAGAGGAATCTGATGGAAAGAGGTGAACATTGTGGCTTAAACTTTCCCTCCCATCATCTTTCTTATAAGTTATTTTGGTCACTATTCAATCTCACAAACAAAATAGCAGTGTTGTGTGTTCTAAAACATGAAAAACATTACCCAAAGTCCAAAGGCTGAGTTAAAAAGGGACTGCACCCAACCACCCTTAAACCCACTTGAAAGCGACACACAATGTGCTCCCAATAGCTACCAACATCATTTTCTCTCCCTTTTTTTTAACTTTGAAAATAAGGGACTTATTCCTTGTATTTTTTTGAGTGAAAAACCATATTCACATTAACTTTTTGGCTCCTGGAATGTCCTATACACACACGCAAAAATCGGGACCTTCGCGCAAAACATTTTTTTTCTTTGCATGGTAATATTCCTTATATTTTTATGAGTTTAAATATATGGTCAGAATATTTTTTTGACTTACCAATTGTCCTAAACAATTTGCGCAAGTTCACGTCCTTCGTGACACGTGCTGATAAAAATCCTCCTAAAATGTGCCTAAATGATTTTTTCCGAAGACGTCGAAAAATATAAAATTTCTTAAAATTAAATTTGAAGTCAAACTGGAGATTTTCATAATTTTATTAATACTTTTATTTTTGGATGAAAAATAATTTTTATTTATTATTTCTTTTTATTTTTTGAATTTTGACCCCATGGTATTTGTATATATTTTTTGGACCCTATAAAAGTGGTCATTTCGATGTTTGGGACCGCGATGCATCCAACAAAAATAGTGCAAAATTGGACTTTCGCAGTGTCGCGCACTGTTGAACAATTAGTACTCAAGCTTGCGTAGCATTCGTTACTTCTCCGAATCGCGTGAAACTTAACCAAAGTATTTGAAATAATTATATTGACACAAATCATAACTCATGCAAAAACATGAGACTTAAAATTGTTATTAATAGAGCATCGTTAAATAAAAGGATATTCGTACAAGTACAATTAAAAGTGCGGGTATTACATTCTCCCCACCATAGGAAATTTTGTCCCGAAAATTTATCATAAGTCACTCAAAAAGTTATGTATGTTTCTCTCTCATCTCGGCTTATCTTTCCAAAATGGCACCTTCAATTCCTTGCGATCCCCAAAGGACCTTCACCAATGGGATGGCTTTATTACAAAGGACTCGGTCCTCCATGTCAAAGATAGATATGGGCCTAGTTAAGAACATAATATCCTCTTCCAACTCAATGTTCTCTCATTTGATAACATGGAGAGGTTCATGGATATACTTCTTTAGCATAGAGACGTGGAAGACATTGTGAATACGAACCAACTGTGGAGGTAGAGATAATTGGTATGAGACATCCGTGACCATTTTCGAAATCCCAAAGGGGCTAATGTACCGAGGAGAAAGCTTGCCCTTATGACCAAATCCGTGACTACCAGTACCAGGCCTAACCTTCAACAGTACTTTATCACCCACTCTGAACTCTAACGGTGTATAACGATTGTCGACATAATTCTTTTGTCTGACCTGAGTCGTCACCAGCCTCTCTTATTTCAACTAAACCTTCTTGGTCGTCACCCTAATCATATCCGAGTTCGTAAGATGCTTCTCGCCCACCTCTGCCTGACATACTAGAGAACGACACGGTCTCCCATAAAAGGCCTCAAAGGGGGCCATTTCAATATTTGTTTGGTAACTTTTGTTGTACGAAACCTCCACTAGAGGGAATTTCTCGTCCCAACTACCTTGAAAGTCAAGTGCACGTACCCGCAACAAGTCCTCCAGAATATGAATGTTACATTCTCACTATCCATCTGTCTCTGGATGGTATGTTATACTCAAATTCAGATTAGTAACCAGAAATTGAGAAACAAATCGAGGATCCCTATCGAAAACCATGGTCAACGGTACACCATAGAGTCTTACAATCTCCCGTATGTACAACTTGGTCAACTTTGTTATGTTGTTTATGATCCTGATTGATAAGAAGTGCGTAGACTTCATGAGGAAATCCACCATAACTCAAACTGCTTCATGACCCCATTTAGATCGAGGTAACGCTATGAAGAAGTCAATGGTGATGTGCTCCCACGTCCACTCGTCCATTGAGAGTGGTGATAACAACCCGACTGGCTTCTTGTGCTTGACCTTCACCTCCGGACACGTATAGCATTTATCCACACACATCACTACATCCTTCTTCATCCCATACCACTAAAAATCTCTGCATAGGCCCTTATACATATTTATTTGACCCAGATGTGTGTTGATTTTAGACAAATGGAACTCTGCAAGAATCTCTTATAGCATCTCCTTAACGATTGACGCAACCAACCCACACTCATGTTAACCCTATCACGGTGGACTATAAAGTCTTATTGATAACTACCAAGCATGCCTAACATGTCCATTCAATAATAACTCGATTTTATTTCAAATCTTTTGCTAACACCCAAAGAACTGATCGTCATGAATTTATTCCGAACTTCATGATTTACAAGCCTATGTTTTGTCAAATGATTGGAATCTTGCCTAACTTAGGCACACACATCCTCAACATCAATAACTATTCTTATTAATTATTTCGAGAAAACCATTTAATCCCAATGGTCCATCCGACTGATACCTCCTATGAGACTACACATTAACATAGAGTCATTTTAGGTATCACAACCCAATTACATATGATAGACTACATTCTCAATCCATAAATTTCATACGGAGTGCAACACTAATATTTAATACCCCACCAAGTTTTTATATTCATAATTTCTTAGAGTCGTGACCTCAAATCCACAGTATACATCGTAATGAGCTATACATGTTAACTAACGAGTATGTTAACCTAATGTTATCAGGTACACATGCAAACTACATGCAACAAACTGCGAGGCTACGCGTACACACCCACTGGTGTAAAACAAAGGAGCTTCCTAATAAGAGCATACTCATGTACTGTGATGCATTAGCCTCAAGACGGCATATCTCGCATCACTACTAAGCTTAATGCAATGCTACACCTGAATACAGACCCATAATTGAAACAATAACTTCCCGTTATCGGGATCAATGAAGACACAAGAAGATGCAATGAATTAGGCAATTTTCATGCCAAAATGAAGTAATTGAGTTTGGGCAACGAACCATCCCACAAGAAGTGCGAACCATAATGTACACTTGAACTCTAAAATTATCACTTACCTACATGTGTGCTAAAGTATTAGTCTAGTCACTAACCTACATACTCAAGTCTCCATAATATGCACATGTGATTGATAACTTTTGAACCTAGAGATCCTCCTCATCCTAGAGAACACAACATTCACATATATTTTCCTTGCGCGCCATCGCTAAAACCCTTAGCAACGTCCTATATGGTCTCAAATCATAACTATCAAACTAGTTACAATGACACATTAATTTTTCAAGCATAACCCATTCATGAGACCTAATGATTCTCCTCACTAGAGTCATGTTAAAGCGTAAAGGTAGCACGCACAGGTGCTATAATATAGCCTAACACCTCATTTTGAATGTTATCTCTAAATCCATAACGAGAATCATCGTGTTTAAAGTATCCCAAGTGCGCAACCTGCACTTATCAACCTGATATTTTTCATAAAAATCATACCATAATACAAGATTATAAACAAAGCCATGACATTCACAAGGTATTGCCACAATATCAATATGACTCAATCATGTTATAACCATCAATAGTCGACTATGTACATCTCAACACGATAAGGATACCAATTCAATCATCTCCAATTAAACACACACGTCCAAGTGCGAGAATCGTCATGACATAATCTTTTAATGTCCAACAACCGATCATGGACACTAATTTAATTCCTCAATAGGCTAAACACTAGTCCTAATTGTTACATGTTACATCAACTATAACTCTATATTTTTTACATCATAATGAATCCTAAAGGTTCAACGGGTGATATCTTTTTCATTATAATACACAGGGCAGAATCTAAAGTTCGCCATTACTAGGCAATACCTACTACTTGCTAATACATCTAAGATAATTCTTAGCACATAACTCCAAGGGACAACTTAATACGAATTCATATGCCTATCCAATATTCTGTCCAAAACCAAATTCATCATAACACATCATGTAATCTTTAATGACTATAACACCACAACAACTAACTTATCTTACTATGTAACCATCGCATTACCTACTAAGCCTCAAACTATCTCATAAATTTTTAGAACCATAATTTAATACCATCATTTCTAACGTTAGGTCTTGAGGACTATATAAATTCAATCACAAGTTATCATGAATTAGTGTGACTATCAAAACGTAAATCATAATTAAGTTACTTAGGAATTCTAATCACCACAGAATCGATACTTATAAGTATACCACCTAATAACATAATCCCATATATGGACTTACATGCTCTTTAGCTAAGATGCAACGAAAATTACTACACGTTGCTATCACCACTTAGTCTTATCAAATGATCCAATTCCCACATGATGTACCTCACATAAGACTATGGTGTCACCCCTCTACTAATGGGAGATAGTCTCAACTAATTAGCGCACTCCCTGCTCCATCCTCTGAAACTCGTTGTTACCAGTCACAGCATTGCGAGTAAGAGCCATCCTATATGATAGGAAAGTTTAGTATGATAATAATATATGCAAAAAATGGAAGGGAACATAAATGGTAATAACTCCAATGCTCTGAGGATCCTAATGCTCTGATACCAAGTTGTAACGCCCCAATCCGTTTTAGAGTTACCCTTGGAATAACCCGTATGCGAACCAAGGTGTTAAGGGGGAGGGGATATATCCTATAAGACAGTTTATAAAACATTTACCTCGTTTTACTGAACAAAAAATTTACCAGATTTTATTACAAAAAAAAGGGTGACCACTCATCATCCAAGTTACGTTTAATTAATAATTTATCCATAAAAAATTTGCCATACTTTAATCCACAAAATAAAACATAAATCCATATATTATTAAAGCTTTAAATAGTTCAAGTCTAAAACCAAGTTCATCTCGTCAGAAATAAGGGATTTCGTCAACATACGTCTAGGGGATTAAAGTAGGCACAGAGCTCCCTAACGACGACTTAAACTTTTCGTTTCCTTTCCAACGTCCTTACTCGAAGTACCACCTATTGTACACAGGGCATTAGAAAATAGGGTGAGAGAGAAATTACCAGTAAGGTGGGAGATATTATCAATAGTTATCATAGAAAAATACTGTACATATAAAATGCATTTTAATAATTCAAAAAACCATCATTGTCCAATATTCATTCATTATCATTAATGATTTTCTTAGTTAACATTTAACTATACTAACAATATTCAAGAAGTCTTTATTATATTCAACTAAGTTATCATTTATCTATACAAACAAGATTCTTTAACTTTGCCATAAATGCACCTACAAGCAATGCCCTGGACTACGTGTCCACTCACACTTAGCATTTTAATGTTCCGTGCTAAGAACTTAATCATATTCTATTATGTTACCACATCATAATTCAATGAATATATACCGTTCATTTATGCATCTTTCATGAATATTAGACTCATTACTTAGCTTTATATTTGGTATTCCGCCAACACACTCACCCATCACAACACACGCACACCCATGGTTTCAAAGAATTTCACCGCTCGGCACCAAGCACCATATGCTAACTGCAGTTTGTTTGGGGCCTTTCACCACTAGGGACATCATAGACCTTATTAATTATTTAACCCTAAACCATCCAAATATCATTATCTTTCATGTGCTCAACATTATTCTAATGTTCACGTTTATATGTCCGATCTTAGTATTGAAATTCGTTTTTAGCCTTTACTTCCTACGAGTCGAGGAGGCATTCTAGTGTTAATGTCGAACACTAAAATATACTAATTCATCATTTTACACTTTAATTTTATCAATATTTCATCTTACACGGTTATTATTTAAAAAGCATTTCCTTAGCATTTTTCAAGTATTTTTCATGCAAAGACACCATTTAAGTGACTTTTCCTCATATTTATCAAATCTGGCACTGAGGCATTTTTTAACCAAAAATAACCTTTATAAGTGGATTTTAAGTACAAAAATCATTCTTTAAATTACTACATGTTTCCACCAACATTTAACCCATTAATAATGATGAACAATCGATTTTAACATAAGTTTGCATAATAGTCCAACTATACTAATATTACGTCGTATATAATATGTTTAAGAAGTTTAAACTAACATTATGACTTAAAATATTGGGGGGTTATTTTTTTCAAATTCTTAATCGCATGGTTAAAGTAACATATTTTATCATTAATCATCTTAAATCTGAAGACTAAAGCATATTACACATTCTACACATACAAATGGGTATTCTACATAAGAAGGACCCTTAAATGCAATTAATATGTGTATTTTCATGATGTCTTTCATTTTTCATGTTTATTTCATGATATAATTATATTTATATCATGATTTCAACTTTTTTAATAATCTGAAAATTAATATAGACATCATCTTCTCCATTTATCATTTTTCACAAAATGGGTTTTTCATGGTATATGAAAATAAGGGTGAAGAGATAAAAAAATCACTGTTTATTCATCATCTTGTTCACACTAGCATTTGAAATAAAAGACCTTAAGAGTGAGGAAAACCCTACTTGAAAATAGAAAGAGGGGGAGGTTGAAGAAAATGAAAGAGGAACACCACAAAACTCCGCAAAACCACCACCCAAAAGTTCCAAAACCACCTATGTTTTACTCCAACAAGTTGTCATACTTCTTAAGAAAGCTTTAATGGAGTTTGAGTCCTCCAAAATGGTGCTACAGTGGTGGGAAATGGGTGGTAAAATACACATGCAAATTTAGAAAAAAAACCACCTTGTTTTGTCTATTGATAAAGAGAGGAATCTGATGGAAAGAGTTGAACATTGTGGCTCAAACTTTCCCTCCCATCATCTTTCTTATAAGTTATTTTCGACACTATTTAATCTCACAACCCAAACAGCAGTGCTATATGTTCTAAAACATGAAAATACTACCCAAAGTCCAAAGGCTGAGTTGGGTAGGGACTACACCCAACCACCCTTAAACCCACTTAAAAGTGGCGCACAATGTGATGACAATGACTATCAACGTCATTTTCTCTCTCTAATTTTTTTTAACTTATAACCTGAGGTTCTTATTCGCTGTATTTTCTTTAAGTGAAAAACCACATTCACATTAATTTTTTGGCCTCCTAGAATGTCATATACACACGCACAAAAATCCAAACCTTCGTGCAAAACATATATATATATATATTCTTAGCATGGTAATATTCCTTATATTGTTTCACTCTGAATATGCGGTTGAATTATTTGTTTGACTTATCGATTGTACTAAACGATTCGCACAAGTTTATGTCCTTCACGACGCGTGCGGACAAAAATTCGCCTAAAACCTATCTAAATGATTTTTTTCGAAGACGTCGGACAAGAGAAAGTTTCTTAAAATTAAATTTTAAGTCAATTGATACTTTCATAATTTTCGGAGCACTTTTAGTTTTTGACGAA
Source organism: Sambucus nigra (assembly GCA_949130495.1). Taxonomy (NCBI): domain Eukaryota; kingdom Viridiplantae; phylum Streptophyta; class Magnoliopsida; order Dipsacales; family Adoxaceae; genus Sambucus; species Sambucus nigra. Next base: position 336,834,160 of record OX422216.1, read on the forward strand.
AAATAATTGTTATTCATTAATTTTTTACTTTTAACCCCATTATATATTCATATATATTTTTTAGACCCTATAAAAGTGGTCATTTCGATATTTGGGGCCACGATGCATCCTACAAAAATCGCACAAAGTTGGACTTTCGAACTGCTGCACATTGTTGAACAATTAGTATTCAAGATTGCGTAGCGTTCGTTACTTGTCTGCATCGCGTGAAAATTAACCAAAGTACTTAAAATAATTATACTGAAACAAATCATAACTCATGGAAAATATGTGACGTAAAGTTTTTATTAACCGAGCGTCGCTAAAATAAGGATAATCGTACAAGTACAATTAAAAGTGTCGGTATTACAGGTAATGGTCTCCTTAAATAGTAAAAAAATAGGTTTTTAGGGGGTGTCGGCCAATATGCCCCCCTAGCTTGCCTATTGGCATAGACCTGCCTTGTTTTCCAAGGAAAGTACATGTTGTCGATAGGCAGGGGGTTATAGTTGCCTCTGGGAGTTCGGAACGGACTTTTTCAAAAAAATGGTCATAAAATGCAAATTGTAAGTCCGAATTGTGCATGGCTGAGACCCTTTGAAGGGGTATTATGATCCCTATAAGAATGCATTGATACACTCCTAGGTTTGAGAGTTGAGAAATGTAAAATGGTGCATGGAAGCATCCAATAATCTCTTGACGAGGTTTTTTAGAGTAAAAAGGCAAATACGCCCGAACCGTGAGGTCGATTCATGCACGGTATAGATCTTTGGAAAGGGAATTTAGAGTCATACAAAATTTCATTCAAAGTCGCTCACGTTGAAGATTGAACAAGGTCAAACGGTCCACGAAAGCACCTCGTGGCCTCTCAAAGTAAAAAGTTACATTCGTACTAATTGTGAGGTCAATTTGCGCACGGTATGGATCGTTAGAAAGGGGATTCTGAGCCCTATGAGGTTTTATTGATCTTTTCTAAAGTTGAAGAATTGACCATGATAACACGGGGGCTCGGTTTCTCCCGGTGGTCTTTATACTAGGGTTCCGAGTATTTAGGGGTCAACCTGGCAATGGGTCATGTCGAGTCGTGTTCATGTAAGTATTTATCGTGTTCAGGTCTTATTGGGTTTGTCTCTATAAGGGTGAATTTTTTATCGTGTATTATATTCAAACCTGACCCGTTGTCTTAACATGTCGTATCATGTTTACCCATTATTACCCATTAAGATAATGGTTTTTTTTAATTGTATACAAGTTAACATATTAGCTCATTTTATAACACAATTAGACAGATTAATTCATTGACATTACTAACTCCCCAATTTAGTAAAATTAATTATGATTAAATTAAAACTAAGTTACATAATCTCTTTCTAAGTCACAACATTATATCTTATTTCCTTAAATTAATGGGTCTTAATGAGTCTTATCTTGTATTAACAGTTGAGGGGGATCAACACTAACCTGACCCGTTAACTATCATTTCATATTAGATTAGCACTAATATGACCCAAAACCATTAAGGATCCATCCATTACCTTACAACTTCATGTCTTTTTGTGTTGTGTTATCGTGACGTGCCTAATTTTGTAAGGTCTATTTTGGGGGTAGTAAGATGGGGTGTCTGCACCATGTTTGATAACTTATTAAGCACTAAATCTCTCAATATATTGATGTATTGACCAACAAAATCAATTTGAGAAATTTAGAACTTGAAACTGAACCATCTATCATGAAGATACCAATAACGATTGTAATATTTCTCATTAAAGCAACACCAAACAGATTCTAAACGAGTTTCCAACCATAGATTTGTCCACTTATATTCCCTACCAAATCGAACCCCCATCATTGCAATAATGAGTTCAACATCAAAAGTTGAATTAACATTAACTTTACAATACAAAGAAGCTCTCACACACACCCTGTAGTTTCTAAATAGACCACCAGTAACAACCTTGTTGTTATGAAAAAGTCCACATGTATTCACATTCTTCCATATTTGAATAGGAGGGTACCATCTAACCTCAATAATTTTATATGATTTCTTAACTTTACTTGTTATGTTCAAACATTGAAGAATATTATAATTTTAAATATTTATTCATGAAGCCTTTTCCTAGATATACTGTAATGCCCTGATCCGGATTAGAGTTACTATTGGAATAATCCACATCCGAACGAAGGTGTTAACGGGGGAGGGGGATAAAACATTATTAAATTGGAAAACATTTGCCACATTTTACTTTAAGAGGACCTGTGATTTCTTTTAGTGTAAAAAGGTGACACCCATATCATGCAGGTTACTATTCGATTAACAATTTAACAAGTAAACCATTACCAAGATTTAATACATAAATAAAGCATAAATCCTTGTATTATTACAATTTCCAAATAGTACTAGTTCAAACCAAATTGTCTTAACAAAACATAAGGCATTACATTTTAAAATAAATATATGGATTAAAATTGGTTGCAGAGCCTCTAACGACGACTAGTGTTTTCCGTGGCCTTTCCAACGTCCTTACCTGACGTACCACCTATTGTACCTAGGGTTTTAGAAAATAGGGTATGATAGAAATGCCCAGTAGGGTGGGAATACTAAGAAATAATCTTTTTAGAAAAATACTATACATATACAATGCATTTTAAGAATACTATACATATCTTTTTAGAAAAATACTATAAATATACAAAACCATCATTGTCCCATATTCATTAATTATCATTAATGATTATCTTAGTAAACATTTAACTATGCTAACAATGTTTAAGAGGTCTTCATTATATTCAACTAGGTTATCATTTATCTATATTAACAAGATTGTTTAACCTAATCGTAAATGCACCTACATGTAATTCCCTGCGCTACGTGCCCACTCACACTTAACATTTTCGGTGTCCCGTGCTAGGGACGTAATTAATTCCAATTATGTCATCCATATAATTATCAATTAATTCGTATTCATTCATTAGTTTAAGTTTCATGAATTTTTCTCATTCATTACTTAACATTATTTTTGGGAATTTGCCAACAAATTCTCACAGACTTCGTGTCCTCACACCACTGGTCTCCACCGCCATATACTACTGAAGTTAATTTGGGGTATTTCACCACTAGGGACGTCATGCCCTCCTTAATTATTTTCTCTCGGCGTCATCTGAATATCATTTATCTTTCATGTATTTAACATTATTCTCAATGTTCACATTCAACTTATCTGATTTTATCATTTAAAACCCATTATTAGCCATTTTCCTAATGGGCCGATGAGGCTACTTAGTGTCAACACTGAACACTAAAATGTACTAAATCACCATTTTACATTTTAATTTAACAAAATTCCATTTTACACTTTTATTATCTAAAAAGCATTTCCTTAGCATTTTTCAAGTATTTTTTCATGCAAAAGCACCATTTAAGTGAGTTTTCCTCATATTTATCAAATCTTCCACTAAGGCATTTTTTTTACCAAAAATCACCTTTTTAAGTGGATTTTTAAGTACAAAAATCATTCTTTAATGTACTACATGTTTCCACCAACATTTAAACCTTTATTAGCGATTTACAACCCATTTTAGCACAATTTTACATATAAATCCATCTACATGATTATAAGCCTTATTTAACATATTCATGAGGCTTAAATTAATATTTTAACATAATAGATTTTGGGGATGTTTTTATGAGATTACTAATCACATATTTAAACTACTATATTTAAACATTAATCATCTTAATATCAAGATTAACACATACTACTTACACTATTTCATGAAAGTGGGTCTTCTTCCTCAAAAAACCCAGCAAATGCATTAACTAGTCATTTTCTTGTAGTATCCATTTTCTATGGTTATTTTATAAGATTAATACATTTATAGCATGATTTCAACATATATAATAATTTTAAAATTAATCTAAACATCATCTTCTCCATTTATCATTTTTCACAAAATGGATTTTTCATAGCATATGAAAATATGGGAGAAGAGCTAAAAAGTCATATTTTTTTTTATCATCTTATTCATATTATCATTTAAAATAAAAAAGTTTAAGAGCGAGAAAAACCATACTTGGAAATAGAAAGTGGATAAGGTTGAAGAAGATGGAAGAGGAACTCCATAAAACTTCACAAAGCCACTACTCAAAGGCTCCAAAACCACCTCTGCTTGGCACAAACAAGTTGTCCTACTTATTAAGAAAGATTTAATGGAGTTTGAGACATCCAAAATGGTGCAATAATGGTGGGAAAAATGTGGTAAAAGAGACCCACGAATTTGGAAGAGAACCACATTGCTTTGGCTATGGAAAAAAATAAGAGAAATCTGATGGAAATAGATGAAGTTTTTGGCTCCAAAACCTCATCCCTTACAAGACTTTTATAAGCCAAAAATGGTTATCTTCCATCCTATAGCCAAAGTCTAAGAACTAGACACTTTATAAAAGAGTGAAAGAGTGTATTAAGGTCTGAAAATCCGATGGGTAAAAGAGACTACACCACCACATCATAACTCATGAGGGGAATAAGGGGTATTCTCGTCACTTTGCTAGAAGCTATTTTTCTTTGCCAAACTTTCAACTTAAGAATCACATTCCTTGTATTTTTTTTGGCTAAAAAATCTTATTTACAAAAGTTGTTTGGTCTCCCAGATTCTCCTGTACAAGACTCGCAATATCGAGACCTCCGAAAAAAAGTTTTATTTGTTCGATTTTTCTCTTCATAGTAACATTCCTTATATTTTTGTGAGTCAAAAAATATATTCACAATATTTTTTTACCTTCCGAAATGTTCTAAACAATACACATAAGAAACGGGACCTCCGCACAAAACATAATTTTTTCGATTTTTCTTCGCATTGTAATATTCCTTATATTTTTATGAGTCTAAATATATAGTCAGAATATTTTTTTGACTTGCCGATTGTCCTAAACCATTCGCGCAAAACTAGACTTTTCCAGTGTCGTGCGTCGTAAGACAATTAGTAAACAAGCTCACGTAGCATTCGTTGCTTGTCCGAATAGCGTGACACTTAACCAAAATACTTACAATAATTATACGAACACAAATCATAACTCATGAGGGAACATGCGACATAAATTTTTTATTAACGGAGCGCCGCTAAATAAAAGGATAATCGTGCAAGTACAATTTAAAGGTGCGGATATTGCATATACAATGTAACTAAACCACAATTTGAGTAAATGGATAGTGTTGATAGGAGAGGGGCAAATATTCTACAACATCGCCTAATTTTTTTCTCTCCAAATATAATCAATATCCTAAATTACAGTTTCAAGCCAAATATCTTTAATTTAGGAGATAAACCCCACACTAACTGCTTGATTCCACATGAGGATTGGATAATCATACCAAACTTGATGAGTGAAAGTATGAGTAATCCAATTACTAATGGTCATGGCATATTTACATTCAATGAAAATATAAATAAGAGACTCATCACATTCTTTACAAATAATGTACCTAGAGATAAGGTGAAGGCGTTTAGATTTCAAATGATTTTGAACAACTAATATTTTATGAAAGAATTTTCAAGCAGTCATAGAGATCCAAGGATGGATATGATTTTGCCATGAAAGTTTTGACCCTTCATACTTAGGCATTTTTATTATAAATGAGAGAAAACCAGACTTATTGATATTACGCATTTTATGTATATGTCGTTGTAGAGTAAGGACGGTCAATCAAAAAGCCCTTTCGGTACCTACAAACACACTAAAATTGTATATTGGCAAGTAATAGGTCAACCGCGTTCCTTAATGTGGACAAGAGCAAAGTGAAAACAAGTATGATTTTTAAAAAAAATTATGAAGGGATATCTATACTACTAATTATGAACTAAAATTAAAACTACACTAAAAAATAAAGAAAATGATAAAGTGAGATAAATATGAGGAGAAAATTATCATGAGATAATTCAAGGGTTTAAACTTCACCACTTAACCTATTTATTTTCATTAATTAGTTTGTCTATTTCAAATATCCCAAAACATATATAAATTCACAAATCAACTCTTGTTGCAAATGTAAATCTACATATAGTCCTTTTAGAAGATTAATATTTATATTTCACATACTCACAAAAATTAGATTTAAACATTTTTCAGTAAATGACCCGCTAGGGAAAAATTACTAAAAAGTATTTTAAATCATTGAAAATTACATTTTTAGAGTAGGGAGATTCGAAATATAATATCATTTAAAAATTTCCTATATTTAGTTTAATTAATAAATAAATATTATAATCTGAATTTCCAATTTTCTCTCGAAAATAATTCACCCCCTCTCGAGGCGTAAATATAAATTGTAAGATTTTAATATTAATATTCAAAGGGGCATAATAAATAAACAAACTAAAAATAAAAATAATTAAGTTAAGAGCTCCATCTCACCCCTTGAATGGGGTATTTAACCTCTCACTTTTTATATTATTTCATATAAAATTTATTAATGATACAAAAAGAGGCATAAAAAATAAAATGGAATGAGAATAAATAAATAAACCAAGTCTCTTTGAGTTAGATATTAACTTCCAAAACTTGACATGAATAGGAACCCACAAATCTGAGTTTTACAACACTATAAAATAATGTCACTCAACTCACAATTTATATCTTAAAAATATAATCTACCTCACACTCAAGTCACTATATAAAAAATAGAAAAGAAGAAATAAAAACAGGATAAAAAAACTTGATCTCCAAAAATGGAGCTCATAAACTAAAAACTACACTAATGCAAATTTGTCTCTCCCCTTGCACTTTTCTATTCCCCCCTTGTCTGAAATGAAGAGTCTTCGGTATAAGAGATTGCAAGGGACTATGGTTGAGCGTAGTTTAGGGAAAAAACCTTAAAAGGGTTCAAACATGTGATGTTTATTTTTGGAGATTGTGAGAAGCTTTGATTTTGGTGATAAAAGGTTTGGCATGAAAAGGGAAATAAAGGTCAATGGATGTGTTTGTTTTGTTTTATTCGGGTTGGATCAATTTGGGTATCCAGGTGGACTGGTTGACAGCCGTGGGCATGGGATGGGATAGGGGGTTTATGGTTGGAGTTTGAGTTCGGCTTTAGCTCGGGTCAAGATGGTCGTGGGACTTGGTGTAAGGTTTGGGAAGATGGGTCTCGGTTAAGGGTTGGATTCAATTTCTAGGAGGTTCAAATCGGGCTACCATGGGGGATTGGGTTTGAGTTTGGCTCATGGGTTGAAAGGAGTTTTGGGATTGGAGTTTGTAAGGTGTTTGGTAATGGGTGTTAATGGTGGTAAGAGAGAGGTGAGGCTTTGGTGATATAAGGTAATGTTAATGGAGGTTGGCTATGAGAGAGAGTGTGTTGGGTGGATGAGAGGTTGAAGATGGGTGTGAGTGTGATAGGATGTAGGTGAGCTGTATGAGTACTAAGGTGTGGGAGTGTTTGTGCGTGTTTAATTTGGACCCAAAAAAATGAAAATAAAACTATCTCACTAAAACTAAATAAAATTAAAATCTAAAATAAAATTCTAATCTATAAAATAAAATTCAAATAACAAAATAAAAGAAATACAAATAAAAACTAAAAATCTAATAAAAATAAAAACTAAAGTCCTAAAAATATAAAATCTAGTAAAACTAAAAAATAATCCTAATAAAAAAACTAAAAAATAAAAATAATACTTGCACCTAAATAAAAAGAAATATTGAAATTAGCAGACACAAATAAGTCTTAAAAATATATACAAATTTCTAAATAAAATCTAAAATAAATCCTAAAAATTAAAAGTGACTTAAAATAAAAATCTAAAAAATAATAAAAATACAAACTAAACGTACACAAGGGTTGGGATAGGTTTAGTGAGGCCTGGTCTCGACTAGGGAATAGGGTAATAGGCACGTGGATTGGTGTTTTAGCTCCTTTAACCGCATCACTGCCATATTTGATGTACTTGACCACTTATTTATAACAATTGCCTAGAATGAAGCTTGTTTGACACCACAAATGCTTATTGACCTACAAGACAAATAAATAACAAAATAAGTCCGATTTTACCTAGAACTAATCTGTAAAATGCGTCTATTATGGGTATAAATAGAAAACTTTTGGGTTCTTATCGCACCACCCTCAAACTGAAGATTGCTAGTCCTCGAGCAAAAATAGAAAGAAAGAAAGAAAAAAAATAAGAAATCAAAAGTGTGCCACTTTCACGGGTACAAGTGATTGCACTTAGCATGTGCAACAAGTCGTTAAATCTATAGGTTTCCCTATTGGACGAGTTTTGTCTCGTGAGGGTTTGCAGGGAATATACCCACAAAATTAATTATTTGAAAAAGGAAGTTAATCTCTTCTTTAGACAGAGAAATATCATACAATCCATCATTTAAGGAATACGAGTTTGAACAATAAAGTATATTGAAGTAAACTCACTTAAAACCCAAGGCGAATCATTTCTAGAACTCAATGTGCATAGTGTGAATCACTTAAAATGGTTTTAAGTATCATAAGAGTAATTTGTAGATCATCTTTTTAAATGAATGCTTTGACTTCCAATTCTCACTGGATATATCTCTCTAAAATGATCTCTTGAGATTTGGGTAAGTGTATCTCTCTTGTGTGTGAAGATGTGAGTAAATTTAAACAAGTTCAAACGTCTCACACATCTATAAGAAAGAATGAATACAAGAATGAATTTGATCTCAAGGAAGGAATGAAAATTATTATATCGAGAATGTCGAGTTATTCACCCCTAGACTTTTCATTTCTCCGAACACTTCACTAATGGTAAGAATGGGGTTTAATGTAAAGGATGTGGGGAAATGAGATGGGTAATAAGGATGATATGATTATTTTTGGAATTTTGAGAAGAGTGGACAGCTTGAACAATTAATATCTCCATTTCAAAAAAAAATTGATTGCATGCATTTCTTTTTTTTCGATATATCGCATTTTTTTAAACTTTTTTTCTTCTTTTGCGTTGTTTTTTTTTATTTTATTTTTGCGATACAATTTGTCTTTATGAGCACGAATGACGACATTTCAGATATTTAATTTCAAACTGTTCATTTCTTGTGAGTAACCCCTTTGGTTGCTCACTTCAATTATGACTAGGTGTGAATTGTGTGAGGACTGGGTGACCCCTAGGGTCTATCTACTAGTGTTCTTTCAATCTTAAAGCGCTAAGTGGTTGAGATTTCTCAACAAACCATGTTCATCCCATGTATAATAAAGTGACATGTTAGGACTTTGTCACCTATTTGATTAATAAATATTGGGAGGAGGTCACTCTAGGTGGATCTCACACCCACTGGTTCTATTCTGTAAAGAATTTGGTTTTTTGGAAACGAGGACCTCCTCATGGTGAGACTCATCCTTTATACTGTATTACTATATTTTTGAGTAATCTGGAATGAGGAACTATTCTTAGTGAGCCTCCTCGACCAAATTCCAAGTTGTTAGTTATGGCCATCACGGGGCGAGGAGACCTTCCTAATGGGCCTCCTCGCCTAAGTTCAATTTCTGTAAACTTTGATCAAGACATCATGAGGAACCTTTCCTTATTGGCCTCCTTTCTCAAGTTCAAATTCTGGGATCTTAGGGAAATTGAGGCAAGGAGCCCTTCTAGGGCCCTCCTCGCCCAATCTTCTAATTCTAGAAATTTTAGGAAAATTGGGGCAAGGATCCCTTCCAGTATCCTTCCTCGCCTAATCTGCTAATTCTTGGAATTTTGGGGAAATTGGGGCAAGGACCCCTTCTCGCCCAATCTGCTAGTTTTTGGGAATTTGGGGGCAATTGGGGCGAGGAGAACATCCTGGAGCCCTCCTCATCCAATCTACTAATTCGGGGAATTTTTGGGAAATTTGGGCGAGGAGCTCTTCCTAGGGCTCTCCTAACCCAACTTCAGCTTTTGAGAACTTTTGGGAGCATTGGGGCGAGGAGCCCTTCTAGGGGCCCTATTCGCCCAATTCAGCATTTGGGAAATTTGGGGAAATTGGGGTGAGGAGCCCTTCCTAGGGCCGTCCTCATCCAACTTGTATTTTTTCTAGTGCTCATGGTGAGGCCCTCCTCGCTGATTGGGCCTGCTCGCCCAAGACATTGAGATATCAAGTGTGTACCCCTCTATATTAGTCCCCTCACACAAAAATCTGTGTGTTGGTTATACCAAAGATTTTGGTTCACAATAATTCATTATTTCTTGGAATATTAACCATCATTGTTTCATTAATTAGGCATGTCGCTTCAGCCTACTTTTATGGTCTTGAGGCGACACGTGTCAAAAGGGGGAACATACATTTCATCATTGGAAAATATTTAGTCCCCTTTTTTTATTGGCATTCTGCGTGTATATTAATAGGGTATAAAAAGCCCTTTTAATTTTCTCTTTCTTTTTAACTTGTCATTTTCCTTCAAAACTCAAGTTTTTTTTATAGAGAGAGAGATAAACAAAAAAACCTTGAAAGATCCCATAGCCACCTTTGCTCCTTCCTTCTTCTACTTACTCAAATGGCCTCTCCCTCTTCTCAAAACCATATTTCTGATATCTCCACCGCCATCAACGAGGTTCTAGTTGGTGAAATGCCTATCTCCATCATCGTCTCAATGGTTTTTGCCACTGGAGCCACCATAATTTCTTCTCAAATTTTGAAGTTTGTTACTGTCAGTCTTGGAGGTTTGGTTGTCGAAAAGACCATTTCGAGGGTCTCCTCGTTTATTAAAGCAACTGTGACAAGATCTCCTTCGTCCACTATAAGATCTGTGAGGGGGGTCTCATTTAGCCACTACGTCCTTCACAGAGGTCCCCTCGTCTAGGGGTTCCTTACTAGTGAGACCCGTCCCCTTCTAGAGGGATTCCCCCGACTGGGGTCTCTTGATACAGGGGGCTCCTCTCTACTTGGTATTATACATCTACTAGATTTCTTATCGCAACTGGGGTCTCCTCGTTCTGGTTGTCCTCACTTCTGGGGCTACCTCATCCTCCTCGCCAAGGAAGTACCTTGTCGCACATCAACAGAGGGATTTTGGGCTTTATCGTTTAACACCCTACTTTGGCAAGGAATATACCTTTATGACTTCTCTTGCAAATTTTGAGTAGGAGTTCGTGGATAGGATCAACGAGCGACCCCAAATGGGTCTAGGTGAGTCTTTTGATTTTCCCATTTTTTTACCTGACTCAATACTTAGGGTATGAGTAGAAATAGGTGACTTTATCCATTCCAATATTGAAGTCAAGGCATATGGAGGTGCCACAGAGGAATGGGGTCTCTAGGTGGATCATGTCTTGTCCAAACCCTTGCACAGAGCTATTATTCAGGGGCTAGGTATTCTGACCACTATTAGCAGTCTCAAGACTTGCTCTATTGCCAAGCAAGAACGTGCTTTTACTTTGTTGACTTCTCGCTGGAGTAGAGATTCCCATACCTTTATTACTAACTGTGGGGAATTTACTATCACTTGGGAAGACATTTGTGAGCTACTCACTTTGCCTTACTTGGGGAGCCATATTCTTACTAATGGTTTTGAGGATAAGGTTGAGGAACAAATGGTGGAGGATATCCATTCTTCTTTGGGTGAGTCATCAAAATATGTAGCTATCAATATGACTGGGACCACCAAACACTCTTTCACCAAATGTCAGAGGTACTATTTGAAAGATTTCGAGCAGCTTTCCAAAGGTGAGAGCTCGAGTGGGGCCTTGAGAAGACAGTATTTAAGGAGCCCATGACCTCACTCCTAGAGGGCCTTTTCATCAATCAGCAAGCATTCTCTCAAAATTAGAGTGCCTCCATTACCAAAAATAACCCTATTTTCCAACATCCTCCCACATCACTTTCCTACCACATTTTGTCACTTACCTTATCTAATTATACAATCCTTATACCACTACAAAAACTAGCCTACATACCTTCCAAATTCAGTAGCAAAAGTCTCTTATAAGGTCTATCCCTAATTATTTTCTTGATCACTCATTTAGTGTTATTTGCTCACTTTATTCCCCTTTTATGATATCTTTTATTTTTATTTCATTACCTCACATCAAGTAATATATGTTTTTACTATTATTATTCATATAAAATCTTTTCACAAAAACCCAAAAAGAAAAAATAGAGGGTTGACTTGTATAATCCAAAAGTAAGGATTCATCATTTTCTCACACTTTCGTGCTTGAACACATTTTCTTCAAAAGCACTCAAAGAAGAGTCTTAAAATTTAGGTTTATGTGTTTAACTCCTCCGCCATGTAGTATTTAAAACATTATCATTATTTTAATAATCATTGAAAAGTGAATGTTGGCATCTTGATGACAATAATGTGAAGAGATTTTTCCCTCGTTTAGCAAACCATGTATGACAGGAACATCATTTATGTATAAATATCTTTGCACGAAAATATTTTTTATGGGACAACAAGATTTCCACTATAGAAATTTGTCAAAATGAAATGTCCACATGCTCTATTGATGGTCTTACATATGTGACATTATAATAACTTGGGAAAATGAATCCCTGCGATGCCACTAAAAAGTAAAAATTCTCACATTTTAAAACCTTTTTCAAAAACATTTAACAATACCCGATGACTAAATAACATATTAGTGGAAGCATAAACGAATAAATAAACTCTTTATTCACATTAAATCTCAAGAGTCATTTGAAACAATGTTAACGGTAAAATGTTTAATGCTTTAAAAAAGCACACAATGTCTACTCATCCATATAACTCAAATATGATAGCGCCACATCAATAAACATATAAACCGCTATCCAAATCAAAACCTATCATGCATATGTAAACTATAGGAGTGAGCAGAAAACTCATTTGGCTCGAATAAATGCTCTGAGAGTGTTTGCATATGAACACTCATTATTATCCCACAAATAAATACCATATGCTAGGATCTCATCGCACAGTACTACACATCCCAAGTCCCTTATTATGAAATCCTTGCCTCATTTGCCACAATACTATGTGAACTTTCAATAACCCCTCTTACCAATTATCTTTTTAGCACCATCCCCAAAACAAGCACAATCACATTTGCAAGGAGCGATAGGGTACTCCCCTCATCGCCGTATTATAATGGATTAATAGACCACAGTAAAACCGACTTAATACCCCAATGGATCCATGGAATGGGATACGAGATAAAAGAAATAAAATTACCCCAAAAGCACACATAATCTAGTGGGTGGTTTGGGTAAAGGATGCCTTAGCATCATAAAACTACAATATAATATTAATCTCATAATAAAGTATCTTTATCAATACTTTCATAAATTAGGTATTTATTATGTACTAAATTCTATACCGAGTCGCACGCATAAAAACCATATCACATCATCATGCATGTGACAAAAATATGAAATTTTGTACCAAGCATGCATAGAACACCAAAATAACCGCAAGAGAATGAAACTAACCTCAAACAAATAAAAAACACTAATAATAATATGAAATTTTGTCATGTACCATCTTCAAAAATAGATCTCGAATTCGTAATCTTTGCAAAAAATTTTGCAACTATTATTCTTGCATCATTTCCAGACTCCAAGCAGTAAGTCTCCATATTAAAGTTCAAAGATTGATAAACAAAGGAGTTTCGGGATTCGATTTAGGTACTAATGTGTTTTGTTTAATTAGTGCATGTGAATGAAAAATAAAAAAATATTCTGTGAAAGAGCATATATACACACACATGTATATATATATATATATATATATATATATATATATATATATATATATATATATATTAGGTATTTATTATGTACTAAATTCTATACCGAGTCGCACGCATAAAAACCATATCACATCATCATGCGTGTGACAAAAATATGAAATTTTGTACCAAGCATGCATAGAACACCAAAATAACCGCAAGAGAATGAAACCAACCTCAAACAAATAAAAAATACTAATAATAATATGAAATTTTGTCATGTACCATCTTCAAAAATAGATCTCGAATTCGTAATCTTTGCAAAAATTTTTGCAACTATTATTCTTGCATCATTTCCAGACTCCAAGCAGTAAGTCTCCATATTAAAGTTCAAAGATTGATAAACAAAGGAGTTTCGGGATTCGGTTTAGGTACTAATGTGTTTTGTTTAATTAGTGCATGTGAATGAAAAATAAAAAAATATTCTGTGAAAGAGCATATATACACACACATGTATATATATATATATATATATATATATATATATATATTAGGTATTTATTATGTACTAAATTCTATACCGAGTCGCACGCATAAAAACCATATCACATCATCATGCGTGTGACAAAAATATGAAATTTTGTACCAAGCATGCATAGAACACCAAAATAACCGCAAGAGAATGAAACCAACCTCAAACAAATAAAAAATACTAATAATAATATGAAATTTTGTCATGTACCATCTTCAAAAATAGATCTCGAATTCGTAATCTTTGCAAAAAATTTTGCAACTATTATTCTTGCATCATTTCCAGACTCCAAGCAGTAAGTCTCCATATTAAAGTTCAAAGATTGATAAACAAAGGAGTTTCGGGATTCGGTTTAGGTACTAATGTGTTTTGTTTAATTAGTGCATGTGAATGAAAAATAAAAAAATATTCTGTGAAAGAGCATATATACACACACATGTATATATATATATATATATATATATAATAAAGTAGGAGGATTTTTTTGCCACATCATACAATTTTTGCCACATCATATAACCATGTCATAAAACTTTGTATACAAAATCTATTCTTGAACTCTAGGGTGAATTTGGTGCAACGAGCACAAGGCTCAATAAAATCTTCAGGTACTCAACGATTGAATAAAACAGAGCAGAAGGCTCGAGAAAAGATATCACTGACAAGTAAAATCTTCGCCAACACACGCATTCTCTCTCTCTCCCCCACTTTTCCTTCCTTAAGCATTCGTTCTGTAAACCCTAAATCACTTGAAAATTTCCAATACCAAACCGGTTAAAAAGAAAGTTAAGTCCCTTTCTCTCTCTAAACATTGATTCATTTGACCCCTCTTTCTAATTGAAAAGAAAGAGAGTTAAGCCCCCCTTGTCTCTTAGTGCACAAACAGGTATTTTCTCCACATCATTTTGCATTTTTTTTGTTCAAATTATATACTAATTTTCCTGGTTTAAATGTTTACGTTTGTTTGAATCATTTGTAGTTATTATCGTTTTTATAGCAGCTTTGGTGAATTCATTTCTTAGCATAACTGTTTCGATTGTCTTAGGCTACCATCAATGGAGTACAACTGTGGTGAGCTACACTTTTTTTTGTTGAAAACACAAAAACCTTCGATGCGATGGCGATAGTTTTTCAAACACGAGCACCCAAATAGTTTTTCATTCCTCTTTTTTCTCTCAAATCTATATACTGGGATCTTATCTCCTGACATCAATGGTGAGTTTTAACAATCTCTTCCCTCCGAGTGGTGATGGATTTGTATTGGGAATTTCGTAGAGCTATTTTATGTTTTGTGCGGTGATGGATTTGGAGAAATTAGAGCATAACAAAAGTGATGAAGGTGGACATGTTTTTCTGCTTTGTTACTGATAATAGAGGAAAGTGGGCATATTTCTACTAAACACTTTTTAGTTTACATCTTTTGGAGTATGTTTACTTGGATGCGTGTTTAATTTGTTTATTATGGCTTTTCAGATCATTCTCATCAGCAAAGCTTTGATATGACGTATATCATGTGTGGATAGAAGGTTTTTTTAAGACCGTGTGTTGAGCTCTTTTTTTTGGGTCCCTTCTAAGTCTCTGTTTCATGCCAACATATATTAGGTCTACATCTTATTTTTCATGTAAAATAATATAATATTTTTTATGATTTATTTAATAACAACCATGTTAAATAGAATTTAAATAACTATTATTACTTTTATACAAATTTTTTGTTATATTTCGTATAAAAATGGATGATGGTGGATTTGTTTCAAGAGCCTTTTTGTGAAGATAAGTTTTGTTGACTCAAAATAGTTTTGAAGTGTTTTGGTGTATCTGGGAGAAGTCAGGTTTCCACCAGATAAAATCAAAGCAAATCTTTATGAAGACACGTTAGGTGTACTATTCAACCTTTAGGTGTACTTTACCTAACAAAAAACATCCTATTAAAAAATTATGGGTCATGACCTGTATAAAATCTGCTACAGTTACCCTACATGTGATAAGATCTCAAACAAAAGCACATAAAGATTTGACTAAATCCAATTGACATAGTGACGCGCAATGTAGATAAACTTTGACAGACATAACACACATGTAACATGCCTAGGCAGTCAAGGAACACGGAAGCATTAATATGGTTTTAATCTGGATTTTATTCATTTTTTTTAAGTCGCCTATCTTTTGGTATGGTCGTGAGGCTTTATATGTTTTTGTCCATTTTCTGCAACAACTGGAAGATGTTGACTAAAGATAGTTCCCAATTTTTACTTCTTTTCTAATTTATTTTAGGTAAATTAAATTATAGAATTTAGATATCTTTGTAGAGATTTGAGAAATGGATGTCCTAATGGCTCTTTTATAATGACTCGGGTAATTATCTTCTTCTTTTATGAAAGCATAGTAAATGTGGAGATGAGACAAGCAAGGCAAGGCCTGATTTTCGCCTCTTAACCGTCTACTACGGAAGAAAGTGGGGGAGCGGTTGTGTTATCAAGTGATGACTATTTCATGAATGCTTTACATATATACAGTTTGTGATCCTAGATGGGTTTTAGAAAAAGATTTTTTTTTACTGGATAGCATGAATTTGTATTTTTCCAATGTTATAGTTCAAAGTTTATTTTATTATTAAATTCATATTTTCTTTAGAAGATTTTGAATTATGAAGTGACATGTCAGGGGTTATGTTTGGTGAAGATGAGTGATAATTGTTATTGTGTTGCAATGGTGGGCGTTATTGATATTTGTTCGATGAAAGTGATTTACAGACATCTTTTCACAAAGTTGTTATTGCGATGATTAATTTTTGTTATTTTTAGATTTGAATGTTTTATGTGGATATTGGTTGTAAATTTGAATGAAGATTTTATATTCATTTTCCAAGTCATTTGTGCGAAGCTCAAATTGAAATTCAACTTAAAATTAAAATCTCACAATTAATAAATAAATATTTATTCCACTTTTCGAGAATGATGTTAAAAAGTTTTGACCAACGTTAATTATGTAACTATTGAGAGTTTTTTTTTAATGAGAATGTTATTTTTTGTTGACAGAAAGTAGCCCTTATTGTAATAAAGAGCGCATAACTCAATAATTACCCTATAAAGATGCAAATCAATTACCAATTATATATATATATATATATATATATATATATATATATATATATATATATATATATATATATATATATATATATATATGTGTGTGTGTGTGTGTGTGTGTGTGTGTGTGTGTGTGTGTGTGTGTAAGTGAATTATTCTACCACGATATTAATGTGGATTATAGTTTTAATATCACCATTATATCATAAGTATATATTTAACAATTAAAACAACTAAATAAGATAAATATCCAATCTCAACATTATTTAAAAAATTAATTTATTTAAAATACTAACTCCCTTGCACCACAAACACGAGTCAATGTGTTGGTTTTCCTTTCGTATTTAAAATTCTCAGCTACTTTATAATGATTAAAATTATTATATTTGAGGAATAATAAATTCTATAACATATTTTCACCATGCTGCACGAGTACATCCTATAATATCTTCTCAAGGCTGTCAATTTTTTTTAAAAAATTGGTGGATACAGGATGACGCGAGCTAGATGTGAAGAAAATGGAGTTGGATAAAAAATTTGACGAATTATAGAAGATCAACAAGAACTAACTTTGTAATTCAAACACGCAATATCCGGAATGCTTTTATAATCGTGCCATCGGCACGGGTACACCCTAGTATATATATATATATATATATATATATATATATATATATATATATATATATATATATATTCTCAAGTGCGGACTAAACTGTGCGCACCCAGTGCGAAATTTGTCTTGTTCCTCACGTGGTCCCTAAAAGATATTTTGTTATTTTCTTTAGATGGTCCCCCTGTTGTTTTATATGAAACCCTTATTTTAAGACTAGATATTTAAAAGATTTATAGTTTAAGACTAACTTGGTTTCTAGACCTTAGAGATTTTAGAAACTCACCAAATTCTAACCAAACCCTAATTCTGAAATCAGTGCCGTAAGACGCTCCTTTTAGACTTATAGTAAAAAGACATTAATGACCTTGGTATTTATCCCTCGCATTTACCAAGATATTTTTGGAATCAACCCAGACTACCATCCAATACCCATAACTGATTTAGACCCAGTAGGTTGTTTAACATCTCACATAGATGGTTGTTCACACACTGAACACATCCTAGCCAAACACGGAGACAGTAGACAAGTTACTTCTAGTGCTATTAATAGCATAATAGACCAAAATAAGTGTATACTCCTTATATTAAGACAATTAATAAAAGACGCTCAAACTCTAGAAACAGCGATAAAAAATATCTATAAAAGACTACTAGAAATAGATAACCAAATCCTAATAAACCTAGTACATGTTTTACAAGAAATAAATATTAAGACTAATCATATAGAATCCCTTAACAAAGACATTTTAGAAATTAAAACTTTAACTAAAAATCAAGACAGTGGATTAATTAAACTTACTAAAAAACAAGCTAAGCTTATTCTTAGATTAGATAGTTATCTTCCTAATGGAGACAGTTAGATCAGATTGGAATGAGGTACAAAGAGACCTCTCCATTCAGACCTTATCAGACTTTTACCAAATAATTCTAGAAAATATAAATGATGATAGATTTTATTCCAAGATAAATGAAAATGAGATTGCCAACGCGGCTAAAGAAACTAGACTCATATTAGAAAGATTAAATTTAATTTCTACATCCATAGCAACTACCGAAGACTATAATAGTATCTTTGTTAAATACTTGCATTTAGATTTAAAAGCTAAGACAGAAGGATTAACCACCTTCCACACAGACTTTGTTAAATTCCAACAAAATTTAGAAAATTATCTTAATAATATGAAAATCCATAACCTATCCAAAATGGATAGTATTATTAATGAACTTAGACTAGACATGGCCCAAGTAGAAGAAAAATACGAAGAAATTATAAATGGAATTAAGTCTATATATAATAAGCCTTCCCAAGTAGAAATAGACTCACCTTTTATTCTAACTTGTTTAGATAAGATAGAAAGGACTGTAGAATCTATAGAAGTTGGATCTGGGCAACAATAAGAAAAAGATAATGAAGTAAAAGACTATATTACAAATTTTGCAAAATCCCTAGTTAATTATCTTGCTAGACGTAGTGAAGAAATTTCTGAGAAGACAAGAAAAGAGAATAAGAATTATAAAGAAGAAATCCTTAGTCAAATAAAAAGACAAAAAGATTATTCATACTTTTTAGAAAAAATTGAAAAAAAGACTTGAACAAAAACAGGTAACCACCTGTAAATTTAGAGAATCCCCTCCTATAGAAACTAGAGAAAGGAATACCATAGGTAGACGAGTCATAAATAATTAATTAGATAAGACTACTAAGATAGTTACCTCTATCCCAAATATTGGACAGAGTAATTGTATTCTCCAAAGATTTAAGGATTCATCCTCCAATGTTAAAAGATGGTGGAAGGAAAGAAATTTCACCAATCATCTCCAATGGAAGGAATGGGATAAAGTTGACAGGAAGATTATTAAAGATTCCATTCATAATGGACAACTTCCAGCCGTTAGATACATAGACTTGTTTAAAAAAGGTTCCACTCCTAAGACTCCTAATTATAATACGACTTACCATTATAGGAATCATGTGTTAGATAAATATTATACTGAGCTCCAAGTATTTGACTAAGACTGGCTTAGATCTAGAGGAACTGATAAGAAGTTCCATTCCTAACCTTTGGACTCTTTTAAACAAGAATCCAAGGATTACATTGACCTCAGAATAATATCAACACATTATGTTGTTTAGTAGATAAAAGATGGAAAGACTTTGAGAAAATCCTTATTGGGATATTCCAATTAGAAATGTCAGAAAATATATGATACCTTAATGTCATTCGGGCATTTACAGTAACCGTAGACACAGCCAAACATTTTAAGTTAATCTTATATGCTAGTGGCTATGAAGACTATATTATCCCGGATGCTAATATAAATATAGAATTCCAAAGCTATGTGAAGTTCTCCCAATTTCCTTATGAAGGAATGCAATCAGGAATTCCTAGCGGTAGACCTAACGAAGAAATCTTAGTTAAAACCAATTGTTCAGACTACAATCATACTTACAGTATTAGGAATACTACACCTATGAAAAAAAAAGCTAATACCCTTTGTAAATTTCCATAATTCCAAGAAACTAAGACTATACAGAATAAACCCTTGTTTATTAATCAAGACGATGTCAGTGGAAATGTTACCATCCAGTTTGGTCCTCTAAAGATTGTCAATAAGAATATCCAGACCGAAGAAATTAGATTTAGGAATATGGGAGAAGCCATAATCAATTATCCTTTAGAGGGACAATGTAGTAGTATGACTAGTTCTAGTTTACTAAGATAAAGCCCGCTAATTAGACCTAGAAGATCATTTGAACAAAAAGACTTAGTTAAAGAAAAATCTAGGATCTAAAACTTTTGACATGAACCCTCAGAATTGGATATGAAGATATTTAAAGATCACCTTAAGAAAAGTCATTCGGTTAGATTTCAAGAAAAAAAATTAATATGATAGCTCAAAACCATATATTAAAATGAAAAGAATCTAAGAATACTAAAAAACTTCTTAGAAACTTAAGACTAATAGAAGAAGGAGAAGAAAGACTAATGCCAGCTATACAAGTAAATCCTAATAAACAAGAGATAGAAAGTAGTAGTAGGATGGAAGATGCTCATAGAATTTTTAGTAAACCAATAAGAATAAATATTCCTATATACTCTAGCTCTATGGTCAAGACTAAATCTAACTATATAAAAGACTTTCCAACTTATGACAAGAGTTTCACTCCTGTTAAGACCATGGAAAGTCAGGCCATAAATCCAGTAGGTATATACCTTAACTTAGATAATGTCCAAGATAGGAAGAAGGCCTTAGATGAATGGTGTAATCAGATGAACATGTGTTTTGCATCTAATGAACAATAGGATGCAAGTTCATGTAAACAATATGCTGAGAAATCCATTAGAGGTATTGCAAACGATTATTTAGATAGTTTAACAAAGGCTATAGATGAAGACTCCCTAGCAAAGATTGATAAGATGAAGGATAACTTACAATAAAGATCAATTGAAGAATATATTCAATTATTCACATCAAAATTCATTGGAGCTGGACATTTAGCTCAAATCAATGCAAAAGACTTAACAAAAACTAAGTTAACACTCCTTAGCATTTGCAAACTAGATAAGATAAATGAATATATAAATAATTATGAGCTGCTATATTCCCAAATTAAAGAATTTGGAGAGACCTTGAAAGATGAATACTTTAGGAAGATACCAGCCATAGGGCAAATCCTAATTAATGAATATAGGAATTGGTCAGGAGTAGCTAGAGTTAAGAATAACTCCCTTAGAGAAAGAATCAATTTTACCAAAGACTATATCATATCTAAGAGCCGTGATATAACTAAAGGAAAGTTAATAGAAGAAACTTTCAAGCATTTCCCTCCAATCAAAGGCGAAAGAGACATCGCTCCAATCCAATGGGGATGTGGTAGTGAATCTAAGAAATTCAAAAAGAAATTAGAATGGAAACATAGGAAGTTTAAGACTAGACCTTTAGGATTTCCAAAAAAATATAGATTTGGACAATCTACTACCTTTAGAGAAAAAAACCCTAAGACTGAGAAAAATAAATTTAACCAAAGAAGATATTTTAAGAAGAACAATAGTAAATTTAAGAAGGTTCCTAATTATAGGAAAGAAAAAGATGTAGCTCAATCTAAGACCTCTATCAAAGAATATTGAACTTGCGGCAAAGAAGGACACTTTGCTAAAGAATGCCCTAACAAGAAAGATAAAGAAGGTATTAAGATTATTAATACAATATTAGACTATACAGATAAAAAATAATTAGATATCATATATGCTATAGAAATATCAGACATAAAAAATGACGATAATGCTAGTATCTATAGTGCTTATACAAATAGTGTAATAGTGATACTGATGAGTATGAAGACTCTCAGGATACTTTAGATTTATATATGATACAAGTTAATAAAGACGATTTAGATGACGAATATATAGACTTTAAAGAAGCTTGGTATAAATGTATATTGAGCCCCTTTTTAAAGAAGAGATGGATTATTAGTAATCCCAAGTTAATAACATATATACCTAGATGTTACTTTAATGAAAGAGATTATTGCACATTTGAAATGAAATGTAGCAAGAAAGACTTTAGATGTGTAGAATGCTTTGAGACTATAAAAACAAAATTATTTATGGTTTGTATTATTTGTCAATTACACTACCATGAAAACTGTTGGAGAACTAGATTTAAAGCAATTTATACTAGCCAGTATGATGCTCAAATATACTTAGATATTAAAACATATTATCAAGACATTGATAGAAATATAGCCAAAAGATTGCAAGAAAATGAAGACTTCAAAGGAAATGGAATTTCCTATGATTTAGAAGGATACCATTCTGATAGAACTTTAGAAGACCTAATACCCATAGATTATATTGATAAACCCCATAAAGGAATATATATTTCAGAAAAGAACAATTTAGGAATTTTTACTAAACCACATGCTTGATTTGTAGAATTATTTGTTCAACACAAAGACTATCCTAAAAGACTTTCAGCTTTTATAGATACAGGTTGCTCCCAGAGTATTTGCAAGGCTAATGCCCTCCCTGAAGACAATTTTTTAGAAAGTAATCAAGAAATCTATGGTAAAGTGTCTAATGGAGATACATTTACCTTATATATCTAGACTATTCCTATTTATTTTAAATTCCAAAATCAGACCAACAAAATCGTTAATCATCGGTTTTGGATAATGGATCATCATCCTAGTTTTACAGGAAACATTATTTTAGGATAAGACTTTATTAGTAAATATCATCCTTATACTCAGTATAATGATAAGATATTAATTAGTGATAAAGAGGAATTTAATATTAAATCCCCTTTAATAGCTCACAAGACTGCCATTGACCTTATGCAGGTCAAATTCGATTATAGACCCATAAAACATCAGAGTTCTTTAGCTGAGCATGGTGGACCTAGACCTACAACCCAACAAGAAGCCTTAGAAATTACTAAGCCCTTACAAAAAGAATGTAAGTGTAATACCCCGCATTTTTTATTGAATTAAAATTGAAAAAAAATTATTCCAGTGTATATATTCGAAATGTTTGGAAATGAAACTATGTCAGTATATATATTCAAAGTGATTGGAAATGAAAAGTTAAAATGAATTCATTGAGATACGAAGGTGCGACTTAAATATTAGAAGCGAATTAATGCGTAAAAGAATCGAGAGGGTTAAATTTGGGGCAATGGCATTTTTGTAAATAAACTAACCCTAGGTATAAATAGAAAAGAAGAGAAGAAGTCTTCATTTTATTTTCACAAAAGGTGGCTAGGTTTTGGTAGAGAGAGAGAGAGAGAAGAATAAGAAAGAAGAACAAGAATGAGAAGAAGAAGGTTGTCATCTTCTTCATCAACATCTCCATAAAATCTAAGGCAAGTTAATACCTATATGTGTATATTATGTATCAATATAAAGGTTATATATACTCGACAATAGTTAATACCTATTGTATAACTCGAGTAAGAGACTTGACACGATTGTATATATACATAAGCGTGAAATTGTTTTACATGTATATTGTTGAGTATACACTAGACTAGTCCTCTGGTCGACGTAGGCACATGTTGAATGCGATTTTTTATGATTGATCCGGTTAGGTTCCGCTCGAGTGCCATTTCGGAGATAAACCACAGGAATCTGACACATGGTTTTAATGCGGGTCGGATAGAAAAAACATGAAATGCCATGTGATTTAGGACTTAGTATGATTGCCCTTTCCACGTAATATTGGGGAGTATTCGTGTGTAGGCCTAGTGTTACGACTTGTTCCCCCGGGTAATGATAGTAACCCGATATGACTTGTTGTGTGAGATATTATGCTTGTGTCTTAAAATAATATCCTGAATCGATGTATTTGATATTATACTTGAAGGAAATATTTTGATACGTTAAATACTGAAATGAGATTAATAATGATTAATTATGATACGATATGAAACTACACATTACTCGAGTTTGGGTTGGGTAGTCACGACATAGGAACATTGGTTGGGTAATTGAACAACTTAATTACTCGAGACGAGTAATGACTAGTGTGCTTTCATTATAAGTACATCTTATAATCTAATAGCTTGTTTTCTTGCTTTGACGTTCGTTTATCTTGCTGCTTGATCTGCTCCTATATATATAATATATAACAGGTCCTCGTCCCCATGGACAATAGACTATGGATCTTGATGAGATCATATCAATCTTAGGATTCCTGTAGCCGTGGAGTTATTCTAATTTTAATTTATGTCGCTTGT
Source organism: Sambucus nigra (assembly GCA_949130495.1). Taxonomy (NCBI): domain Eukaryota; kingdom Viridiplantae; phylum Streptophyta; class Magnoliopsida; order Dipsacales; family Adoxaceae; genus Sambucus; species Sambucus nigra. The sequence goes on from OX422216.1 coordinate 336,858,755, forward strand.
TTCCCTTTTCTTGAGGATGGTATCAGATATTAATATCACGTTATTTATACTTGATATTTGAGAGAATTGTTGTATTATTCTTTTCCATTTTGTGTTGGGCTGCATGTATTGGCATTTTACATTTTCAGTTTGAGATTACTGATGGATTATTGCAGTTAATACTTATGAGTTGGTTTCATTTTTTTATAGTTGTTATTATATGATTTGGTTACACATATGAGAGTGTACATGTTTACTTTACTACATTTATTTAAATTTTGTTTCTAATGCCAACATATTGACTCTCCGCTTTAATTTAATTGGGCGTAGCTAACCGAATTAGATATAAAAAGAAGGGTTGTCACAGTAAGTGCCCAGTTCAAAAGTATTATAAGCAAATAGCGCTTATACAACAAGACATTTTAGATCAAACCTAGAACACTTTATTACAGGTTCAAGCTATATCCAAATAGAAGAAAATGGATATAGAATTAGAAAAGGAAAAGATTCGGCAACTAGCAGAGCCTACTTTAGGAGAAAATTCCATTGCTAAGTGGGATAAAGACCAAAGTTATTGTGAAATTATCCCTATTAACCCAGACACCACTATTAATGGTGGAACCTATAAAAAGGATACTCACAAGAAGATAGGGAAGAATTAAAAAAAAGACATGGATGAAATGCTTAAGTTAGGCATTATTAGAGAAAGTAAAAGTAGGCATAATAGCCTTGCCTTCTATGTTCAAAATGAATCTGAATGTAAAAGAGGAAAAAGATGTATGGTTACAGACTATAGACAATTAAATAAGAATTACGAATTTGATTCTTATAAGATACCAGACAAGAATAATTTAATCAATCTAGTTGAAGATAGAATTATATTCATCAAGTTTGATTGCAAATCAGGCTTCTGGAAAATTAAGATGCACCTAGACAAAATTACTTGGAAAGCCTTTAGTGTGCCCCAAGGAAAATACGAATGGATAGTAATGCCGTTTGGATACTTGAATGCTCCTCAAATATTCCAAATAATAATGGATAATATATTTAGACCTTATTCAGAATTTCGTGTTGTTTACGTAGATGACATTCTTTTAACCAGTAGGACTGAGATGTAGCATGTAGAACATCTTAAAAATATTAATTTAGAATTAGATAAACATGGTATTGTTATTTCCATAAGGAACGTGCAATTATTTCAGATTGAGATATACTTTGTGGGAATGCATATTAATAAAGGAAAATTATCCTTAGCAGAACATATAACGAAAAAGATTCTTGAATTTCTAGACTAACTCAAAGATAGAAAACAATTACAATCATTTTTAGGATTGCTTAATTGTGTTGCAGACTTTATTAAAGTCCTTTCTTCAAAAAGACAAAGCTTAACTGCCAAATTAAAAGGAATAGACAAAACTAATTCTTTTTACTAGAATAGAGATGATTTTGAAGTCATAAGACAAATTAAAGATGCAGTCAAGAACATTCCTTTACTTGAGCTACCTAATGCAGAAGACCAATTTATCGTAGAAACACACGCCTCTGATAAACAATGGGGAGCAGTATACTTTGCCATTGATCATCAGACAAAAAAGAAGAAACTTTGTAGATATAGATCTGGAACCTTTGCAGACCCCAAAACAAGATACACTGCCCCTGAAAAAGAAGTTTTAGCTATAGTAAGGGCAATAGAAAAATATTTGTTTTTTCTTAGACCTAAACATTTTAATGTGTACACTAACTCTTCTTATGCAGTAAAATTGAGAGATTAGACTTGTCCAAATCAAGGACTAATAGACATATTAGATGGAAACAATTGCTTAATGGTTATGACTTCTCTGTTATACATATTAAGGGAATAAAAAATTCCATTCCAGATATTATATCAAGAGAGCCAATATTTTCTAACACTAGTATGATTTCATATTTTATGTTGCAAATAGAAGACCTAGATAGCATGAGTTCATCTGGAATGAATAGACTGAATAAAGAAGACGTTGCAGACTATCTTAGAAGTGTAAGGCCAAATGCTAGTGTAACGCAAAGACAAGCTCATATTCAAGACTCTCAAGAAATACCAATCCTAGAGAACATTGATGATATCCTAGTTCCTCATGGAAAATCTAGACATGAGATTTTTTCTCAAAATAGACTCATTGGGAAGATGTATTTTCCCCAATATAGACCTGATCAAAGATATCAGGACTTAACAAAATATAGATGAGAATTTTTAGATGATGAAAATACTCTCATAGACGCTATATGGTGGAACGTGAAGAATAGACTATGGATTGAGTTCAAACAAAATTTGGTAGCTATTGCCAGATTCATGAGGACTCAAAGACTTGCAGTTACCCAACTTAGTGGTACTGATATGCCTAGATCTCAAACTCAGACTTATGCTCAGACTCTTGGATAATCCTCTAAAACTAGACCTGCTAATTTTTGTTATCAGAAAAAGACTTTTAAGACTAAGATTGTTATACCGTTTGGTCATAATAATCTTCTAATAACAGAAGACTTTCAAAAAGAAACTAATAAAATTATTGACCATTTTAATATGTTATTATCATAAATAAATGGAGATTCTTTAATGATTAAAGTTTTCTTCAAAGACGTTCCAAAAATATATCTTTTTCAAAAATCAGATATGGCTCATATAACTCTTGCAGATCACGGGTTCACTGGACTCGTTCAGATAAAGGATATTGAAGACTCTATTATTCTTGGAAAAATAGTCCATGAGTATGTTAAGAAGGTAGAAGACTTCCTTCCTCTATTTGGTAGAATCCATCATATTTCTCCAAGTTCCTATAGAGGAATGAGAGTTGAAGGATTTAAACTTGTTACATTTTCCAATTATATATTTGAAGACGTTGAGATTCTATCAGAAGATGAGACTAAAGATTTAATTATTGATAAGTCCAAGCTCCAGAATGCTCATACCATGGAAACAATAGAAATCATAGAATTATTGACAAGCGAATACAGATGGTACACTGCCTACCACAAAGAATACCTAATATTTCAAGATGATAAGCCATTCAATGGAAGGCTCAAGGAAGAAGCTAAGGAATTAGTAGAGATAACTTTTCCAGCTAGCCTTAGAATTGTGGGCCTCATTGATGAATTCTTAAATAATACCCTCCCAGGCCAAGACAAAGTAAAAGAAGACACGTACGAGACAAAGACGGGCCCCTCATTAACAAAAGAATTATTGATGACAGAAGAGGCCCTTCTTTAGACCTTTGCATTATTACAAGATAACAAGACTCATCTAGATTCCCTTGCAGTGTGAAGAAGAAAATAGCTCAAACATGCCCCACACTGGACCCAAGAAAGCTTATTTTTATAAAGAAGAAAGATACCCTCACAAAGACGTTAGGTTAAAATTATTGCTAGAAGACAGACTTACTTTATGTGAAGCAAGTAGTATAGACTTTAATAATTCATATCTCTTTAACCGGCTAGCTTTTTAAGCCTCCGGTATCCAATCATGTGTAGTGCCCTTGTGCTATAAAAGGGAGCATCTAGCTGAGTTTTAGATATCGAAGTTTAGAGGAATGAAGTTTAGAATTTAGAAAGAGTGTGTAAGCTTGTAGTAAGTAATATGTACATGAGTGAGTAAACCTCTCATAGTTAGGGGAGAGGTGAGAGTTTTATTTACTTATGCAATGTAATAAAAGTATTTTGTTTTCCAGAAATCTCTTATGTTGAGTTGTTATTATTTTCTAAATTGTCTTTAAATTTCTGTTCATAGAGGACTATTGTGTGGAACCTCTGGTGTAGCACACAAGGTATTATACTGGTGAATCGTCGTCAGGTGCCGATTTTTCATGGGCTGTTAGCCAGGTGGGCGTTAGGCGTGAAGGCGTACAGGAAGGAAATGGGTTCAATGCCAAAATAGTGGATTGAGATGTGACACATAAAGAAAGAGTTGTAGGAGGCCGAGACCGGAGAAGAATAGTAGCAAGGCTGAAGAGAAGAAGGAAGGAAGATAAAGATATTGCAGACCAGAAGGAAGGTATAACTCGAACCAAACCTTAACTATTTTATGTATTATTGTTTTAAAAGAATCTTGTATGAGCCTACAAATCTCTATAGACTTTCTAGAATTTTTTAATCAAATAAATTTAGACTTAACTAGAGAAATCCAAGATTGGACTCTTACATACCCTAAAGATAAAGAACTTATAGAAACTTCTTTAACATACACAGGTGGTACTTTCAAATATATACACCAGGTTATTGAGTGGTTAGCACGTGAAGTACTTAGAATAGAAATAATTAGAATAGGGATCAGAGATCTCTTTAGACAAAAGATAAGAACTGTAGAACTCGTAGAAGAACTTTCAAGGCCTAAAAAATATCAAAAATACACTAGGATATTTGAAGACAGTATAGACGTATTAAAATTTATTAGACGAAAAAGGTTAGCTGAAAAAAAAGTTATTTTAATTAGAGCCGAAGGAATCCGGCCTCTCCTTAAAAATGTAGAGACAGCTGCCCCTAGAACATATCGTAGATTTTTGTCATCCTACGGTGATAATAATTTATATAAATTCATTGATAATGATATAATTTATATTGTTAATCAAATATATAGAGAAACTAGACTGATAAAACCACAATACCGTATAAGATATTTAAGACTAGAATATTTCCCTGCAAAATCGCTTGTAATTTCAAGACACCCTGAAGAAACAATTTATATATATAATCCTCCCTATTCAAAATTCCAGTACAATACTGATGGAAGAAGCTTCAGAAGTAGTAGAAGCCCTGAAACTTCGACACTTAAACTTCCAGATTAATTAGGCTTTAAAATAAGCTGAAAAGACCTTAGAAACCATTGGGGTAGAAATTCATATTCCCAGAAACCTTAGAAAGAGAAAGTGGTCCTTAGTCAGTCCATAAAAGACAAACGCGGTCCTAAGACTCATTTGGATGTTTGTTAATCTGCATTTTATCCGCATAGAAAAATCCGCATAGGAACCAGACTCTCTCTCTCTCTCTCTCTCTCTCTCTCTATATATATATATATATATATATATATATATATATATATATATATATATATATATATATATATATATATATATATATATATATATTAAGGTTCAAATATACTTCCTATATATGCTTTATGGTTTTCTCTATCTCTTCATAACATCACTGTGGAATTTTATCTTCCTATATCTTTGTTCCCTTCTCAACCAAAACTCTTTTCATCTTGGTGCCATTCTAAATTCCAAAGTCTTCAAAATTGGATCTCTTCTCATAATATAAAATTCTCTTGCATTGATTCTCTAGGAAATATGGTTTGTTCTTGCTTCGCTAAATTTGGTTCTACTTGCACTTTAGATATGTGCTCATCTAATATAGATATCGTTCCTAAATTTATTAGAGGCCGTTTGTACATGGATAAGTTAGGTATGCCTAACTTCCATACATAATTTTCACTGTCTTGTTGTTCTTGCCACTGTTAGAGGACTTTTCTCCATCTATCTATTTATGCTATTTAAATTTTTAAAAAAAGGTTCAGACTCCCCAATAATCAAAACAAAATATCTTGGAAATCCCATGCAAAATAACCCCATCGACACATCTTTTGGAACCCACCTGCCCATGACTCTATAATAGCAGGACTGACCGCTAAAGTAAGCTCCCAATCCACCAATGTTTCCTTCTGCGAGTCAAACCTTATATATTCTTTTCTATTTTCTCTTATCCTCTTCTATTATAACTCTTTTTGCTTTATCTTTTGCATACACTCTTAATAATATTAGGATTTATCAAACACGATACAACCCACGAACAACTCTTATATTACTTGTCCTAAATTGGTGAGTAGATATCTCTGAGAAGTCACATTTTCGGAGGCAAATAGGATGATCAAGTATCCACACAATAGACCTTTGTATGTTACTGCATCGGTGAATGACTATGTTTTCTCACAAGTATTATTGGATGGAGGGTCATCCATGGACATAATGTCCAGGGTTCCTTCTATGACACCGGGCTGTCGGAGACGAGAATAGTGCCTCCTTCATTGGAAATATCGGTTTATGACAATCAGTCCTCTAAGTCAATGGGATACATCAATGTGGGCATTACGATGGGGAATATCACTTCTCATATTAAATTCCACATCATGAATTATGAGCCATCGTATCTGCTATTGGTAGGTAGGGTATGGATGCATAACCATGGGTTAGTACCCTCCACCTATCACCAATGTGCTAAGGAAAACATAAAGGGTAAGGAGGTGGTGATACGGGCTACCAAGAAACCTTTTGCGAAGGAAGATTCCCATATGATGGATTCATCTTTATATACCAATCTAGCAGAAGAAGATATGATGGTGATAAGATATACCGGGGGATAAGGATCCCGTTAACTCGAGAGAGGGTGTGGGCACCTACTCGAATAACTGTGACTTATGAAGAAGAATGTGATCTAGGGGCAGTAAGGCCCATAACCTATCAAGACAGCTTTATAATCGGATAACCCCGAAACTGGATCCCATTGAGCACTAAATGCAGACACAGAGTGTTCTTAGTAGGCGAATGGTGAAAGAGGTGGATGAGAATCGTAGAAAGAGACTTTTACAAAGAGATGTGAACCGTTAGTGCAAGCGGGTTGTTTTGACTAACGACATAATTATTTATAGGTTATGAAGGTGTCAATAGGCAGCCGAGAGACTGGATGATGAAGTTGACCCAGTGTATGAATGCTTCCTGGATGATAACCAGGGGAAATGCCTAGCAATTGACAACTCTGGGATCCAAGAGTTTGTAAAAGAAGTGGAGGAAGAGCCGGAATATATGAAATATGGCACTAGGCCACAGATCCAGGAATTGGAAAAGATCGATTTGGATAGAGAAGGTGGGGATCCTAACCCAATTTTTATTTTGAAGGACTTGGAGGGAGCCCCTCAAGAGGAGTTAATCAAACTCCTGGTTGAGTTCAAAGATGTCTTTATATGGAAGTACACCGAAATGTCGGATCTTGACATCAAAGTAAACTGCCACAGACTGAATGTCTTGCCTTCAAGAATCCCAGTATAATAGGCCACTCGAACATACAAACTAGAGTTGTATTTGAAGATCAAGGATTGAGTACAAAAGCTGCTCATGGTGGGGTTTATAGTGCCGATACAATATCGGATATAGTTTGCCAATATTATACCTATGGGAAAGAAAGACAAAAGCCAAAGAGATCTGAACATGACATGTCCATAGGACAAATTCCCATTGCCCTCCATTGATAGCTTGATCGACGCAATAGCGGGACATGAGATGTACATCTTTATGGACGGGTAAGTGGGCTATAATCAAATAAAAATGGATTCATCTGATATGGAGAAAACTTCATTTCGAACACCCCTGGGTAATTTCATGTACACGGTCATGCCCTTTGTGTTGAAGAACACATGAGCCACCTACCAAAGGACGATGGTGGACATATTCCACAACCTTTTCCGCAAGAATGTGGAGTTTTATTTTGATGGGTTGGTGATTAAGTCCAGGAAGGAAGAATCCCACCTAGACGACTTGAGGAGGGTATTCACTCGATGCACGAAGTATAAGTTAAAGATGAACCCCCTCAAATGCTCCTTCGGAGTAACGAGTGGGAAATTTATGGGGTTCTTGGTAAACCTCCAGGAAAAACAAATGGACTTAGATAAATGACGAGACATCCTTGATATGCCAAGATCAAAATAAGAGAAAGGGCGAAAGAGTTTCCTTGGAAAGGTGTCCCACTTAAAGCGGTTTGTCCTGAGGTTGGCTGAGGTAACGCATCCCTTGATGGAGCTACTAAGGAAGGGCGTGATGTTTGCATGGGAAACAGTGCATCAAGAATTCATAGGCAAGCTGAATGCACTTCTTACTTCTCCTCAGATGATGACTCCCCCGAAGGTAGGTACCCCTTTACATTTATATGTCACATCAACAGAACGGTCTATTGGGGCTTTGTCGACCCAAGAGAGTAAAGGGATTGAAAAATATTTTTATTATCTAAGTAGAATTATACATGGGCACGAGGCCAGATACATTAGCATTGAGAGACATTATTTAGCCCTCGTATTTGTGGCATAACAACTTAGGCACTACCTGCTATCATTCATAGTTCATATTGTAACTAGATATGACCCAATAAATTTTTTACTTACTAAAACTGTATTGATAGACAGGGAAGCTAGATGGTTCCTAATCCTCTTAGAGTATGATATGAAGTGTGTGGTCCCTCGGGCCATCAAAAGTAAGGCATATGCATATGTGTTGGCCATTTTCCTATTTGGAAAGTTCGAGCTGCCTATTGAAGATCTCATGGGTGATGACCTCTCAGATAATTTTGTAGCCGCCATCCTGGATGAATGGAGTATGGAGTTCGACGGCTCTTCAGTCGAGAAGAAAGGAGGAGCGGGAGTCATTTTACAAAGAGGAAGTGAAGAGATTCACATCTCATTCAAATTGGAGTTCAAATGATGAAATAATGAAAGTTGAGTATGAGGCATTGGTCCTTGGGTTACTGGAAGAACTGAAGAGGGGCATCCAAGTTCTAACAATAAAAAGGGATTCAATCTTGGTGGTTTCGCAAGTCACGGGGGAGTTTGCACTGAAGCACATGAGTTTTACACCTTACCGCATGATTATCCAGTGATTACTGGGAAGTTTGAGGCGATAAAGATAAAAAGGCACCCCCAAACGATGAACAGGAATACGGATGACTATGCTACCATCGCACAAAAGATTGTCTTTGATGGGGAATCAATCGTGGTCTGATTCACAAAGAGAACTGTCCCCTCGATGGTATTTGAAATTCTTCCATCAGATGACAAAGATGATTAGAGAGGTGAAATCAAAAATAGATAGAGAGAGGGGAAGGACCACTTAGCTTGTCCAACTTATCACAGTACTTTGTTTCCAGGTGCAACTTATATTTTAAGAACAAAGGGGGTTGGTTGTCCAGGTGTGTGGACCCTAAAGATGCTAAGAGAAGATTGATTGAAGTACATGAGAATAGTTGTGAGACTACCGAGATCCCTCTATATAGAAGGATACAATGGGCGGGGTACTACTGGACCTTGATGAGATAAGAAGCTGCCACAATACAAAGAGAGTGCTCAAAGTGATGCCTTTCTATCAAGAGACAAAGTGCAACTTCAATAACCAATCGTAAGATTGGAGATAACATTATATGCACTTCTTGATAGATGAAGTAGTGCCAGTAGATAAAGAAGATGCTACAAACATAAGTAGGTGAGCACTGAGATACTTCGTGCAAGATAGGCGACTATACAGACGAGGCTATCATGACAAACCCCTAAGGTGCATAAGAGGTGAAGAGGCCGAAGAGGTGTTGAAGTAGTCTCACGAGCCAGGTCACATGGGGGGGAGCCAAACTTTATGACCAGATAGTGACCTTCGGATATTATTGGCCTTCGATGGAGAAAGACTCAACCAATTTTGTTAGAAAGTGCACAGCATGTCAGTTACACGGGAATATAATCCACGTGCCTTTAGTGGACCTGCACTCTTTATTTACACCATTCCCATTCCACACTTGGGCTTTCAATCTAGTAGGGGACATAAACCCTTCGTCATGATGAAAGATACGGATTTTAGTAGCCATACAGTGTTTCAAGAAAAGGGTGGAGGCCATACCGCTAAAGAAGGCCACCGCGGGGGTAGTAGCTCGATTTATGAAGGACTACATTATTTGTCACTTTTGCATCCTGAAGGTGTTTCTATCGGACAACGGTACTCCTTTCATGAATAGCGAAGTGCACTTGCTAACGAAAAATTACTCCATCATCCATCACAAGCCAACAGTGGCCTACCCAAAATGCAACGGGCAAATAAAAGCTACCAACAAGACGCTGATGAATATTTTGGCAAAGATGATAGAGGACTTCCTTGGCACATGGGATTATAAGATCTCCAAAGTTGGATGAGACTATCTAATGATGAAGAAAAAGCCAACAGGGTACACACCATTCTCTTTAGTTTTTAGGGCAGAAACTGTGCTTCCAGTCGAGCTCGAGGCACCTTCGGCTCGTTACAACCTACGAATTCCTATGCTCCCTCACATCGCCATGTACAACTTGAAGCTCTGGAAGAACATAGGGATAAAGTCGCAAGACACTTAGATATATATAGGAAGCAGTTATCTAGATCGTATGACCAATTAGTGAGGCCAAGGAAGTTCAGAGAATGAGACTTGGCTCTAAAAGAATGCACGAGATACATAAGATGCTTGCCACTACCAAAGTTCGAAGCAAACTGGGAAGGGCCTTATATAGTGTGAGTAGCCCATGACTTAGGCTACCTTAAGATATGTAAGATGGAAGATATTGGGACTTTCAAATTGAATAAGAAGTTCCTAAAGATCTATTATGTCTGAATGTATGTTTTGTTACTCCTGTTTAATGACTTGTCTTTTGTGTTAAACAATAGATGTATGCTTTAAAGCAATTGGGATTGTCCATTTAATATAGTCAGAAGTAAAATTCAGAAGGCACATAATAGATCAATATTTTATTTTCACAAGTTTATTGATCGATCCCTTTATTATATTTGAGCTAATTTGCGTTAATATGTAGGCATAGCTAATAATCAATTAAGCAATAGAAAAGAAAGGAAGCACCAAAGTTGCCAATGTTTCTTTATTTCGAATAAACGAATGCATTGTGGTTAAAATCAAGTTAGAAAAAAATCAAAAGTTCACAGAAACGGGCAAGACCAGCTATAGAAACATCAAATAACGAAGCTAGGGGTCATCCATAATAAAGAAAAGATTCTCTGAGCCAAACAGTCAGTGGTGATGTGGGGAAAGATTCTGCTCAAGTTGTCTCTGCTATGCAACAAGGTCAGATAGATTCTTCTAGCGACTTTCTTAGGCTTGATAGATGGATTCTAGCTCATGATCTTTTTCAACCAATTGTGCCTACACATTTACCCCTCGTTTCCGCATCAGCAATTACCTCGCGAGCCTCTTGCACTGCTTACTCAGTCATCAGCGACTAGGATTCCAGACCCATAAGATCTTTAGAAACAACCACCTTCTTGGGATAAGAGTTCTGGAGGGGGTTATAGACACTGTGAAGGTCACTCTTTTTGAAACTCTGCAACATCTCCACCAGCTATATCGTGGAAAATCTATCATTGGTTAACGTGTTAACCTTACCCAATAAAGTTTTGACAATGTCATGGCTAAGGGATATAAGAGGGATGTTGAGAATGTCCTCTAATACCATTGCGAGCCCAAATAATAGGCCAACCATAATTACAGGAAGTGGATGCAAACAATGAATAGTAAAGGTCAAAGGAATGAGAGCTAAAATTCACTTGATCAACAAACGAGGATCCTCAGTCAAAACGGAAGGGAAGCTGGCCAAAGTTTGTCGCACAACCACCTTGGGGGATGCCTCGGGTGGATGAATACTGAAATTCTATCACTAGCAGATGGTCGTCGGGTATGCAAAGCACTATCACTTTCTTGCACTTGAGGAATGCATGGTGCAGAAGTATCACCAAGTACACGGGCCCCGCCCAATGAAGCAGCTGAAGATACTATTGGTGCTTGAACTGACTCCTTAATAATAGGTTCCACTTTGAACCTATGAGTTGCTAGTTGATCGACCTCCACCTGAAATGCAACAAATAGTTGAAGTTAGAAATAGAGATAAAGGAAAGAACAAAAAATATATAATTCTAACTTAGAGATTTATGCCTATAAGACTAGGTCCGCCTGACCCTCGATTATGGGAGATTTATGCCTATAAGACTATGCCCGCCTGACCCTCGGTTATGGGAGATTTATGCCTATAAGACTAGACCCGCCTGACCCTCGGTTATGAGAGATTTATGCCTTTAAGAATGGACCCGCCTGACCCTCGGTTATGGGATATTTATGCCTATAAGACTAGTCCCGTCTGACCCTCGATTATAGTAGATTTATTCTTATAAGACTAGGCTCGCCTGACCCTCTATTATGGGAGATATATGTATATAAGACTAGGACAACCTGACCCTCGGTTATGGGAGATTTATGCCTATAAGACTAGGCCCGCCTGAACCTTGGTTATGGGAGATTTATGCCTATAAGACTAGCCTTGTCTGACCCTCGATTATAGGAGATTTATAAAATATAAAGTCCTACATTACTAGGCCCTCCTTACCCGCAGTTATGGGAGATTTTGATCTTAAAGCTAATATATTTATATACATAAGATAGATAGAAGAGTGGAAATACCTCAGGTTGTCTCTCCTCTGCAAACTTGTGAGTGGCCATATGAGACAAGTCCTCCTCCTCAATCATTTCGTGGTCCACCAATGGGGGATGACTTTGAGGGGAAATCACATTCTCCCTAACCTCAGCTATCTTCTATATCCTCCAACGTCTCAATAACATGTTCTTGTTCACCACCTCTTTGGGCAACTGTAGCTAGCTCAACACCTTCTGGGTTTAAAATCGAAGGCCAGAATAAAGTAACAAGCATTTGATCATTCGAAGGTGGAGGCATCGTGGGGATGGTTGAAATGGGCGTGGGATCCTAAAAAGAAGGAAAGAAAATAAAAAATTGAATTAAAACAATCGAGGGAGAAATAAAAGAGGGAGATAAGTCCAGAAAATAAAGGCTTACCACATGCATCAAAGTCACAGTAACAACAGGTACAGGCCCATATTTAACAACTTTTGTCAAAGGCACACCCCTATCAAGGATAGCATGCTCGCGCAAAAAAGAAAGGTCAGGGGAATAGCCTCCACTAGATGAAGTATCAGATACAACTGCCCCTAGGGGGAAATGGGTGACTAACTGAAAAACAATAGGGGCAGCTTCTTCGAGAGGGATATTTTCCGCAACACCATCATGCACATCAACCTTAAAGAAGAAAAAGAGAAAGTTACAACAAATTGAGGACATCAATATGAGAAAAGAATGAATAAAATGAGGACATTTTGGGTAAGAGATGTAAGAGACTTACCTCTTATTCCATCACATTCTCAATCATTTTGTAATCTTGGGGAAGCGAGGCAAGTTTTGAGGAAGAAACCATTACCCTCAACCTATGCCTACGTACTAAGGAAGTCTCTTCCTCTTCCTCATCATCTTCTTCTTTCTCCTCTCCTTCCTCATCACCATCATGATCATCATCACCTTCACTAAGATCTCCATTAGAAAAATGCTCCTCAGTAATCTTCTCCTCATCGGACCCACTCGAATCCTCCATCACAAGCTTGAGGGGGCTAATTACTTTCCTATTTTTACTACCCTCAGTCGATTGGGGGTCATAAGAAAACCCACGATTAGATATCTTGCCTGATATAAAAGCTAGGTCTTCCTCACTAAAATGTTCCCAAGTCTGGCGAAGATGATCCACCATTTGGCTCACTACTTTAGAAATCTTCAGATCAGAAGTAGAGGCTAATGTAGGCAGTGAAATGATTTTAATCCTCATCAAAGGTTCCTTCTGAGTGGCCCTAACTGCTGCAACCGTTGAGGCAGCACGAGGAAATTTGTTCTTTCCAACCGGCCTCAAAGGACCAGGGGTAACATCGATCGGAAGAATAGAAGGCTGAGTAGTTTTCTTTTCTCTTCATAACTGCTTGATCCATAGGCGCTAGGGTTTAGCTCAGGGGGATTGGTATTGGTTGTACTGAGGGTAAAAATAGATGATTGGGTGGTGAAATTTCTCAAACCCAACTCAGTGGGTAGAAATCTCTCAACTTTAGGATGACGGGGTTCCTTGAGAAGGTTAGTTTGGAAACGAACCAATTGGTTCTACCAGAATACATTGATATACAATGCTAATCTCCCTCCTCGAGATATCTTGCTCGGGATTACAGGGTTAGCATAAGAATGGGCTCACAAACTGGTAACAGTAGACATGAGGAAATTCGAACAAGCAAATTAAAAATTAGTGGTCTTCTCTCTGGTGAAATAGCTTAGCACGTGGGCCCTTTGATCATAGCCAAACTTCTTGGCTATTCGATGGGGGCTATAAAAAGAGTGAAATGATGACCACTCGGTATATTAAGGAAAGTAGGAAGGTATTAACAATAGGGGGACAATGTGCTTGGGGAAATTTCTGGTAAGGGCTTCTTCGATAGGAGCAATGGGACGCTCCTCTGCACCAAAGAAATTATTGGTAAAAAACTAGCTTACCCCGATATAAGGGCGACAGTTGAATTGCTCAGCTCGATCAATCATAACTAACATATATTTCTTCACACTCTTATCTTTCCAACAGCAAATACGGTGGACTCTCATATCTTGCGAACTGGGGAAGTGGTATGCGGGGGCATAATCATTTAAATGAGCATAAAGGAATGCCATCAAAAGAACATTTCTAGCATAGCTAGACACATCAAAACTACCAACTCTTTGATCAAATTCTATAGACACACGATTTAGCCAAGTGTATAGAGACCCAAGAACAATGGCTGCAAGAGGGATCTTCACTCCACAGGCCATTCGAACGGCTAAGTTGATCAGGTCCTTACGAGGATAGTCGTGGGGCTTACCCGAAAGGTATACCTTTGACAAAATCACCTATATATACTCAGCCCTCTCAATTTTGGACTCATAGCCTTTATCGGTTGGAGGCTGATCAAAAACTTCATTCCCCCTAGGATTCTCCCTAACAGCCTCACGGGCTCTAATGAAAACATTCTCTTCAATGAAGTAAAAGCAGCAGATGACCTCAGAGTAGGTGCACTTATTGTAAGTGACTATGCAATCCTTCACAAAGGCCTCTAACTCGTTTCTCAGAGTTTTCTCTTCACTAAAAATAGCCTCCTTAAAGAGGGTATCGAATCTAGCGGCCTCCAATCCCAATAGTTCGCACACATCCTCAAGGCTAATAGTAAACTCTCCCCAAGCATCCATGAAGATGTGTGACCTATGGCTCAATCAGGACACCAATAGTTTTAAAGCAGTGTTATGTTTTACCAAGGTAAGGTCACCCAACCACAGGGAACAAGACAAACCCACGAGATCCAGTTGAACCGAGTACTTTGCATGGATATACTCCATCAAAGGGCCCAACCCTTTACTAGAGCCAGAGGACGACTTAAATTTAACCTTTTAATAAGGGAAGTCACCGCGCTTTATATGAAAATGGGTGACAGTAGTGGTAGGGATATAAGCGAACTCTTTAGCGTCTTCACCTTCGTCCATTAACAAGTTTGGCTCCTCAGTTGGCACCAAAGCACCAGGAAACCGTTCGGCCATCGCCTAAAAATGATTATTATCTCCAAATTAAGGGGCACGAAGGTACTGTGCCCACTGTGTCTGGCGTGCTTGGGTGGTAGGAGAGGCGCCCTTGATAGGAAACAGTTATATTTACTGGTGCCATAGTAGACGAGAGAAAAGAGAATGGAAGATAATTGACAAAGCTCAAGAAGGGGAGATTGTCTTTGCCAAAATCTCACAAAAAATCTTTAACTCAGAAAGTTAAACCCAAAGGTGAGTCTTAACTAAAGGTGCGCCCCCTTTTATAGGGTCAACACGAATTCCAAAAGACGGCAACAAAGGTGACATTTGGAAAAGAGAAATGATGGCATTTTAGAATTATGTGGCTGGTGTGTTGGCCAAACGCGTATAATCGTAGAAGATTAAAGGTTGCTATAATGATTGTTCGGGGAACGAAGAATTGAATAGTCACGTCATCTCCATGCGCTCGCCCTGGCACTGCCACACGTGACGCATTGAAATGCAAAGGACAACTGCATTTAATGAGGCATGCCTGGGGGTCTTGTCTACCTTGGGGAACGAAGAGCTTTGGGGGAAATTTGAATAAATCTCTTCATTATCCCCAAGAGGGAAAATCATAGATAAGTGAAAGTTTCGTACAAATATTTCTTCATGTAATAAACAAAAATTTCTAAGAAGGGGCAAATGTGGAGGGGTGTTCCCCCACATAGATAATTAACTTAGCCAAGTGAATTGATCGATTACAGAGAAAGATGCCCCACAAACACACTTAGAAGATTCTCCATGCAAGTAACTCATAGGACCCACCTCAAAGGCTCTTCATAAGCGAGTAGCTTGTAGCGCTTTACCACAAAGAGCCTCCAACTGACGTGGCTCGAAAGACCCAGCTCGAAGAATAAAGGTCACCCGGATGACCATAGTTTGTAATAAGAAATAGAATTTTGAATTATGTACTTTATCTTATGAATATATATGTTGAGTGGGGTCACTTGTTACCCACGAGGGACCATGCCTGGCAGGGCATGGGAGAGATTTCATGCTCTATCAAGCTATCTCCTATTGGGAACTTCACAGGGACATGGTTGAGAGGATTGAGAATAAGGAAACGTTAGGAGTTATTACCAACCCTCTTGGCACACTTGGACAAAACTTCACCCAGGATAAAGGTCACTCAATCCCACTAATTGCTTATCTATTCGAGGGAACCTCCTCGAGTCATTCGATCTCCCTCAATACTTGCGCCTGGAGGTCACCTCCTCGAGGTACCTCAGGTGATAGCCCGTCTGACTAACGTGACTCGATACCAAATAATAGCCACTGTATGAACCACTTCTTGGCGTAATGATGCCTAACATTTAGGAACTCAAGAATAAATCACTCAAGTGCCATTATCCTCTGGATGGCAGGTCTAGTTCACCAAATTTAACCGTATAGCCATCCTAGAGTAAGCCCCAAGATGACAAGTCACATCCTTCATTAATGACTGCAATACTTCTAACCAATAGAATGCTTTCCTACCAAAACTAACAGATCCCATGCATTAAATGTAGTATGTCATGCATTTAATGCACGAGGAAAAAAGGGATCGAGGTCATGCTGACTCGAGCAACCTTTCCCCCCATATAAATCAGACCAAAATAAACAAATAAAAAAAATGGCATCTAGAACCTGGAATTATTGCCCAAATTCCCTCATACCAGAGAGCCCTCGAAAAGAGCATTAATTCCCAAGCAACTTCAACGTACCCATCATTAGGCATTAACTGAGCTTGAAGTTCCTGTCTTGTCCTCATTGTTCTTAGAGTGATTATTATTTCTCCCTCCGATAACGCTACTTGTTGGTCTAATTCATTTATTATGCTTTCTCTACAAATTTGAATATTAAATCTCTCTGTCTCTGATTCACCTATGGCCCTGACCCATAACTCACATCTAACGGTGTTACCCCCGATCTTGATAAGGGGTTATGCCTCACTTAATACTAATGGTATTTGAGAACCCACATCTTACAATATATATATATAAACACCACACTTATAATATATATGAATACAAAATCCCTAGGTGGAGATCTGCGATGCATTCATACTCTTCTATCAAGTCCTGGTACACACGTACTAAATAAAGGAGATCGGGTTCAGAATCACTCTCAAACCATACATTCAAAATTTACACAAATATGGAGGCAGACATAGTTCTAAGCCTTCGGGCTACGCACACACTGAATGCACCCAAATGAGTGGTCATACCCTTATTAACACAAGTGATGCTCAATCCCTAAGTTCTATGTTCTCAGGTACAAGTAAAAATCCCCCCAATGGGCTCATCGGGATAATACTGTCTAAGGCGCGGAACCTCCCGTGATAGCAAGAAGCCTAGGTATGCTTACATATACAATTCGTACAATAGGTATTCATGTAACCTATATATATATATATATATATATATATATATATATATATATATATATATATATATATATATATATATATATATATATATAATTTCTGTATAGGAACACACATAACCTATAATACATTCAAACACAATCTTTATATCCCCTAAATATTCTACGTATCATTACTTTACCATAATACTTATCACCATACAATCCCTAGAATTTCTCAATACTTAAAAGGTCACCAATTGTTCCTTAAGTCAATTAAGTAGATATGCCACTCATAATTCACTGGTCTAGGTCATACGTTACGTCCTTTTATCGTGACACAATATTATTTTCTTAATT
Source organism: Sambucus nigra (assembly GCA_949130495.1). Classification (NCBI taxonomy): domain Eukaryota; kingdom Viridiplantae; phylum Streptophyta; class Magnoliopsida; order Dipsacales; family Adoxaceae; genus Sambucus; species Sambucus nigra. Next base: position 336,876,705 of record OX422216.1, read on the forward strand.
AGGTTTTATAACCTAATTATGCCTAATTAACCTTAGTCCTAAATTCTCCTCGCGTGACTAAATTTCAATCCTAACATTGGTCTACTTGTAATTAAAATATCTCCCATTATAATTTAGAATTACTTCAAAGGTTAATCCGCTTGTTTTCCCATGAGTTATAAGAAAAAAGGGAAAACTATCCAATTCTGGGAAATCGAATCACTTCGCCCTTGGATCGAATCGATTCAGCTAAGGAGACGAATCGATTCGCTTGTAGCAGGTCTTGTCTTCTCCCTTATAGCTGTTACGGGTTTCACCATTTTTATCATTCCAAACCTCCATTGCACAGTCCTAAGCTCCCAACCAAACATACTAAACATCATACTAACATATATAAACAATTTATAATGTCATTGAATCATCAAATCATCACAAAACACCTTTAAATCGAATTAATTCGACATTAAGTCCCCAAACCCGAAGATTATCATTTTTGTTCAAAAATACAATAAACCATATTTCTTCTCATGTTTATCATACTAATTCATCGGATTCGTTCTATATTAATAGGGGATTAAACCTAACATGGTTCCTACCCAAGAACATGATTTTAATCTTCCAAATTTACATCAATTTTCATATATTCATTATAATATTCATCCTACACTAACATGGATGTTATATATTCTCAATATTAGCAAGATAAATACTTGCCTCTTGTTGTATATCTGAATTTCTGCAGAATAGTGGTAGGGTGGTGTTCTCCTCCTTTCGATCTATGCTTCGGTGGTGTTGGTGGTGCAAGAATGGTGTGAAAATCCCCAAAACTCCCTTAGAACTATTCTCCTTTCTCCTCATTTGGCCTCTCTATGATTTTCTAATTTCTAACCCTAACTCTCTCACCTTACCATATGATATAATTCTCCAATTTTCATAGGTCTCTTTTCCCTAAAATTTTAAAAGACTAAAATACTCCTCTAGGGTACCGGTTTGGCCTAAAAATTCCCCATACACATTGGTGTGCTCAAAATGACCATTTGGATGATCCATAATTAAATTACATATTAAAAATGCCCCGTAACTATCGTATTTCGCACTCACGACAATCATAATACTTTCTTATTAATTTATTACTCATTCAACAAGTAATATTCAATATAAATAAATATTAGCTAATTAATATTTATTTTAACCCGAATTAATTTCTTATTTTAATTTAATTAACTCCAATATAAAAACCATAAAAAATACAGGGTGTTACAACTAAGTTTTTCTCAATTTCCAACATTATACTGCATCCTCAAATTACCATCCCTGTCTTTGCAACTTGACCCATTAACTTTCGAGTCAACCAGTCGAAAGCTTACTGGTCCTATGGGAGATCAATATTATGAGCAAACTGTGTGGCCAAAAACACAACCACCAGTACGTGGAACTTTATGCAATAGTAAGAATACCTCCGATGTGCGTATCCAGTTACCGAGCTTCATTAAGCAAACACTGTCAACCATGCACTCCCAGGCCTAACCACGTCGTACCATGACATAATACCAATACAATTCACCTCATAGGTTTGAATATCGATTCCCAATTATCGAAAGCGAAACGAACACACTAGGGTCCGAAGGAACAAGTAATTGTCCTGAGATATTTTTCCCATAAGCGTCTAACTCTGACTTACGGAAGAGAACCTATGTATTGTACTTGAAGTCATGCCACTCATTCCTAGATTTCTCATCGAGCATAAATCCTAGACATACACCCTGACTTGGGTCACTAGTAGTGGTGAATCGCATCCATTCATTCTTGCAATACAAAAATAATTTACGAATCGGTAGTCCTGTAGGAATTCAACGCCCGACTTCCCTTCTTGGGAGCAAGGCCCGACCCTTCACATCCTTGGTGTACATGGACCATTCCGATTTGCGGTTACTTCATGCCCTTATCTACATTGACCTTGTCCAATTACTAGTGACGACATCACCAGCCTACTACACCTAGGTTATTATTTGATTTAACATATCGTGATCAAAATTTCAAACTTCAATTTTCATTACTTCGTTCAAGCGAGACACTTACCTTGCCGTGCCTTATGAATACACTAGATTTCCACCAAACTTACCGTTAGTTTCTACCCACACAAAATTTATGTGACGACCACGCCCGCCGCCATTGGCATCCTAAGGGTAGTAAGTACCACACTGGCCTACATCTCATAACCCATACCCTCTTGGCAAGATGTGCCTAAAACTAATCCTTACATTGCTAAGGCTACCCTAGCATATACAGTCGACACTTCGACATAATAAAAATTTCACTAAGTTAATTACCAAATTTATACATATCAAAATATAAACAGAGTGGAGTTATTAGTTCAATAGTAATTAACTATGTGGTTTGAATCTTGTTTAAAACATAAACTAATATTTTTATGATAATTAAATAAATCTTAATTTTTTAGTGTAGTTTTATGGTGACAACATTTTTTGACACTTTATGTGCAACGCATTGACGTGTTGTGCCTGCATTTGTTAATGTCTTTAATAAAAATATGTGGAATCCCGACAATAAAAAATACAAACATGACACGTTAGTGTGCAACAACATGTGTCAAAAAACATTCTCGGGCTAAAATTTCTCATTTTTTAACATCAATTAACAGGTTTTCTAGAATTATTTAGTGTGCAAGGTAGATTAATAGTCTAGAAGGGTCAAACAATAGCATATGGTAACAAAAATAACATATACAAATGTCTCAAGTACTTGGAAATACTTATTTTAAAATCATTTTTGACAAAAGTTATGTATAACTTTGTTACACTAACCAATAGCAAATTTTCATATTTCTTGTGAAAAATGAATTTGAAATTGTAAAATATTTTTACTTTTGCTATAAATGTATGTTTTTGTTAAATATTATTTATGTTGTTTTATTAGTTCATCAATGTGTGTCAAAAAACACCGACGGTGAATATCGATTTTTATAAAATAAAAATAAAAAAGATTCAACAAAACAAAGAATACAAAAATGCAATAATTGAAAACATTAATGTTTACTATTTTAGAGAATATTGTCTTTTTTACATTATTTTATGTGTTCACGGGTTCTAATAAACAAGACTATGGCCAACAATTTTGAATTCATGTTCCAGACCTAGAAAATGGCTTAGAGTAAATTATGTTATAAATATATACATATTAGTATCATAATGTCTCTAAAATATATATGTAATACCCCACATTTTTGGCTCATTTCTATGTGAATTATTTGCACATTTTCTGGAATTTAATTCCATATATCACTATAAGAAATAACACATTTTGCGACATAGTAAATGTGTCGCGAAAAGTATTAATTATGTCGCCAAAGACATTTCGTGACATACGATCGTCTGTCGCTCCTGTGTCACGGAATCCCCGTCTGGGAATGAATTCGACGACATACAATATATGTCGTAAAATTTATTCACCATTCGCGATAGGATACATGTTACGAAATGTATATATTTATAAAAAAAATATATTTAAATTTATTTTATTGTATTAAATAATACCTCACCTTTCGCAACATAATGGCATGTCGTGGAATGTCATACTTTAATTTTGTTTTCCCATACCGACCTATCTTTCCATTAATTCTCCCTTTCACTTTGAAAAATCTTTCCTTAATACCACTGACTTGATTAGATAATTGTTAGATGGTTTGCCAACTTATTTAGGGAAGCCTAATGTTTTTTTTTCTTCCTGAAAATATCCTTTATAGGAAAATAAACTTGATAAATTATTTTTGACTTTTTTTGGACTCCATTTTTTAAAAATGGAAAAAAAAATCTCTACTGTTTTTTCGTAATTACCATAAAAGTATTTGTTTCACATTCTCTATAGAGTATCTTTTTGTAAAGAGCACATATCCCCCTCTTATTAATTAGTCTAGATCAATCCCTTATTCATCTAATGACCAAAATATAAAATCTCAGATTGAGCAAATAAAGTCCTCACAGTAGTCTAACAGAAAGGGAACTCAAGTACATCCATAAATATTCGCATATTCATGGCAACCATCTAAATTATTTAAATGTATGAACCCAACAAAAAATTGAAGATTGACATATTCAAACTAAAAATACCTTGATTTTGGAGTTTATCATGATTTTGTTTCTGTCCAAAGACGGGGAGGGGTTTTGGCAGGGGAGAGGGTCGGAGAGTTATGGGTCAAAGTTTTGAAATGAGAGGTTGGGTTTAGACTGGCCGAAGTTGATCGGAATTTGGCAACAGGTGGGTTCAAAGTTGGTGGGTTTTCTTGGGTATGGGATAGATCCCGGTGGATTGGGTCTGGTCTCAGGTAGAATTCAGGTCAAAGGGGTTCACTGGTGTTCGTGTATAGGAAAACCAGTGGTGAACTCCAATCAGTTGGTGGATCCCGGGTCGGAGGTAGGGGACTGCCTAGTTCGTGTTTTGGTCATGGATGGAGAGAGCTTGGGGAGCGGTTAAGAGGAGAGAGAAGAGATCGGGGAGAGGAGAGAGAGATGCTTTTTTTTAGGGATTTGTTTTCTACGAGGAATTTTTAGGAGGTTTTTTAGGGAGAAAATACTATTTTGACTCGAAAAAAGGGAGGGAAATAAATTTTGAGTTTTTATTTTTGTAAATTAAAATGAAATACATATCGCGACACGCATATGATGAAGCTAAAAGTCTACAGCATTTCGCGAGATGACACTCATGTCGCCAAACTTGTGTGATATTTTCGCGACATACAACACATGTCTCCGAAAGTAGGGGTCCAAATTCGTGACATATGATTGATGTCGCTGAATGTAAATGACATTTGGGGGGGGGGAATTTTAACAAGGATCCCACCAAAATAATAACTTTTCATGACACAAAAACTATATATGTCGGCAAAAGTATACCCTTTGGCAACACTAAAACACTGATGTCCCTGAAACATGTCGTGATTTTTTTTTCTTGTAGTGTATTTTGATTTATTCGCTGTCAAAATTATGTTGGAAGGACGTGACATTTTGGAGTTTTGGTATAGGCCCCTTCCATTTCAAGTGTGGGGCCATATTTTTCTTTGCGATCTCTAGAATGGCCCTCGTAACTTCTAGCAAGGAATCTTCAGGAAGGCCAACCTGGTTAAAGAACCAGCCAAACTTTGGCGAACGAGCCACGGCTGCACATTCAATTCATGGATCCATCCGATCATCGTCAAACTCATAAACTTCTTCCACATCTCTATATTCATCCTCATTATATGTTATCACTGCGTTGACCTCCCTCAAAGAGCAGGCCCCCATCTGCCCACTGAGCATCTCAACAGCATCGAATGCTTCTCCTTGTTGGTCCTCTCTGTCTTCAGCCTCATTATCTAAATTCATGTAAGCCAAATCAATAGTGCATTCTTCAAAAGAATCCTTGAAGCCTCTACCCTGAGTGCCCTCAGAGTCATTCCCTCCGATCCACTGCTCCAGCATTGATCACTCGACCTCCTTATCAAAGGTTTTAGCCATATGGGCCACGTGACGCGGTAAAGGGTTGTTATTTACATTGATTTGTGGCAACTCAATATCTCCATTCTTGACATGGTAGTTAATCAACCTTCTCAACGAAAAACACACCTTAGTAGGATGATTGACCCTGTTATGGAGCGCGCAATAGTGGGGTTTCTATTTTTCTTCTCGGGTGAGAGGCGCAGTGTAGACATTAATGTGACACCTCGCCTAATAAAATACCGGGAGATCACTCATGTACCAAATTAAAATCGGAGTCGCATATGGATTATTCATATCATCACTGTCGAAAATCCATTTTAATTACTAATAACCTATTAGGGTGGCGCCAAAAATTTACTTAATTACTCTTTTGAAACAAATACAATTAAAACATTCACACGGCTTATGTAAAAGAAACTGAAATGAAATAAGATTACCGAACACTCTGTCAAAATTAAACAACCATATCGAATGTTTCACTAAAAGGCGAGAAAAGAATAAATAAATGAAGTTGGGTTATTAACCCAATTGTTTATACAATGCCTCCTATCTAGATAACAAGGATAGAAGCGTCTATCGAGAACCTGCACGCATCCGCAACTGCTGCAGCCGACGTCTGACTCGAAAGAAGTGTCATCCACGCATCCCTATGTTTGGACACCTATATATATAATATATAGCAAGAATGGAAAATATAGAAACAGGTCAGAGCCCGAGTTTTAAAAATATTTAGCAAGTGCATAAATGCTTTATTTTAAGAAAAAGGTTTTATCTCATATTTAAATTGTTATCGCACTCCTATGAGATACCCCTCGCATCTCTTCTAATAGTGCACACCTATCTAGAACATTTTAGTTAAGCTACCCCGCCTAACTAATCTAATTCATCCATCTACAACCCGATTACTAAAGGCTAAACTTCTCTCCATTCTCAACACTTCGCCAAGTCCGTGCATGGGGTGTCTCGCGAAGCGAAATCCAAACAAGGAACCCCCCCGATACACTACTACTTGGCAGGGTTAATGGTAGAGATCCATTAGGCCCGTAGTACAAAACTAAGATATACATACATAGTTATACATTAATATACATATCATATTCATTCTTAGATACATCTTACAATATACATCTGGATAATATCTCCCGGACTGAGGTTTACTGTACATTCATCTTTATAATACACATACGGATCTATCTCCCGGACTAAGGTGTATTCAATACTTGCCTTTATAAGACACATCCGGATCTAACTCCCGGACTAAGGTGTATTATATATTCATTTTTTTTATCTCAAAACTTTCCATTTCCTTTCTTCTATCCAGGAAATGAATTTAAAAGCCAATTCAATTTCATTTCAAAACTTTATATTTCCCTTATTCTATCCAGGAAATATATTTAAAAGCCAATTTTATTATCATAAAAATGCTTTTCCGTTTCATAACATCCTATTTCCATTCTTCCATCCAGGAAATGTATTTAACTTCCCATTGCCCTTCTTCCATCCAGGAAATGTATTTAAAGATGATTCATTGTCACGAATTGCTTTAACCTCAATAATGTCCCACATTATTGAGAATAGTTATATTTCATATCATATAACGTTTCTAAGACCGCCCGTCCGGGTTTCCCCACTGTGCGTGCCCCTAAATGACTATCATCTTCCAGGGCCTATCAAACAAGACAACCTGGGATCCAACCGAAACGTCGGGAAGCGGACATATGCTTGCGGGAGAGTCATAACCACACCCATAATTACCTCACCATCGCAGAAAAACATATAATAATCACCCATATGGCCTAGGAATATATTCACCCTGCATTCATTAACCAGGGGACTTCACCTTACGCGCGCAACTTCCCTTATGATAGCAACTTAGAGAGGTGTGTTTACGTAAATTATCATTTATGAAAAATCATCTCTTTTTCCAATTTGAAAACATTCATATTTTATATTCTCAATGATTAAGTACCAACTTTATAATGTACATTTTGTTATTCTCATAGTCATATATATTACCTTGTTCTCATGCACAAGCAATATACTATATAATACACATCCATATCATATTTTATATATACTTTAATCACATAGTATACATACTATATATTCCTCCTCGAATATATTTAAATGGCCATAATTGTCAAACACATCTAGCGATGACCAATAATCCCAAAGATTCTCTCAAAGAATCATAATCATGCATTCATATACGCACGATACTATACCCAAAGTATTTCCTCACTTTTATAAATAATAAATACCTTAATCATCTCTAAGGATTTATTGGATATCTCCAATTATAACATTTCACAATAAGTGAATATATATCTATATTCCCAATTTCATCCTAATCACCTCATAAGATTTACACAACCATAATTAGTGTAGTTATGTTTTCCTACATGCATAACTATATAGGCCTGAATGCCTACTAAAATATCCCCGGGGATTAACCTTCCCTGATCAACCTTAAATTAAGTAGGTCATGGATTCTATTTCCACAACCCAAGGACTACATCTCGTCTATGTAATTACTTAGAGGTCCCCACCCTAACTTAAGAACCCTAAACCTTCAAATTCTACAATTTCTCTATTTTCCTCGAAAATACAATTTAAGGGTTACACATTTAAAACCCTCACCTTGCCCTCCTAAATTCTCTTAATTGGAGGACCATATACTCCTAAAAGATCTCTTATGTTATGCCATAATTGACCTCAAATAAATTAGAATTGGAGTTTATCCCATTCAATTAACCCTAAGAAAAATTATCAAACTTGCTGAAGGGTCGATCGATTGACCCTTAGTCATCATTCGAATGAGGCTTCGATTGATCGACCTCTGTCAGTCGATCGATCGATTATGCCGGACATCTTCTTCTCCGAGAAGCTATTTTCGGACATTAAATCTTCCCCCAAGCTTTTGTCGCCTCTCCCGACATCCTACAACCTCAACCAACTTCAAATACACATAGAATAAGGGTTCTAAACGTCCTAGAACCCGAAATCACCAATTAATTTCAATTAATTTCTAAGTTTCTTCGATTAGAAACATATTGGGGTTTATTCATTTTAACTCCCGAAAACCCATTTTATCCACGAAAACCCAACCCAAAATCTTTAGGGTTTATTGTTTACAAACTATAATATGAGATTTATGCTCAAAAATAAATAAGGCAATTAAACACTTCCTCGTGTATAAAATTCGATGATCCTGAGTCGAATCCCGCGGAGTTTGGCCGGAGTCTCCCCTTTTCTCCTCTTTTTCTATCCTCCTCTCTCTTCTCTCTTTTCCTTCTCTTTTCTCCCCCTCTCCCTCCTTGTATAGGGAGAAATAAGGGTTTTAACCCTTAAAACCCGAAAACAACTCGTTCACTCAATTACGAGTTACCTTTACCTTAAAATTTCCCGAAACTCAATTTCAACAATTGGACACTCTTTTCCGACTATCTCGGCCATTTTCGAGACTTACTGAGCAGTCGAAATTTCCATCAGAGGTACTTGACCGCAACTCACTATTTTAACCCCACACGACTTAATACGAGTTCTCCAATTAAAATCTTACCTCTTGTCGCTTTACTCAACGACGACATATAATTAAAATACCTCGATATATTTACATAACCCCAAAAGTAAATATTTCACCCATCGACAATCATCAAATCCTTGAAAATCCCAAAAATTACTATTCTAGGAAATTCCCCAAATTCCAATTTAAACTCAAATATGGAATTTAATTATCTCCAAGGGTACGGGTTGTTACATACTTCCCCCCTTACAATGGAATTTCATCCGTGAAATTCAGATACAACCTACACCACCAACCTAGGATTACACTTCCCTAAAAAGAAATTACCCTAACGGTCGACCACTCTCATCAGTGTCCTTTCTTATCTTGGCACGACATTTCATCCAACACACTCCAAATCCATTCGTGACTGCCTTACAGCATAAACTTCAACTTCATATACCAAGCCTTTTCGATTTCAGGCAGTATATAAAACCAACTCACTAAGGTGCCCATACACCTTTATAACCCGTGCATATCTGCACAACCATTGCAAATACTCGACACGTAACACCCTCTCTAAATAAGGGTCTCCTTTCGTCGGTGTAATACTCACACATGGGTCCTCCCAACCCGTGAAATCCCACTCTTCTCAAGGATACCCAACCAATATTTCTATATCGATGCCACTAACTCCACTGGCTTCACTGCCCAAAAATCCTAAGATCGAGGCATTCCTACCTACGTAAAAGAGTACTACCCTAAATATCCCTAGTGCCCAAGGCCTTTCTCAACTTTTGACATTTTCTTGGTTTTATGCATGGGACATCTCGCAAAGCGAAATCCAGACAAGGAACCCTCCCGTTACACAACTCCCTCGCATCGTCGGTTACCGAGATATAATGGACTAAGGCACCCCAACGGGACGTCCTAAATCCTACCTCGTCAATCTATTAACGTACTTCTACCCCTCTATCCTATCAATCGGCGCCTATTCTCTATCGATATGTTACGATTTTCTTACCGAAAACATAATTCTCCAAAATTTGCCTTTTCATTAAGGCCTGGCCATAAGCCTCAAATCAATTTTTTTCACCTTGCCCCACCCACCTACTTGTGGTGAGGAAAACATTTTAGTGCTTTTCCATAGCACAATATTTCCATATGCATATCATCATCACATGGCTCACAGTCTATAGTGTTTCATCCACACTATATGACTTTTCCACAAAATCAACATCCAAAATGGGGTCTGGACTCTTGTCTCTATCTAGGAGCCACACCACCAACCGCTCGCACTACACTTAATATCTGCGCAATCAACAATGAGCTTAAACTTACAACTCAACTATAATCCTACGGGCCTTAAATCATATCTATAAGGTCGCCACGCACTCAAATCATAAAAATGAAACATCTCCTCATCGAAGTTCCATTTACCCATAACAATAAAGGCAAACTCAACCTGTAACCAGGCGACATATCGCAACAACAACTTGTTCCACCCTGGAACCACGGACACGATAGTCATACCATTCTTAGCCTTTTATCGCTCCGATAATACCATAATATCTTATACTCTCAATATTACCATACTCGTATAACATATATAAAACTATTACAACAAGACACATATATATACAAAATATAACCACCCGCCTCTATAGCGAATGCAGAAAATTAAACTCCACTACCGCGAAAAACACAGACATACATTATATAGTGTTATTGAGACAGCCACAAAACTAAAATTACACACACGAGTCTAGGGACAACGAACACCACAGCTTTATCTGGCCATGCCGCTTATACCTATTCATGTTGAGGCTAACCTCATAACAACAACTTCGCTTCATCTACACCGAATGGTTCTTAGACCTGGTACACTTGACCTAATCGAACCAAAAATTTTCTTAACTCTATGCCCCATGTAGGCACCCTAATCTTATCCTTTATTCCTATCGGGAAAGGACTTAACCATGTGGCTCCGCACTACACATCACTATTTTCATCACTGGCCTTCCTGACCATGATAAAGTTATCAGAACCATCTGACTCTCTAGCCTCACTCCTTACAATCATCTTACTAGTCCTCTTAACTTCTTCGTTAAAAGGAAACTCCACTACCGGTTTCAACAACCCTATATCAACAAATCTCCCCATGTGGATGTCCACCTAGGGGGACATGAACACACCCACATTCTCCGTAAGTGTTAGCAACACTTTTCTAATGAGCCCATCATTTCCACTGAATGACTCTTTATTTGTTGTACTTACCTCACCTCGGTATAGGGTTCACTTCTCCATATCACCCTTTATCCACTGTCGGCCTCTGGCCGATCCTTATGTGAATAATTCAGAACCACATTCTCTTCCTAATTAACTAAAGGAACTCGCGGTTAAAACTGTCTGTAAAATTCCTCTATGAGCAAAACATCCCGCTCCCTCATACGTGGTGACCATCATTATCACCCTTTAATAGTTCTCCAGTGAGCAAAAGATTTTCCTCAAATTTTCACGTCTCGGTATTTCCATACCCCTCTCTAAGCCCAAGCACTCGAGCCTTCTACTTCTACTAGGTAGTGCTACACTTAATTTATACCACATAACTTCAACATATGGTTCTTATCAAAGACCCCTTTCAAACCCTTAGCTTCACAGGGCAATTCAACTTTAGTACCACTCTTCACCACAGCAGTACTTGGATGCTCATAAGTACTATACTTTAGTAATCGTTGCAACAATCCTTAACAATTTCCATAAGGGGAGTTACCTCTATGGTGGTCCTAGTCCCCTAACTTTTACCAGTCGCCCCAGCTAAGCCCCGCCTCTTGCTGTCCTCATCACGGCCCTCCTTGGTCGTCCTTCCTCGATCGGCAGATGAACCTAGAATGAGCGCGCAAAAGATTTACTATAATCTCATACTATGGCAGGAGAATGAAATCTCACAGGACAAATTAACAATCCTAATACTGAGGCTCTATATAAAATCGAGAGCAACGCTAAAAGCGTAGTACGTTCACACAGATTCCTAAGGACACTAGAACTTGATGCTCTGATACCATCTGTAACACCCCGCCTAATTAAATATCGGGCGATCACTCATGTACCAAATTAAAATCGGAGTCGCATATGGATCATTCTTAGCATCACTGTCGAAAATCCATTTTAATTACTAATAACCTATTAGGTTGGCATCAAAATTTTACTTAACTACTCTTTTTAAACAAATACAATTAAAACATTCACAAAGTTTATGTAAATGAAACTGAAATTAAATAAGATTACCGAACACTCGGTCAAAATTATACAACCATATCGAATGCCACACTAAAAGGCGGGAAAAGAATAAATAAATGTAGTTGGGTTATTAACCCGATTGTTTATACAATCCCTCCTATCTAGATAACAAGGATATAAGCGTCTATCGAGAACCTACACGGATCCACAGCTACTGTTGCCGACGTCTGACTCAAAAGAAGTGTCATGCAGGCGTCCCCGTGTTTGGACACCTATATATATATATATATATATATATATATATATATATATATATATATATATATATATATATATATATATATATATACGTATATATATAATATATAGAAAGAAAGGAAAATATAGAAACGGGTCAGAGCTCGAGTTTTGAAAATATTTAACAAGTTCATTAATGCTTTATTTATAGAAAAAGGTTTTATCTCATATTTAAATTGGTATCGCACTCCCATGAGATACCCATCACCTCTCTTCTAATAGTGCACACCTAACGCACCTAACTAGAACATTCTAGTTAAGTAACCCCGCCTAACTAATGTAATTCATCACTCTACAACCCGAGTACTAAGGGATAAACTTATCTCCATTCTCAACACTGTGCCAAGTTCGTGCATGGGGTGTCTCGCGAAGCGAAATCCAAACAAGTAATCCCCCCGATACACTACTACTTAGCAGGGTTAATGGTATAGATCCATTAGGCCCGTAGTACAAAACTAATGTATACATACGTACTTATATATTAATATACATATCATATTCATTTTTATATACATCTTACAATATACATCCGGATAATATCTCCCAAATTGAGGTTTACTGTACATTCATCTTTATAATACACATCTGGATCTATCTCCGGGACTGAGGTGTATTCTATACTTGTCTTGATAAGACACATCCAGATCTAACTCCCAGAGTGAGGTGTATTCTATATTCATTTTTTTTATCTCAAAACTTTCCATTTCCTTTCTTCTATCCAGGAAATGTATTTAAAAGACAATTCAATTTCATTTCAAAAATTCTATTTCCCTTCTTCTATCTAGGAAATATATTTAAAAGCCAATTTTATTATCATAAAAATGCTTTTTCGTTTTGTAACATCCCATTTCCCTTATTCCATCCAGGAAATGTATTTAAAGTCGATTCATCATCATGAATTTCTTTAACCTAAATAATGTCCCACATTATTGAGAATAGTTATATATCATATCATATAACGTTTCTAAGAGCGTCCGTCCGGGTTAACCCACTGTGCGCGGTCCTAAATGGCTATCATCTTCCAGGGCCTATCAAACAAGACAACCTGGGATCCTACCGAAACATCGGGAAGCGTCCATATGCCTGCGGGAGAGTCATAACCACAACCAGAATTACCTCACCCTCGCAGAAAAACATATAATAATCACCCATATGTCCTAGGAATATATTCACCCTGCATTCATTAGCCAGAGGACTTCACCTTACGCGCGTAACTTCCCTTATGATAGCGACTTAGAGAGGTGTGTTTACGTAAATTATCATTTACGAAAAATCATCTCTTTTTCCAATTTGAAAACGTTCATATTTTATATTCTCAAAATCATTTATTCTCAATGATTAAGTACCAACTTTATAATGTACATTTCTTATTCTCATAGTCATATATATTAACTTGTTCTCATGCACAAGGAATATACTATATAATACACATCCATGTCATATTTTATATATACTTTAATCACATAGTATACATACTATACATTCCTCCTCGAATTTATATAAATGGCCATAATTGCCAATCACATTTAGCGATGACCAATAATCCCAACGATTCTCTCAAAGAATCATAATCATGCATTCATAAACACATGATACTATACCCAAAGTATCTCCTCACTTTTACAAATAATAAATACCTTAATCATCTCTAAGGATTTATTGGATATCTCCAATTATACCATTTCACACTAAGTGAATATATATCTATATTCCCAATTTCATCTTAATCACCTCATAGGATTTACCCAACCATAATCAGTGTAGTTATGTTTTCCTACGCGCATAACTATATAGGCCTAAATGCCTACTGAAATATCCCCGGGGATTAACCTTCCCCGATCAACCATAAATTAAGTAGGTCATGGATTCTATTTCCACAACCCAAAGAATACATCTCGTTCGTATAATTACTTAGAGGTCCCCACCCTAACTTAGGAACCCTAATCCTTCAAATTCTACAATTTCTCCATTTTCCTCGAAAATACAAATTAAGGGTTAGACATTTAAAACCCTCACCTTAACCTCATAAATTCCCTTACTGGGAGGACCATATACTCCTAAAATATCTCTTATGTTAATGCATAATTAACCTAGAATCAATTAGAATTGGAGTTTATCCCATCCAATTAACCCTAAGAAAAATTATCAAACTTCCTGAAGGGTCGATCGATCGACCCTTGGTCATCGATCGATCGAGGCTTTGATCGATCGACCTCTGCCAGTCGATCGATCGATCATGCCGGACAGTTTCTTCTCCGAGAAGATGTTTTCGGGCATTAAAGCTTCCCCCAAGCTTTTGTCACCTCTCCCAACATCCTACAACCTCAACCAACTACAAATACACATATAATAAGGGTTATAAACGTCCTACAACCCGAAATCACCAATTAATTTCTAAGTTTCTCCGATTAGAAACATATTGGTGTTTATTCGTTTTAACTCCCGAAAACCCAACCCAAAATCTTTAGGTTTTTTTGTTTCCCAACTATGATATGAGATTTATTCTCAAAAATAAATAAAGAAAGTAAACACTTGCCTCGTGGATAAAATCCGACGATCCCGAGTCGAATCCCACGAAGTTTGGCCGGAGTCTCCCCTTTTCTCCTCGTTTTCTCTCCTCATCTCTCTCTACTCTCTTTTCCTTCTCTTTTATCCCCCTCTCCATCCTTATATAGGGAGAAATAAGGGTTTTAACCCTTAAAACTCAAAAACAACTCGTTTACTCAATTACGAGTTACTTTTACCTTAAAATTTCCTGAAACTCAATTTCAACAATTGGACACTCTTTTCCGACTATCTCGGCCATTTCTGAGACTCACCGAGCAGTCGAAATTTCCATCAGAGGTACTTGACCGCAACTCACTATTTTAACCACAAACGACTCAATGCGGGTTCTCCAATTAAAATCTTAACTCTTGTCACTTTACTCAACGACGACATATAATTAAAATACCTCGATATATTTTCTTAACCCCAAAAGTAAATATTTCACACATCGACAATCATCAAATTCTTGAAAATCCGAAAAATTACTATTCCAGGAAATTCCCCAAATTCCAATTTAGACTCAAATATGGAATTTAATTATCTCCAAGGGTATGGGTTGTTACAATTAATCATCCTATAAACTTTATCGTGGACCATGAGATCATACAGGTTCAAAGCTGGCTGCACCGTACAAGGTATCTCAAGAGGATCCTCCTCGTCTTCAAATATTCTCTTGACCTCCTCGATCTCCATTACCTCGTTCTCTACCCCCATCATCCGCATAGTTCATCCTCGAGGGTATTCCCCTCCCAGAGGTAACTGTTGGCCTCATCAGTAAATTGGACAAAAAGGGAGATGGTACTATGGGTTTCACCACTAATGCAATATTCCCTGTTGCCTTTAATAAGGATGAAAACGTGCCTTCTCTTGTCTCATTAATCAGGTGACATATGTATTCGGGCAGCAAGCCTTCTGCACATACTTGTAAAAGTTTATCCTCTCACGTCTCCTCCCTCACATCTAGGTAGCGCTCACGGAACCTTTGAATATAGGCCACAACGTCCTCTCTTGGATTCTGCTTCTCACGCGCGAGCTGGGTGAGTGCGAACTCGTCCTCTGCTAAAACAAACTTTTTCACAAACAAAGCATGTAGTTCCTCCCAATAACTTACACTACCTGGGTCTAGGTGGGAATACCACGTGTAGGCTTTCTCTATCAGGGATTTTGAGAACTCCCTTAGCCTTAACTTTTTGTCATTGCAATGGACCCCCAGATTCTGGATGAACCTCTTCACATGTTCCTTAGGATTCGCACCTTTTCCCGTGTAATTTTCAAAGATTGGAGGAATATAACCCACTAGGTGGGGTTCGTTATTATACTCCTCTGGGTAGGGAGTACGAAAATCATCGTATATGGAGGAGTTTTCCCCCTTAGACACAACTATGAACTTTAATAACTCTTTTTTTATGTCTTCCAAGTTGGTTGGCTAGGGGCTAGCTGACAATGGCATTGCTGTTGCTGGGGTTATTGAGGCTGGTGCTCCTACCCCTTGCCTTATCGCAAAAGCTGGAGCAGCTGGAATTACCCCCCCTTTTGCAACATCGGTTCCAGTATCATAGGTGGGACCATGGGGAAGGTGTTAATGGAGGCAGGCACCGCTACCCCCCCCCCCCCCTCCCTGAGTAACAGTTGGAGCTGCTATATTGGCTAGCAGTGTGGTAAAGTAACTCACCCCCGTGGAGAATCCCACCATTTCTTGGGCTGCTGGAGTCTTAATGAACTCTACGAATAGTCCCATAATCCCATGGATCTTTGCCTATCTTATCCCCCTTGTGTGGCCATCATCTCCGTGATACCAACGCCAGGTGTGCTAGGCCCTATTCTTGTTGGTCTCCCCGCTTCAGGCAATGCGACGTTATTTCCCTCTTCTTTATGTTGTATGGCATCGAAATCTATGTTTCCAATGGTGTTATCCTCTGGTATCTTTTTAAAAGAGATTACCTCCCCAACGGAGTCTCCAAATGTAGGATGTGGGTTCTTCAATAACGTTAGTATCAAGTGAGGCGTAACCCCTTATCAAGATCAGGGGTAACACCGTTAGATGTGAGTTATGGGTCACGTCCACAGGTAAATCAGAGATAGAGAGATTTAATATTCAAGGTTGCATTGAAGAACATATTAACAAGAACAACATAGAGCAAACATAATAAATGAATGGGACCAGCAAGCAGCGTGGTCGAAAGGAGAAAGACCAAGCACTCTAAGAACAATGAGGACAAAGCAGGAACTTCAAGATCAGTTAATGCCCACTGATGGGTACATTGAATATGTATGGGAGTTAATGCTCTTCTCGAGGGCTCTCGGGTATGAGCGAATTTGGGCAGCTATTCCAGGTTCTAGATGCTTTTTTTTTATTTGTTTATTTTGGTCTTATTTATATGGGGGAGAGGTTGCTCGAGTCAGCATGCCCTCGATCTCTTTTTTCCTAGTGCATTAAATCCATGAGATACTACATTTAATGCATTGGATCTGCTAGTTTTGGCGGGAAAGCGTTCTATTGGTTAGAAGTATTGCAATCATTAATGAAGGATATGACTTATCAGCTTGGGGCTTGCTCTAGGACGGCTATACAGTCAGATTTGGTGAAATAGACCTCCCATCCTAAGGATAAATGAAAAGTAGTAGGCCCCCAATTTTGAAAACAAAATTTCTTTTAATACTTCAAAAAGATAATTTCCTCTTTAGATATGCGGAAGCGTGCTATGATGGTTCAATTAGAAATCAAATTAACAAATTTTAATTTTTCTTTCAAATTAAAATTAAAACCAAATGAAATTAAATTAAAACACACACAATTTAAATTTCACTTAAACCAATTTAATTAACCCAAGTCCTGGAAAATTTGCCTAAGTCATATTTCTCAATTTTAACAAATTAGGCCAAATCAATTTTATCAAATTAAATTAAATGACTTGAATTAAATTAACTAAACATTACCCAATATTTAATTTAGCACCAAATTAAACATGTAGTGATTAAAATCAAATTTTATCTTGAATTACCTAAGCCTGTGTTCTAGATGAGTTTGCACAAGAGAAAATAAACAAGGAAACCACTACGCCACGATGTACGAGGAAAAACCTGCAACGAAAAAAAACCTTAGACGGCCCTAGCCAAATCCACTAAGTATGGTTTTACAAATACAAGATAGAAATACTTACAACACTCGACTAGATCTCTCTCAAGTCCCGACGCTTCTTCTTGTAGACACCTCCACCTAGCAAATAACCACGGAGATCCATCGCGGTCTCAGAATCCACCGATAAAACTTTATATGGTCACTGTCACCCAAACTAGGAGCCTTTCTCCAAGTGGGTAAATCAACTCAAACTTCTTCTTCTTTATGGGATGTAGAAACAAACCCAAACGTCTCTTCAAACGCTAGAGATGAAAGAAACGATGCCAAACTCCAAGCAATGTATATATATATATATAAAGAAGACTTGGAATAAACAATATGGGTGTAACAAAGTGTTTAAAGGATTTTTCTTTGAAAAATGGACACTTAAACTTGAACCTTTTGTTAGGAAAGATGAACTCTGAAAACTCTCTCTAGGAGATTGTAGGATATGAAAAAGTTAAGTTAGAAAACTTGATTCCCGTACTTAGATATTTAGGAAAAGAGTTAGTGGAAAAAGTAGTGGAAATGAGGGGAAAAACTTCTCAAAACTGCCAAAAAACTGTTCCCGGAAAAACTGGTTCGAACGAGATTTTTGTTCGAACGAAGTCTCGTTCGAACGAGGCGTCTAACGAAGTTCCAGTGAGAACTCGTTGGAAATCTCGTTCGAACATCAAGTTGGATCTCCCGCTTGTTGGTTAGAAGTGCGAGATGATGAGTCTCTTGTATAACCAAGATCGATGAAAGAGCTCAGTCGATGCGAGAAGAAGGCATCTGGAGTTTGAGGTCATTAGACCAAGTGTTGTGGTGAGTATCGCTTGTGAAGGGCATTATGCGTTTCGAGGAGAAAAAGGAAAACTTGCACCGCATGATGTTGTACCTTTCCTAGAAATGTTGCGGTGGGTCCGGTAACCTATTGTCTCGCTTTATCGAAACATTTTGCGGCAAGTTCATAATTTGTTCCTTGTCTCTCATGCAAGGGAGTACGAGAGATATGACGGTGCCTCTAGGCACATTCCTTTCGAAGTAGATGCAATTGACGGTTCTTATTAGATGTAGTCGGTTGCTATCTTAGAGCGTAGGGTTACGTTTGGGATCGCTGGTAGTACCTTGGGGGATGAGTTCTATATAGTCAGCGTAGTGTCGAGAAATCGACGTAGGGTCGCGAGGATGACTTGCGGGAATAGTATTCGCACTTCTTCTTGCGAGGTCTACCTGAATTTTGGGGGCAAAATTCCCTCTTAAGGGGGGGAGTATGTAATAACCCTCTCTTCTAATAGCCCATTCTATATTTATTTACTATGGGTAGAAATTAATTATAAAATAATAGATGTTGAGTAGATATTAATTTGTTATGTCAAGGTCAATATTTACTAAAATGTTGTATAGTTACCCCGTGAGTAGATAAAATGTTCATGTGGTGATTTTTAATGTCATAAAGATTTAAAATGACATTTTGGTTTATTATGAAACCGGAAGTAAAATGAGTTATAAAATTCTCAAATGATAATTTGGATAGTGTAGTTAGTCCCGGTAGGTGTGAGACAGTCAAAATAAGTGCCATATTGTATTTTGGCATTTTGGGGACTTTTGACTGGTTTTGGCTTAAATAGTGATATCGCGTATTATTTTATTGCGCATTAGTTATTAGAGTTGGGCATTTTAGACTTATGGCCCGATTTAGTCTTGCTAAGACTTACTATTCCTTTTATGCCCCAAATTGTCAACTTAGAGAGAAAGAGAGAGAGGAAGAGAACTTGGGAGAAAGAGAGAAAATTGGAGATTGGAGCATGGATTGTTGCTTCCTTATTCATCAAATCAGATTCTTACACTTGAGGCAAGTAATCTACTTGCAAATTTATGATTTAAGTAGAATAATTAGTCTTGATATTTATGAATTTGTTATGATTTAGAATTGTTAGGGTTTTGATTGGATTTTTTGGTATTAACCACTAAAAATGGATTTGGATGATAAATGATGTTTAAGGTTGGTAGATAGATGGATTTAGGATGTAGAAATTGTAGCCAATGATTTCGGTTGGGCTTGGTTTTGGAGTTGGATAAATTTTGGAGTTCAAGACTCCATAGCCATTCTTGGCATTTTCGCAGGGGCGAATCGATTCGGCCCCTTGGGCGAATCGATTCGAATAGATGCAGAATCCCAGGTCTTGTTGTCCGAATCGATTCGGATTAAGACCGAATCGATTCGGCATTTGCAGAAACTAAATTTTGTTGTCCGAACCGATTCACTTTCAGAGCGAATCGATTCACTGTGGCGAATCGATTCGGCCCTTAGGGCGAATCGATTCGGTTCCAGTAGTTTTGGGGGTCTTTTCCTTTTAATTTTCCTCCTTATTCTTTAGGATTAGGACCTAGGAAACTTCTTTAAAGAAGTAAACTTAGAGTTTTAGAGTAGTTATGGAGTTTGTTCGTTACCCTGGACTAGAAATGGGTTCATCTGGGGTTTATTTCGGGGAGGTTTAAAGTAATGTTAAGGCATTACTTCTTTTATTCAAACTTTTAGAAGTTTGGAAGTAAAATGCCCAAACTTGGAGATTTATGGGCTTATCAAAATTTATATGAATTTGGGGAATTTCTAGGATCATAATGATCATGTGGAGACCTAGCCTGGAATTGTAATTTGAGGAAATATAAATGATAATATTCGATGGGAATTAGGTTCCCATAAATGAACCCATAGGTGTTAAAGATAATAGGTTCAATTTAGAATGAACCCCGTTGTTTAATGATGTTAGGTTTAATAATGAAGAACCAATCATATGATTAATGAAAATGGATTTTTGGAAATAATATGATGATAAATGTAAATGTTAATTTACTGTTACACACCTCTCTAAATGACATCATAAGGGAAGTTCGCTCGTGAGGTGAAGCCCCCTGGCTAATGAATGCAGGGTGGATATAGTCCTAGGCCATGGGAGCGCTTATTGTTATATTTTTTTCTGCGATGGGTAGGAGATTCTGGGTGTGGTCTTGACTACCCCGCAGGCTCATGGCCGCTTCCCGACGCATATCGATAGGTGCCCTGGTTGTTTTATGTTAGGCCCTGGAAGATGATGGTCATTTAGGGGCGCGCACAGTGGGGAAACCCGGACGGGCGGTCTTAGATATCGTTATATGTATATGTATATAACTATATTTTTCATCAAGTTGGACTTGATGGTTGATAAACGCCACAAAGAGCGTATGATAAATGCCATAAAGAGCATAGATATGTGCCATTAAGAGCACGGAAATAATATATGTGCCATATAGAGCACTTGATGTAAATGATATTCCTAATGAGGAATGGAAAGATAAAATGGGAAGTTTTAATTAATGCATAGATGTTATAACTCCTTGATTAAACCGAAAATGGTTTTATTCCTAATAAGAAATGTTAGAAGGAAATGGAAATTGTATTATTAAAGAAGGGTTTTAAATTAAAGTGCTTTACTTTCAATTCTTGTTTGTATTTGTAGATAGCATGTCATATTATCATCCTCATCATTCATGTGTAACTATTCATATCTATCACTCTTTTTATTCTTCTGGTAATCATACAGAACCCGACCCTGATCGGTTTACTTTTCTTGTTGTATATATATTATTGTATCCGCTCAGGTGCTCCACCGCAAGGACGCCCGACTTGACTTTCCCAAGTTCCCTGCACTTTCGACGAGCTGTAAGATTTTGCGGGTTATTACAGGATGTGTATTAGACGCTTTCATTCTTGTTATTCTAGATATGATCGGGTCTTGTCCCTCGGGCGTGTGGCCCAAACATTTGTATTTGATTAATGATTGTACTATGTAAGATATTTTATATTGTTGTACGTTGTCTTTGTAGCTGTGGACCGACAGCTTATTCGGTCCATTTGTGTACATTCGTTTTAGTTATATTATATGTTATCTTTTGGAACTCCACTTGCTTGTCAGATTGGGTTGTTAGTTTAAATTTTCATAACCGCATTTTTAAAATTTTACACTTTTTGGCAACCCGTTTTCTGATTTATTGGGTGGTTTTCCTGTATACTCAGTTTATATTTGTGATGCTGAGAATGATATCCATCCATGATTCCTGTTACGTTTGAGTATCGGGCTGGCCACCCCTTATCTCAGATTGCGGGTTGTCACAAACTACAAAGGACTCAATTGGAAATTTGTGTCCTTATAAATCTCCCCCTTTGGCTATTCCGAGACAAAAACTAAACAGAAATCCTAAAAGGGCCGTCAAGCTCTACTAAACAAAAATGTACCACCCAAAATAAATAAAAAATTCTTTACTCAAACAACCCAAAGGATCACAATCTTTGTCGGTGAAAGTTGCCAGTTATAATATAATTCATGCACACTTAAGCAAACACATTACACGCATAGGGAATATCAAAATATTTAATACAAGTAAACTAAGTACTCCATCTAAATTAATTTTCTCCCTTTATCAACTATGATCAACTTAGAAAGACATCTTCCCCTAAGATAAAACTCCCCTAAACTAAGATACGATTATAATAGGTTTAGATACCATTTCTCCCCCTATCATTCTCTCCCTTTTTTGTTCAGGAATAAACAAAGGCTAAAGAATCAAAACATTAACTTATCTCCCCAATTAAAGCATTGAAATTCTCTAAACTAAGCAAGGGATAAATAAAATGGGATAACAAAATAAAACTTGCAATTGTGCATAAAGTGATGAGAACATTAAAGCACATGGGCAACAAAATAATAACTAATCCAACAAATAATAATGAATACCAACTAAGATCCAAGAAATAGATACCAATATGATACATAAGAATTAAGCATGTGATATCAACAAGGAATGCAACAAGATGGATACCAATTATGAATTAAAGCATATATGGACTTGAAAGCAAGGTAAAGGAAAAATAAAAACATATCAAATATGTGTATAAATAATATATACCAAAGAGACTCAAGTACACATATATAGATATAAACACACAAATGACACAAAATAAGATAAGCTTTTCACACTCGTATGGCAAAAATGTGTCAAATGGAAACGGAAGTGTTGGGGTGTGAACTAGTAACACTTAAATTTAGACCCAACACTTAAAACATGTTCACGGAGTTCTTAATTGATTGTAAACTTCATCGCATTTGTTTATAACCTCATGTGACAATACAGATTGAACTCAATGAACAAACATACACAATGCATACAAGCTTAGCATATTGATGATTCTACAAAGCAATAGAGTCATGACATTAAAAGTACAACTAGGATAAATGTACATTGTCCAAACTGTGATATACCATCCAATCTCTCTCAATAAGCATATTTTATTTTTGAATGAATATATCATTCAAACATAGGACTTGGCAAATATTTTCTTTTAATGCCATATTTTTTTTAGTTCATTGGACCACGTATTTCTTTTAGGTCCAAACAAACCGTGGCTTACTATTCACAAAGGACAATAAATCCTTTTGGAGCCCTTCCCCGTGCACATATATACATATTAATTTTATATCTCACAAATCTCACGTGCAACGGATTTTGACATGAACTAGTCCTCCTAGGTTACCAATATGAAGATGATAAGATTGGTAGGAGAACATCTCACAAAGCTCAAATATAACACGTGACAATTAAATTTCAAACGTGATGTGTGAAAAGAGGCATATAAAAATAGAATCCATTTAATCAACACAAAATCCAACTACTCCATGTAAGCATGGTAAAGAACATAATAAGCATGGTAAAAGATGGGATTCAAACACAAGTATATGCCACATAAAGTGTGTCAAACTAAAATACACACAAAATAAAAAATCTGTTTGAGTTTTTGAAATTTTTAACCAAAAATAAAAATATATAGTCAAAAGAAAAACAAAAATCATTTGAATTTTTTCATTAAGCTTAAATTATCAAGAGATAAAAACCAAATGATAAACAAAAATCTTTTTGTATTTTTCATTTAATACAAACAAAAATGAAAGAAATACAATATAAAAGATAAACAAGAATCATAATTTTAGCATGTGATTAAGCATGGAGCATAGACTAGAAAATGATTAAACAAGCATACATTTAGCATGAGAATATAGCATGAAGTACAAAAGCTAAAGTGTGCAAATAAAACTAACACATTTAACCTTTAAATTTAGCAAGGGAGGTTTCATGTGAAAGTAAATGAGAATCAAATACCCTATTTTGTAAAGCTACCAAGTCGGATCTCCTAACCCAAATTAATGAAGAGTGACTATCTCGGGGTGTAGGATGCTTGGCTACCTTGGTTGCCTTACATTGGGATTTTCTAGGACCTCGTTTAAGATCAAAACAAAATTTCCTAAGATGACATTTTCGACCACAACGTGAACACTTAAAGTTACGGCGAAAAAATTTACCTAAGGAGTGATCTCTAAAGGCTTTCCTAGGCGATTCTCCTAAAACGTTGGTTTTGGCTTTTTGAGTTGGTTCATCACAAGTATCGAAGCCTAAACCACAAGTGTCATTTTTAATTTGGACAGTTCCTAATATTTCATCTAATTTTTTCGATTGACACTTCAAATCAAATTTGACATTACTAGAGTCTTTTAATTTGTTTTCTAATTCTAGAATGTTAGACTCTAATAACACATTTCTCTCTTCAAACTTTAGAAGCTCCTTTTTCAAGGATTCCAATAAACCTCTAAGGCTATCTCTCTCACCTTCTACATATTCTAGCTTATCTCGGAGAGATCTCTCTCGTGTCCTAAGGTCTTCAACCAACACACTATTATCAACGACCTTGACACGTTCTCTCAAACTAGCTTCTAACGTCAAATTAACTCTTTTTAATTTAATTGATTCTTCATATAATTATTGAAAAGCATTTTTAAGTTCACTCACATTAACCTCTTCTTCATTTTCACTCTCTCTTTCTTCTCCACTCTCACTGCCATAAAAAATAAGGTAATCATAAACTATGACCTTAAAAGTGTTATGTTTTGAAGTTTCATCAATAGACGAGTTCTCACTATCACTCACCTGACTAGCCATAAAAGCCACAAAGTTGGGCATAGTGGGGGAATCAGTTCCCTCTTCATTATCACTCTCACTAAGGGTTGCATTAAAAGAAATTGGTTTCTTACCCTCCCTCCTTAGTTTAGTGGGGCACTCAAAATCCCTATGGCCATACTCTTTACAACCAAAACATTTTTCGGACTCGTCCCTATTTGCATTTTCATTAGAAGTTTTAGGGATCTTCTCCGCTTTGTCACGCCTCGGCTTTGTCATGCCTAGATTTATCAAATTTATTAAAATCATTTTTAAATTTATCTTTGTTCAATTTAAGAAAATTTTGAAATTTTCTAGCAAAATAGCCATGTCTTCCGAGTCACTATCACTTTCACACTCTACTACTTGTTTTTCCTCTTTTTGGGGTTTTAAAGAAACACCCTTTTCTATTTTCTTTTCAGTTTTAGAGGGAAACATGTCTAGTTCATAGGTTTGTAAATCACCTAAGAGGTCTTCTAATTTCGTAGAGGTTAAAGTTGGTAAAGAGTTTAAAACGGTCACTTTTGAAATAAATCTATCGGGTAGGGACCTTAAAATCTTCTTTACTACTCGCTTGTCGGGAATTTTTTCTGCCAAGTTAAAAATATGAATTACCAATATCAGAAATTCTAGCATAAAATTCATCAAAAGTTTCTTTTTCGTTCATTTTGATAGTTTCAAATTGAGTGGTGAGGTTTTGGAGTTTCGAAGCTTTTACAACACTTGTACCTTCATGAGTGAGTTATAAAATATCCCGCCCTTCTTTAGCGGTCTCACACGTCATAATGCGTCGAAATTCATCTGGTGTGACAGTGCTAAACAAGGCGTTTAAACCTTGGGAATTAAAATTTGAAAGTTTAAACTCATTCTCACTCCATCTATCGGTGGGTTTGGGTACACGTTCATTATTTACCAAATGAGTTGGTGGAGACCACCCGTTAACTACAGATAACCAAACCCTCTCGTTAATAGATTTTAGTGCCGATTTCATAGGCGCTTTCCAGTATGCATAATTAGAACCATCGAAAGTAGAAAATTTTGAAAATGGGGAAAATTCCATTTTAGCCAAAAATAATTAAAGGATCTTAATCAAACTAATTTATCGCTTTGGCTCTGATACCAATTTGAAAAGTTGGAGGACCCTAATTTTTAAAACAAAATTTCTTATAATACTTCAAAAAGATAATTTCCTTTTTAGATATGCGGAAGCGTGCGATTATGGTTCTATTAGAAATCAAATTAACAAATTTTAATTTTTCTTTCAAATTAAAATTAAAACCAAATGAAATTAAATTTAAACACACACAATTTAAATTTCACTTAAACCAATTTAATTAACCCAAGTCCTAGAAAATTTGCCTAAGTCATATTTCTCAATTTTAACAAATTAGGCCAAATCAATTTTATCAAACTAAATTAAATGACTTGAATTAAATAAACTAAACATTACACAATATTTAATTTATCACCAAATTAAACATGTAGTGATTAAAACCAAATTTTATCTTGAATTACCTAAGCATGCGTTCTAGATGAGTTTGCACAAGATAAAATAAACAAGGAAACCACTATTCCACGATGTACGAGGAAGAACCCGCAACGTGAAAAAACCTCAGATGACCCTAGCCTCAAATCCACTAAGTATGTTTTTACAAATACAAGACAGAACGACTTACAACACTCGGATCAATCCCTCTCAAGCCCCGACACTTCTTCTTGTAGACACCTCCACCTAGCGAATAACCACAGAACTCCATTGCGATCTCGGAATCCACCGATCGGACTTTATATGGTCACCGTCACCCAAACTAGGAACCTTTCTCCAAGTGGGTAAATCAACGAAAACTTCTTCTTCTTTGTGGGATGTAGAAGCAAACACAAAGGTCTCTTCAAACGATAGAGATGAATGAACCGGTGCCAAACTCCAAGCAATATATATATATATATAAGAAAAGGTTCAAGTTTAACTGTCCATTTTTCAAAGAAAAATCATTTAAACACTTTGTTACACCCATATGGTTTATTAATTATTTCTTCAGTATAACATTTTGTACATAGATTTTGTTTACAATTTTCACATATATATAATTTTTTATATTCTTTTTTACACTTAGCACATTCTAACTGTAATAAAGTAAATTGGTTAAGTATATATTCACATTCTTCAATATTATAACAAAGATTTAAATTATCTAAGCATTGTTCTAAGATTTCTATATCATCATCATTAGAGTCTATTGATTCTGTGGATTCTATGCTATATATACTAATATTATCTATTTCTTCATATTCATCGTATATACTTTCTAATTCTATTGTGTCTCCTAAATCATCTTCAATGTCATCTAAGATATTTATTTTTTCTTGTATTTTAGATTGCCAATTTTTCCATATTTTTTCTCCTATTTTTCCTGGTATTTTTTGTATATATCTATCTAATAGGTAGTAAAAAGATGCAATTAGAAAAACAAGAAATAGAATTTTTAGGACTTTTTATTAAAGGAGGAAAAATAGAATTACAAGAACATATAGTAAAAAAGGTTTTAGAATTTCCAGATAAAATAGAAGAAACTAAAAAACTACAAGCCTTTTTAGGATAAAAACTTTAAAAGAAAACGACCATGGTATAAAAAATGAAAAATGACTAAAGATAATAACGAAACAAAAGATAATAAAAATATCAAGAAAGTAACAAACTGCAAATGTTTTATATGCGGTGACCCAAATCATATTAGACCAAATTGTCCATATAGAAATAAAAATAATAATATATCTAAAATACAAGAAAAAATGAATATCTTAGATGACATTGAAGATGATTTAGGAGACACAATAGAATTAGAAAGTATATACACAATTTTTTCTTGTTGTTCTATTACGTAAATAGTGCTGTTGACTAAATGATATTCTTCAAATTTTAAAATAAGTCTTAAAAAGTTATATTGAGTTTTGATTATACCTCTTCTGAATTCGATTTCGTTTCTTAATATTTGTTTTTTAGTTTGCATTAATGCTTATATTCAGGAAAAGAGTTAGTGGAAAAAGTAGTGGGAATGAGGGAAAAAACTGCTCAAAAGTGCTAAAAAACTTTCCCGCCAAAACTTGTTCGAACGAGATTTTCTTTCGAATGAAGTCTCATTCGAACGAGGCTTCTAACGAAGTTCCAGTGTGAAATCGTTAGAAATCTCGTTCGAACATCAAGTTCGTTCGAATGACATTCTAATGGCCTATATGGGAACTCGTTGGCAAACTCGTTCGAACGACATTGAGTTTCGAATGACAAACTCGTTCGAACGACATTTCGAACGAACTTCCAAAAAGTTTGAATATTTCTATTTTTAGCCCAGAAACTTTATATACTTTATATTAAAGTTTTAATAAAATCTTTCTGAAATTAAACAACAGTTTTAAATAAACGTTCACCAGCATAAATTGTTCCAAGCTCCTATATATATATATATATATATATAAATGCATTCATACCTTAGGAGCAATGGAACCATGTTGATGATGTAGAAACGAGGCACATTAAACTCGATAATTTGATGAAGCTTTATACTCTTGGTCGGTACGTCTTCAACAAACACGTTTTAAGCTTGAAGGATGATCAATTAACTCTATCCTATGACTCAAATGTTTTTGTCCGGAATTGAGCCAAAACTACAAAGGACTCAATTGGAAATTTGTGTCCTTATAATAAAGTCACTTGAGTGTTGTATTCTTGAGTTCCTAAACATCAGGCGTCATTACGTCAGGAAATAGTTCAAATAGTTGCTATTATTTGGTATCTAGTCACGTCAGTCAGACGGGTTGGCACCCGAGGTACCTCGAGGAGGTGACCTCAAGGGGGCAAGTATTGAGGGAGATCGAATGACTCAAGGAGCTGCACTAGAATAGGTAAGCAATGCGTGGGCTCGAGTGACAGTTGTCCTGGGTGAAGTTGTGTCCAAGTGTGACAAGAGGGTTGGTAATAACTCCCAACATTGCCTTGTTCTCAGTCCCCCAAACCATGTCCCTGCGAAGTTCCCAAGAGGAGATAGCTTGATTAAGTATGAAATATCTCCCATGCCCTGCCAGGAATGGTCCCTCATGGGTACCGAGCGACCCCACACAAAATATACATTCATATAATAAAGTGCATAATACAACATTCTATTTCTTATTTCAAACTATCGTCATCCTAATGACCTTTGTTCTTTGAGCTGGGTCTTTCGAGCCAGGTCAGTTGGAGGCTCTTCGAGGTA
This sequence comes from Sambucus nigra, assembly GCA_949130495.1. Lineage (NCBI taxonomy): Eukaryota > Viridiplantae > Streptophyta > Magnoliopsida > Dipsacales > Adoxaceae > Sambucus > Sambucus nigra. The sequence goes on from OX422216.1 coordinate 336,906,135, forward strand.
GAGAGTTGCGAGCTACTTGTTTATGAAGAGCCTTCGAGGTGGGTCCTGTGAGATACTTGCATGGAGAATCTTCGAAGTGTGTTTGTGGAGCATCTTTCTCTGTAATTGATCAATTCACTTGGCTAAGTTAATCATCCATGTGGGGGAACACCCCTCCATACACACACACACACATATACTAGAGGAGTGCCCGTGCCTGAAGGCATGACAAAAATTTCCAAAATACCTAATCACGAAACGACAAAAATTCCCAAAGTATGTAACTATGAAACGGCAAAAAAATTCGTTCCCCCAAAAAAAGTGTAATTTAAAAAAAAATCATAATATCCTTTATTTATAGGACTATACACTCTTCTTAACAAATAATAAATAGTCCAACAATATTGCTTTTTTATAAAATATTGAATTATAAGTAATTTAAGTCAGTTTTTTACAACGCAAAGTGTAAACAATTCAAAAAATTTGGGCAGAATTTTCTTTGTTTATAGAACTATCCACCCTATTTAAGAAATAAAAAAATAGTCAACAATACTTCATCAAACCATTGCAAAGCCCCAAAATCCAAAATCTAACAGTTAAAATTACACATCAAAAGTCCAAAACGACTCTATTCTTCCATCTACTTGCTTATCATCACAACGTATGTAAAAGACAAAGGACTTCATCTATTGACTCCATGATTTTAAAAGAACTAAACTAAATATCATAATCAACCCAAAAACATAATGATTTCGATTACATTATAATCCCCCGGTTCTACAATGTCATAGTTTTATATTTTTGGAAACTCGAGTTATAAAAAAAACTAAGCGAGAGTGTGTTCTTGGGAAAAGAGTTGAATTTTGAATTAAAATCGAATTTTTAAAAAGATTTGGCGGGAAAGTAACCTCAGGCTGCATTTTTCCAGTGAATGTCTCTTTGGCTGGACAGTAACCTAAGTGGAGTAACATCTCTTTATGCTAGGGCTACCGAGGGAGGGATAGATGCATGGAGCAACAAGGGGAAAGTGATCTTGGAGAGGGGCAGCTCGGAAACGACATCAATGAGTGGCTTTATTTTCTATGGAATAACCCATTGACTAAACATCTCAAACCCCTTCGTCGATTTAGGGGATTAGGAGTGATGATCAAGTTAGGAATTGTCGGGGCACATTTGATGCGATTCAAGGGATCTTTGGCTCTGTGACAGCAACCACCTGTAATTTGTTCAGTCTTTTCATTTCTCATTTGCTTAAGGTGGATGTTCCAGAACCCCCAAGGTCATTAGACCTGGGTAGGGGATGCCAGTGAAGAAAAAAATAGGCCTACCAGAGGCTTCCCACACATTATAACTGCGTTCCAAAACCATAGTATTATTTATCCCAACATCTTCTTTCACTTTAGCTAGAGGATCTGCAAGCCTACATGCACACTTCAGCTAGAAAATCTACAAGCCTGCAACACAGATTCAACTATAATAAACTAAAATTAGACTGAAATAAACTATAATATCGGGGTGCAGTCAACTATAATAAACTAAAATTAAAAACTATAATAAGCTGAATCTAGTTATACTTGATTTCAATAAACTCAAGTTTTTGAAACATGTTACAAAGCATATTATATAACCAATATTCACATAAAAAAATCATATCCATGAAATAGAGTTCAAAATGAGACTCAAAATTAAAAGTCCATGCTTGGAATACTACTTAGGCCCCAAACATTCAACCACAATTATTTATACAAATACTCATACAACAAACTATGGTCATCTGGGTGACCGTTGTTCTTCGAGGTGGGTCCTGTGAGCTACTTGCATGTAACACAAATGGAGGCTCTTTGAGGTAGAGCGCTATGAGCTACTTGCTTGTGAAGAGACTTCGAGGTGGGTCCTATGAGCTACTTGCTTGCAGAATCTTCGAAGTGTGTTTGTTGGGCATCTTTCTCTGTAATCGATCAATTCAGTTGTCTAAGTTAATCATCCATGTTGGGGAACATCCCTCCACACGCACACACACACACACACACACACACACACACACACACACACACACATATATATATACTAGTGGTGACCCGTGCGATGCACGGTCGGGTGTAACACATTTTGAGATATATAATATAATATATAATTTTTATTATTATTTAAAAAAATGATCATATCCTTGTAATAAAGTGGAAAACCACATGGATTGAAACAAATATAAACCATTAAATGTCAAAAATCATATTATATTGGAGCATAATATAATCCAAAAAATCCAAATAATCAAAACATATTAGTAAACAGTTGCACCTGTTTTTTTTTTAAATTAAAAAAAAAATAAAAACTCAAGGATTAGCGATTGGACGCTCCAAACATAACTACTACATGCGCATATATAATAAGGATGATGGCGAAGAATATGTACTACTCATTTCAACTTCTGAATCTCAGATTTTAACTTCCAAAGACCCTTCTTGAAATCAAATACACATATTGTCTAACGCCAAATAATATGAACATCATGGGAAAAAAAACTCTAAAATAAGTCATAGGTCCGCACAATACTACTTTGAATAGAAAAATGTGGTTGTAACACACCCATAACCGTGTCGGTGGCACAATGATAAACTTCCTCCTGAGTATTTATGGTTATTAAACATGCACAGTCCCATAAGTAAATTATCTATTAACATGTTATATTTAAAATTGATTACAAAGTAATGAAGCGTGACATGTTGATAAGAACCTCTAATAAAAATGATGAATTGCTTCCCAAACATAAAACACAAAACATAATTCAAAATTAATAGACAACATAATTCAAATACTCGGGAGCAAATTATCAAATACTTAGTTTGAATGTTGAACACTAAAATTTTTAACATCTACCCACATATTTAATGTCAAATTATTAAAAACACATTGTCGATTAATTTTCTTGATAATGCACGGGAGTTTGTTCTCAAGTCAAAATTTATACTATCGCGTATAAATTTTTATTCATAAGTGTTTAGTTTAAAAAAATAACCGCGTATAAAATTGTAATATTCATATTTTATTATGAACTATAGTTTTTTAGAAACAATAAACAAAAATAAAAAAAAATTAAGTTCTAAAATTAAAAATAGTAATTTATTAAAGTCAAAATTATGTTTTTTAACAAAAAAATACAGTTTTTTTATAAATAAATGCTATATTAAACCCATCACTAAGGGAGCGAACCCGTATATAGGAAGTATACAAAACAACAAACCTTCTAAAAGGATGCAGTTTTTTAAAAAAGCTATGTTTTATAAAAATTTGTAAAAAAACAAAGTTTCAAAAAATATAGTTCATAATAAAATTTTACTCCAGTTTTTATTAACAAAAAATAATGTTCAGATTTTTTGTTTAATATAATTAATGTTACCTTTTTTTGTATAAAAATAATGTCCATTTTTTAAAAATAAATAACGAAACAATTTTTTATTGACGTCCATTATAATAAAAAAAATAATAAGTTTTTTTTAATAAACAACATAATGTTTTTTAAATAAAAAAACTAAATTTTATGATTTTATATTTTTAGAATATTAAATTTTTAATTTTCCAAAATATTACGATTTTTATATTCAAAATTTAACTTTTTTTTTCATAATATTACGATATTTTTTTAAAGTAATAAATTTTTGAACAAAATCTTTTGGTCATGTAATGGTTAATTATTAGAAAGGGTGTGGGAGAAGACTTTCGAGGTGTGGGGATTGACATTCCCTAAATTAACCAACACAAATTTTAAGTTAATAAAAGTATGTCTATTTTTAAAAGATTTAAACCAAATTGAACAACGCACATTAAATTAATGAACAACACAAACTATACCAATGGGCATTAAATTAACGAACACAAATTAATCAACACGCATTAAGTAATCAGTCAAATCAAGTTCAAACTATTTACCTTCTTCATTTTTGCCCAAAAAAAAGGAAACATAAGTGAGGAAATCCAAAAACATATTTTCATTTATTAGCAATATGTTTGAAAAATTCACTTGCGTTCAATATAAAAAAAACTCACAAATTAGTTTTACACTACGGAAAAAGCCCACCTGCTTTCAACTCGACCCAAGCCCATAAAAAATACCTCCATTCATTATATTCAAAATGGATTCAATTCTATTATAAAATATTATACCTTAATTTTTTAAAAAAAAAACATAGCCGTGGTACTGAGTTGAAAAAGACCCACGACCATGATACCCTACTCCTCTGATAATCTTGCTACACCCATTTCACAGGGTAAAAATCTGAAACCGCCACAACCTTCACACACACAGCCATAGCTAGCCCTAATTTTCGGCAATTCTTGAAATTAGTCTTATTGGAGGATGTCTAGAACCCTTGACAAACACTCTTGGAGGGGAGATGAGTTTGCCCTTCAACAGGTGTGATAGCTCCTCTCTGAACCTCTGTCCATAGAAATGCCCGTCTCGCAGACTAACACCCAGAGGCCTTCAATGGCCGCTCGCACCATGTTAAACGCATCAGACGTGCTCAGTATGCATCCGAGCGTTGTGGTATAGATGACCTCTTTGTTCTCACCGTTGGGTGGGCACAACTTTTCAAACCCATCCGCCAATTTGCTATTAGCTATGGTGGTGGGGATGGGGTCGGAATTGATGCCGGCCATGATCTCCCAAGAGTTTATGACCTCCGGTTTGGAGGATTTGGCAGAGGGAGGGTCAGGTCAGGGTCGAGGGTTAAGAAGCCATATGTGGAGGAGGTTAGAGATACAGTGTCTGCCTCAATACTCCATCATTGTTTAGTAGACTCGACGATATAATGTGATGAAAAGAGTGGGGCGAAGCGGGTAGTTTTTAATAGACGTTCATGGTGTGGGGAGTTTAATAGACGTTCTTCGAAGCGGGTAGTTTTTAATCAGTTTGTGGGAGATTGAAAAAATAACCGAATAAGGCGGCGTATGGGGTGGGAGTTGTGGGGGGTGTCATGAGATAATGGGAGGGTGAGATAACAGTAGTATAAAAAAATCTCGGCAACATCATTAATTCATGACACGTGGTATTTTATGTTTTGGAGAAAAACCAAAACTCTGAAAAATTAGGATTGAGACGTTGGAGGGTTTTGAGCGCATCACTACATACGTATATATAATAAGATATATATATATATATATATATATATATATATATATGTGTGTGTGTGTGTGTGTGTGTGTGTGTGTGTGTGTATGTATGGTTTATTCTACTAAGTATGTACTAGTGGATAAGATAGATAGTGATATCTCAAATAATCTAAGTATGTGTGAACTTAATAATTAGTTGGTGACACTTAATGAATAAAAGGGGCTTAGATATTTAGTGTCATATTGTATGGGAAATACGGGTGGGCACTATGAATTATTAGATGGAAATATATTTAAGTCAACTAGTTAGGCGGGGTAGTGTAAGTAGGTGGGTTTAGAATAATACGTTAGGCGTGCACATTAGTTGAGAGGTGGAAATCTCAAGTGGGAGCATGTGGAGATAACATGTATATAGTATGTACTATTTAATGCATTTTAAATACTTGCTAAAATATTTTTAAACTGTTTTACTTGGGCTCTGACCCGTTTCAAATACATTTTGTAAAAACATTTTATCTCAGTAGGGCATGTCACCCATCTTTATCTAGTGGTTATTTTAGATATTTTTTACTTCAATTTTATTTCCAATGTTGGACAGTTTTATATTATGGATCGTTGTGTACGAAATTCAGTCTGCAGTGTTTATTCCAGTCTCTATTATTTATTCAGATTCTCTATTATTTATTTTGTTGTTATCTAGGATGGTGAATGTGATTTATTAGTTAATTTATTGCCTATTAATAAAGAGATTAAAATTCTGACACCGAGCCATTAGGGTATTAGTAAATTAATTGTATTTCGATAGTGATGCTAGGAATAAGACCATTAATGATTCTTGTTTGATTTGACAAGGGACTGATCACCCTAGATTAGAATAGGCATGGGTGTCACAAATGGTATTAGAGCATCAGGTTCTCGTATTTAAAGGATATATGCGACTTACAACGACTTTTAGCATAGCGTTCTTTGATGTAGAGCCCTACTCTACGGATTGTTTTATTCTTTATTATGCATTTACGTCTTCAGCTATTTTGAGATATATTGAACTTTGAACTTATATAAATTCTTTTGCATTTCAGATGCCTCCTTGACGTGCACCACGAGCCACCCTAGAGGTATAGCCCTAGCCACAGTCAGCTCCGACCCTGGGGACTGTGAACGCTATCGAGGCTGCCACCATTATGGCACAAGCGGTTAATGCGGCCTTGGCTACTTTTACCCAGTAGGCACCACAAATGCCATCCAAGCCTCATGATGTACCCTGAGAGCGAGTCAGAGATGACTTTTAGAAGGGTCCCCCTCCTAAGTTTCAGGGGATCTCCGATGTAATTGTGTCGTGCCAATGGAAGAAAGATATCCAGCATCATCTGAGGATGTATGAGTGCACGAAAGTATAGAAATAGGAACTAACTAATTTTAAGCTATTATGGTCCACCGTAACTAGGTGGGTTTAGAATAATACGTTAGGCGTGCACATTATTTGAGAGGTGAGAATCTCAAGTGAGAGCATGTGGAAATAACATGTATATAATATGTACTCTTTAATGCATTTTAAATACTTGCTAAAATGTTTTAAAACTATTTTACTTGGCCTTTGACCCATTTCAAATCCGTTTTTGTAAAGACGTTTTAGGTGCCCAGTCACAATAATATCGGACTTAGGAGTTCCTTTATTTGATGTGCTGCAACTACTGTAGAAGTTGCAGGATCCTTGGGAATAGATACCTACATATTCGACAGTTCCTACTTATCATCTATTTATCTCAGTCGGGCGTGTCACCCATCTCTATCTAGTGGTTATTTAAGATATTTTGTACTTCGATTTTATTTCCAATGTTGAACGGTTTTATATTATGGATGGTTATATTTTGATTTCAGTGTGGAGTGTTTATTCTTGTCTCCATTATTTATTCAGATACTCTAGTATTTGTTTTGTTGTTATTTGTAATGGTGAATGTGATTTATTAGTTAATTTATTTCCCGTTGATAAAAAGATTAAAATTTTGACACCAGACCATTAGGGTATTACTAAATTAATTGGATTTCAACAGTGATGCTAATAATGAGACCATTAATGATTCCCTTTTAATTTAATAATGGACAGATCGCTCAGGATTAGAACACGCGAGGTTTAGCATACGATGTTTCTTTGCCACGGTGAGTGCATTAGAGTGAGACTCTAGCGAGTACTCAAGGATAAGACACCTAAGGTAGTATTAGGTTCGTCAGAGTGACACGGCGAAAGGTGTGAGTAAGGCGCACGGTGATGACCTGATGAGAATATTACTCCTTAGAGTGAGAGAATAGCATAGGAGGGCTATCGAAAATCTTGTGAGAATTGTGTAGTTAGGATATCCTAAGAATCTGCGGAACATAGGATTTATGGACCTATGCTAGAATTGATTTTGATGATGAACGCGGCGGTTGGTGGTATTATGATTCACAATGGGTGAGTGTCGATGGCTAGAAAAATGTCTTGCCCGTAGAGGCGTTGCTACATCTTAGGTACTAGCATACGTGGTTCTAGCAATGATTTAGACTTGATGATAAGGTTAGCGGAGGATTAGAGTCGATTATGTAATGTCAGGGTTAGCGAAATGGTGAGCATTAGGGCATGTCACATATTGAGTATTTGGTGACCTTAATGTAACAACCCTTACTTTTAAGTAAATTATTTTATATTAATTTACCGTGTGAAGTAATTATATAAAATATTGGACGATGGAGTAAATGTCATTTTAAGTGAGTTAAAATATTATATTTACTAGATTTTGCATATTTACTATTATGTGAATGTAAATAGCATCATGTTAAGTTTTGTAGTGTCGTTGTGCTTTCAACAACATTTATGGTTTAAAAATGAAGTCGGAATTTTAAATGATTTATATTTTTTCGAATGCCAATTTAGAGGGCGCGGTCAGTCCCGAAATAGTCGAGATAGTCAAAATAAGTGCCATATTGTATTTTTGGATTTCAGGCACTTTTGACAGGTTATGACTTAAATATGTAGTTACGAGTCATTTTAATGATGTATTAACTTCTAAAGATGGAAATTAAGGCTGAATACCCGGTTGAGTCTTATAACCCCTTTTATCCCTTAAGTGTATTCTTACAAAACCTAGAAAGAAAGAGAGAGAAAGAGAATTTGGGGAAAAGAACAGAAACGAGAAGAATTGAAGAAATTGGGCCTGATCTTGCATTTACCGTAAGGGAATCCGATATTTTATCTTAAGGCAAGTTTCTAACTTGCTACTACATGATTTAATGTGAATAAATTGTTGTGATAGTTGTGTAATTGTAGAATTGGAACAAATAGTAAGTTTTGATAAATATAGAGGTTTAACCCTTGGATCTTATTGTTTGTATGATCTAAGTTAGCCATGTGAGTTTGTTGGGGTGAAGAGATGTTATGGTTGTGTGTTGGTTGATGTTAATCAAGGGAGTGTAATAATAAAGGGTTGAAGTTTCGGATTTAGCATTGTAGAAGAAGAGAGAATCGTGTGTCTGATAGGCGCGGTCGACCGCGGTCCCACGATCGGTCAACCAGGCCTTAAGGGGAGGCATACTACTTTCTTCGATAAGTATAAATTTAGACCACCGTCCCAGGACTGGTCGACCGGGCCTTCCAAAATGAGCTTACTGCATTCCTTTCTAGGCAAAACCGAAGAGGCACGGTCGACCGCGATCCCATGACCGGTCCCCTATTTTTCACTCTTAAATCCATAATTCTTTTTAACTTCTTTCTTTTAAGATAGGGACTTAGGAACCTTCTTGAATGAAGTAAAACTAGAGTATTAGAGTCTAGTTGTAAGTTATTTAAGAACCTAAGTAGAAATGAGAGTTGGAGATTAGTTCGGAAATCAATTTAGTTAGTTAAATTAGAGGAATATAAATAATTCTTTATTTGAATGAACTAGTCTGAACCTAAGGAGAATTAGAGTGAGTTAATGTCGACTGTTAGAATAGTATTGAAGAATATCAAGCATGAGGAGTTATTGATGGAATGTTAATTAAGGGAGATTTCTATTGGGGATAATTAAACAGTAAGGTTTATAATGATGACATTAAATGCTTGTGGCTCCGAATAAAATGTAATGCATACTTAACAAGGTAAATAACTAGTGAATGATAAATTTGTATATACACACCTCTCTAAAAGCTATCATAGGGGAAGTTATGCATATGAGGTGAAGTCCCTTGGCTATTGAATGAAAGGCGAATATAGTCCTCAGCCATAGGACCGGTTATATTATATTGTGTGATTATTATTCGAAGTGAGGTAATTTCGGGTGTAATTATGACTCTCAGTCGAAGGTACATGGCTGCTTCCCGACTTTATGCGATGTAGGATGCCCAGGTTGTCTTAGTGATAGGCCCTGGAAGATAATAGTTATTTAGAGGTGTGTCTAGTGGGTAAACCCGGAAGGGTGGTCTTAGAATTGTTATATGTGGTGAAATGTAACTATTCATATTAAAGTGGGTTGTTATTGATGGCAAATCACTCGATGAATTGAACTTCTTCGAAAACGTCCTAAAGAGATATGGAACGTTGAAATGAAAATTATCTAGAATGGGAATTAGATTCTATTTAATGGTATTTTTATTCGTATTCTATTTAACAACTAATGTGTGTTCATGCTTTTAGATTGAGTAGTTAGATTCTTATCAATATTCATGATGATTAGATTGTCCATAACTATCATGCATTTTATTCACATGGTGATCATATAAAATGAGCCATGACGAGTTCATATTTTTTTTGTTTTGCATGAATCTAATTTTGGGTCAGGTGCTCCCCCGCAAGGATGCCCGTATTGAATTTATTTTTCGTTCCTAGGTTTTGGAGCTGTAATACCTTGCGGATGTTATGGGATATTTGATATAGACGCTTACATATTTTCTTGTATTCTAGATATGATCGGTTACGCGTTCGGGCATGTTTCCCAAGTTTGGTACTTGTATTATATATTGTGATATTGTACTTTAATTCTCGGTGTAACCTTATTGTAAGTGTATGTTAACCGACAGCTTATTCGATTATTTTGATGTATATGTTGGTTGATAGATTATCTGTCTTTGGTTATATTCACCTTCTTTTAAATTGGGATTGTTTAAATGCTTTCTTTAACTTAATAAATTCTGACAATCCGTTTCCTAAAATAATGGGCGGTTATCTCGTATATTTATTATATTTACTGTGATGTGAATATTGAACCATCTATGATTCCTGTTAATATTGGAGTATAGGGATGACGACCTCTTATTTTAATAAGCGGGTGTCACAGATGGTATCAGAGTATCAGGTTCTAGAGTTTTTAGGATCTATGCGGACTTATCACGTTCTACCGTAGCGTTCTTTAATATATAGCCCTATTGTTTGGACGTTTTGTTTTGTATGGTTTCGATCTTCTGCAAAGATAAATTATTCTCAATAGTATTCTAATTCAGTTGTTTCTTCGTCTCAGATGCCGCCTAAGATAGGTCGCTCTGCAAGAGGAAATAGAGTTGTAGAGGACTATGTAGGTCCTCCACTGCCACAACAAGGGACTATTGATGCCGCTGATGTACCTAACATTATTATCCTGACAGTTAATGCGGCGATGACCGCCGTGGATCAACAAATTCCCCTAGCCCAACAGCCAAGGTCTCAGGTGGTACAAGTCCCTGCAGGACTTTCTCTATGGGAAAGATTCAGGAATCCTTTTTAAAAGGTCATCCCCCAGAATTTCAGGGTGGCTCCGACGTTAGGGCTGGCAATTTTTGACTCGATAACCCGTTTATGGTAATAACCCGAAATGACCCGAACTTGACACGATTAACTTGTATAGATTTAAGAGTACCCAAAACTTATACTCAAATAAAAATCAACGCGACCCGAAAATGACACGACTAACCCGAATTGCCACCCCTATCCGACGTGATAGTTGCTAACTAATGGAAAAAGGATATGCAGCACCATCTTTGTATGGTAGATTCTAGTGAGGAACGAAAGAAAATTCTTTCTACTTTTAAACTAGTTGGAGTAGAATTACACTGGTGGGATTCGATGACCATGCCAGAACAAAGAGATACCATGACTATAACTGACTTTTGGGTTTTGTTTAACCGAAAGTATTTTCCTCCCGTGGGCCAAAGGGAGATGAGGGGAAAACTTCAAGATTTAGTTCAAGGTGAACGTTTGGTGGCAGAGTGTGAGGAGGGATTCACTCCTTTGGCTAGTTTTATGCCAGATGAGGTAACTCCGGAGGAAAGGAGAATGTACCGATTTATTGGAGGCTTACACTGGAGAATTTGGTAACACATGTTGGGGAATCCATCTTTACAAACATTCGGGGACGTTATGAACGCTGCATTACCCCATTGTCAAGATTATCATTTGCATATCCAAGGAAGTAAGAAAGCTTCAGTTGTTAGGCAAGTAAGTAATCCTGGAGGCAATGGTACAGGAGGAGGAGAACTACCCTCATCCCAATTATCGGGAGGTAAGCAAAAGGATAGCGATGCCCAGCAAGGGGATCTGTCCAAAAGACAGTATTTTGGGGGATTTAATTTTGTGGCAGTAATTTTAGGCACGGTCAGGGTGGCCAGCAACAACATCAGGCGGGTTAGGCAGGTCGGGGTAGCAATGGGGGTCAAGGCCAACCGGGCCAAGGCTTTAGGCAGTTCAGAAATAATAGGGGTCGCAATCAGGAAAATATGGCGGGTCGTTGTTTTCAATGTGGGGAGTTGGGTCACTATAGGAAGGTGTGTCTGTAATTGATGGGGGGAAAGTTTCCTAGAATTCCACAACATCAACAAGAACCACTACCTCCACCAGTGCCTAATCCAATTGTCCCTCCACAATAGGGACAATTACAATATGGACGTGTCTACTATATACATGATGCTATGCTTCCTCCAGCCCCGCCAGCACCGCCAGCTATCGAGGGTACGTTTTCCATTCATGGGCATATGGGTCGTGTATTATTTGATGCAAGTGCGACACACTCGTTTATTTCAAGAAGTTTTGCTCAATCGACGAGCCTAAGGCGGAGAGTACTTTCACTAGTGTCGAATCTTCTATGGGTGATGGTTCGCTCATATTCTTTGTTTGTAAATGAGTATAAATAAATCTTGGTAACTTGTGTTTTGAGGCCGATTAGCTCGCCCTTGATATGGTCAGTAATGATGTAATCATGAGTATGGATTGGTTAGTAAAGTATCGCGCGTTAGTAAATTGCTATGGGAAAAGTATAGTCTTTGCCATTCTGGGGCAAGAGATGTTTTTAGTTGCTATGCCTCTTTCAGAGGGAGGTTTTAGCACTTATTTGTATTGTATTGCGGAGGAGGCTTCTCATGATATAATATTTTCCTTATAATCGATTCCCGTTGTTAGAGACTTTGAAGATGTTTTTCGGGAGATACCGGGTTTACCTCCATGTAGGGAGATTGAATTTGTGATTGATTTAGCACCGAGAGCGCGACTGATTGCTAGAGATCTGTACCGTATGGCTCTTGTCTAGATGAGGGAGTTAAAAGATCGTATTCAAAAGTTATTAGACAAGGGGTATATTAGGCGTTGTTTGTGAAAAAAAGAGATGGTTCTCTTCGTTTATGCGTTGATTACCAAGAGTTGAATAAAGTTACCATCAGGAATAAATAACCACTACCTCGGATCGATGATTTGTTCAATCAACTTTGGGGATAATCGTACTTCTCTAAAATATATTTGAGGACTGAGTATCACCAGCTGCGAATACGAGAACAAGACGTGTCCAAAACTGCGTTCGTGACTAGATATGGGTCCTATGAATTTCTAGTTATGCCTTTCGGGCTAACCAATGCTCATGCAATGTTTATGGACCTTATGAATAGAGTGTTTCGAGACTTCTGGGACCAATTTGTTATCGTGTTTATTGATGACATCCTAGTGTATTCTCAAACAGAAGCCGATCATGCTATGCATTTACGGTTGGTCCTGCAGACATTGAGGGATCATCAATTGTATGCTAAGTTTGAGAAGTGTGGTTTTTTTCTACAAGAATTATAATTTTTGGGTCACATTATTCCCGTTGAGGGTATTTCAGTAGACCCGAGTAAAGTTGTTGCGGAGAGGGAATGGGGTCAACCCGGGACACGTACAGAGATTCACAGTTTTCTGGGTTTGGCTGGCTATTACCGCAGATTTATCAAGGGTTTTTCTAAGATTGCTAGCCCTTTGATAAATTTAACTCGAAATGGGGTGAGGTTTGTTTGGGATGATTCTTTTCAGCTAGCTTTTGATGAGTTAAAAGATAAGTTGACTTTCGCTCCAGTACTTGCATTAACAAGGTCGGGGTTGGAATATTTGGTCTTTACAGACACATCTCTGCAAGGGTTGGGAGGTGTGTTACAATAAGATCATCGGGTTATTACTTATGCTTCTCGAAAACTAAAGCCCCATGAGAAAAATTACCCGGTTCATGATTTGGAGTGGTTTTTGCCTTGAAGATTTGGAGACATTACCTCTGGGGAGAAATTTAGACTTTTTACGGACCACAAATCGTTGCAATATTTGTTTTCATAAAAGGATTTAAATATGCGACAACGTCGGCTATTAGAGTTTATGAAGGACTGCCAATTTTATATTCATTATCACTCGGGTAGGGCTAATGTAGTGGCGGATGCGTTGAGTTGGAATCCCGGAGGGGGAGTTAGCCATGGTATGGAAGGCTAAATGGAAGGAACTTAGCCAAGAGGACGTTGTTGCTAGGGCGTTTATGCTGGTGTTGACCGTTATGCCTACTATAGTGACAAGGGTTGTGGAAGCTCAAGAAAGGGACAAAGGTTGTCAGGACCGTATGCACAAATTGTTAGCCGAGGGAGCATAATCCTACTCTATAAGTTCTGAGGGTGTGTTACATTTCCATGGGAGACTTATTGTCCCGGACGAAGGGGATTTGAGACGAGCCGCAATGAGAGAATCTCATGGATCCAAGTTTATAGTAGGCCTATCAATGGATCAGATTTTATCCAAATCCAAATCCAAATCCGATCCATTTAAGCGGATATGGATCATGCCTAAAATTCGATTATCCAATTACCCGATTACCCGTTTAGTAAATGGAGAGGATTTGGATTCATATACTCCGATTCGCTAATAATCCGATCCGATTAATATTTTTAATATATATATAAATTATATATAATATATTTTTAATCAATATATATTATATTTAATAACATTTTAAATATATATTTTGAATATTTTTTATAATAGTTCTTTATTTCATTATGTGTTTTTTGGGAACATTTACAAAATAAATTTATGAAATAAGAGTTGAAAATAAAAATGTTGCAAATAAAGTTTAACATAAACAGATAATAGGATAATCGGATCTGAACCGAATCTGTTTAACATAAACGGATATGGATTTGGATTTTCCTGATCCAATCCGATTAATAAACGAATTGCATCCGAATTTGTTTAACATAAATGGATATGGAATTGGATTTTCCTGATCCGGTCCGAATTTGATCCATTTACAGACCTAGTTTACAGCACATCCTAGAGGAGACAAAATGTACCAAGACATGCGCCGTCAATATTGGTGGGCGAGTATGAAGCGAGACATTTCGGAATTTGTTTCCCAATGTACTACTTCTCAACTGGTGAAAGTAGATCATCAGGGACCGACGGGATTATTACAACCCTTGGAAATACCGGTATGGAAGTGGGAATGCATCTCGATGGATTTCATCATAGGATTGCCAACGTCACAAAGCGGTCATGATTCCATTTGGGTTATCATTGATCGCTTAACGAAGTCAGTATATTTCTTACCGGTACGTATAGACTACAATACTACTTGTTATGCCCGACTTTTTATTGTGTAGATTGTCAGACTCTACGGGATGCCCATTAATATAGTCTCCGATCGAGACAAAATTTTTGTTTCCCATTTTTGGCAAAGTTTCCAAGAAGCTATGGGAACCGAGTTAAAGTTGAGTACCTCCTATCACCCACAAATAGATGGGCAGATAAAAAGAGTCAACCAAATGTTAGAGGATATGCTCAGAATGTGTGTGCTTGATTTCAAAGGAGGATGGGAACAATACCTTCCCTTGGTCGAATGTGCCTATAATAATTCGTACTAATTCACTATCGAGATGGCACCCTATGAAGCATTATTTGGATGACCGTGTAGATCACCTACTTTTTGGTTGGAAGTAGGGGAAACTAAATTTCTTGGACCTGAAATGATCCAAGATACTTCTTTAAAGATTGAACTTATTCGCAATCGCATCCGAATTTATCAAGATCGTCAAAAGAGTTATGCTGATGCGAATAGAGGGCATGTGGAATTGGAGGTTAGAGATCAAGTTTTGGTGCGAGTATCGCCAATGAAGGGTATAAAGCGATTTGGGAAGAAAGGAAAGCTTGCACCGCGTTACGTAGGCCATTTCCCCATTATTGCTAAAGTAGGCCCAATAGCTTATCAACTTGCCTTACCACAACACTTACAATAGATTCATGATGTGTTTCATGTTTCATCCTTGAAAAAGTACAAGAGGTGTGAAGGAGCCCACTGTCACATTCCTTTAGATGATATCGAATTGCAGCCTGATGTTTCTTACGAGTTAGATCACAGGGAGCGCAGGCTAAGATCTCGAGTGGTGCCCTTGGTTCGGGTCCAATGGGGGCATCACAATACCGATGAGTCAACGTGGGAGCATGAGTACAATAAGCGAGAGAAATATCCACATCTCTTTTAGCAAAGTACGCTTAAATTTTGAGGGAAAAATTCCCTTATGGTGGGGGGGGGGGGGGGGGGGGGGGGAGGAGTATGTAACAACCCTTACTTTTCATTAAATTATTTTATATTAATTTACCGTGTGAAGTAATTATATACAAAATTGGATGATGGAGTAAATGTCATTTTCAGTGAGTTAAAATATAATATTTACTATATTTTGCATATTTACTGTTATGTGAATGTAAATAGCATCATGTTAAGTTTTGTAGTGTCGTTGTGCTTTAAATGACATTTATGGTTTAAAAATGAAGTCAGAATTTGAAATGATTTATATTTTTCTAGATGCTAATTTAGAGGGCGCGGTCAGTCCCGAAATTGTCGAAATAGTCAAAATAAGGGCCATATTGAATTTTTGGGTTTCGGGCACTTTTGACAGGTTATGACTTAAATATGTAGTTACGACTCATTTTAATGTTGTATTAAATTTTAAAGATGGAAATTAAGTATAAATACCCGATTGAGTCTTACAACCCCTTTTATTCCTTAAGTGTATTCTTACAAAACCTAGAAAGAGAGAGAGAGAGAGAGAGAGAGAGAGAGAGAGAGAGAGAAAGAGAAGTTGGGGAAAATAAGAGAAATGAGAAGAATTGAAGAAATTGGGTCTGATCTTTCATCTATCATAAGGGAATCCGAGATTTCAGCTTAAGTCAAGTTTCTAACTTGCTACTTGTAATACCCCGTATTTTTAGGCTACATTAATTTGGGGATTTATTAAATTTAATGTGAATTAATTATTTAATATAAATCCGAAAATTAATTATGTTATAATTATTAACATGATGAGAGTTAGTAATTATGGGAAATTTGTTAAATATTACTAATGAGCAAAGCAATATATAATATTGGTTATATTAAATGTCACGAGTGAATAAAATGACAATTTTGGAAATTTGAGTCGGGACGTGCCGTGTCGCGTCGGGACTAAATATTGATGAGTAAAAGTGAATATATTATAAGTTGCTCGTATGGTCATTTTGAGTGCGCCAAAGTGTTCGGAAGGGTCGAGATAGTCAGAAAAGTGTACCCGGGGATTTAATTTGGGTCTCAGGGCGTTTTTAGGCTTAATTAGTACCTCGGGAGGGCATTTTGGACATTTACATTTTTGGGTAATTAAACCCACGAAAATTCAAAGGATATATCAGATGTCTAAGGTTGTCTTCTAGGTTTAAAACAACCAAAGACAAGTGACGGACATAGGAGAGGGAAGAAGAGGCTTTTCCAAGCAATCCAAGCCCAACGATTCACCCGGTTGCACCGCCACCACCACCAACGCGTAGATCGCGCGACGGGGAACGCAACCACACCAAATTCGTCATCAAAACAGAACGTCAAAAATCCCAGGCAAGTGTTTACCTTGCTTATTTTCGTTAATGAATAACTCATGTTAGTCTAGGGATGATTAGGATGAGTTTTATGGAAGAAAACCCAAATTTGAGATAGGAAATCGCATGTAGTAATGATTTGAATGTTAATATGGAAACCCCTTAATATGTAGAGGATTAAACCATGAAATTTTGATGTTTTAGAAGAAGAAAATTCTGGAAAAAGACTGATTAGAACCATGTTAAAGAGAATTCTAGGGTTCTTGATATTTACATGAATTTTGGCCTGTTAATCCATGATTATTGATGGAAATTTGCATGCTTTACATAAAAGATGTATGGAATGGATTTATACTATTAGTTGTACAAATTTCTAGACGATTAGGAATGAAAAGTTCGGATTTGGATGGAGTTATGTGAGAAAACCCATAACTAGTAACTGCAGAATTCGTCATACCTGCTTGATCGATCGATCGAGTCAAGAGCTTCGATCGATCAAAGGTTTGATCGATCGAGCCCCAGACCTCGATCGATCGACCCCTCCTGGCAGACTCATATTTCCCCTTTTTAAACTAGTTGAATTCAATTTAATGAGAAATAATTCTTGGACACCCTTATAAAAATGTTTTGGGAGATAAAGAAGACTAGTAGGACATGTGAATAAATTTTGGGACCTTTAATGTAAGACAAGAGTTGTATTTTTGGAATATTTACATATAAGGGACGATGAAATTATGTATTAAGGGGAGAGACGCGTAAGATGGTTACGTTGGAAATTAGATGAGTACCTACTGAATTTTACACTTGAGAGGATAGAGTCCATGAGTATTACGTAGTAAGTTGGAAAAATCACTCGAATTAAAGTTAGAAACGAACCGTTATACGTGATAACTAATAATGGGAAAATCAGAATAAATGTTGCAATTATGGGTTATGAGATGAACCTAAATTAATATGATAAAATTAGTATATTTGTATGACTGTGTGTATGCATATATTATATACATGTGAAAATCGTGCCCGTGCTACTTGCTATCCCTGAGGTTACCACACTGGGACAGTCTTATCTCGATGGGACCTTTATGGGGGATATTGACTTGTACCCTAGAAGATAGATATCCTTGGTACAGGCTATCGAATCGATAGTTCAGACGGTCCTAAGAGACGTGGGGGCATGTGCTATCCTCTTAGTGACTTGGAATCTATGCTTCGCCTCAATATTGTTTGTGTATGTGTTAATACAGTTCGAGAGTGATTCCGAACTTGTATTTCCCTTAGAATGAGAGATACGGGGATTGGATAGCAGAGTATGCACGCACCATAATTTTTACGTGGGGTGTTGTTAGAATATATATATTATTCGAGTATTTAATATATATATATATATATATATATATATATATATATTGAAATTCTGAAATTTGGGAAACTGCCTACTATGTTATGGTAAGTAAGACATGTATAATGACTCAAATTGGAAATACTTGTTTTGGAAAAGTATAAAGGAACACTGGGAAACTTTATTAGTAAATAAGGTTTAAATGAGATCTTTGTGATCAAATGAAATTATTTTCTTAAACAATTATATTCTTCGGTTTTGAATCTTACTAGTAACCTAAGATAAGTTAAACCATTGGGAGGTTAGTGCAATAGGCGTGCACATTAGAAGAGAGGTGAGAAATTCCCAAGAGAGTGCCGCACTAATATGTTGTTGCATTGGCCTATAAACATTTTAAATACTTGATAAACAAATTTTAAATCATCTACACTATCGGGCTCTAACCCGTTTCTATTTCTCTCTCTCTCTTGTATATATATGTATATATTACAGGTGCCCAGCCACAGGGGCGTCTTGCATAGGATCCTTTGGAAGGAACGTGCTGCAACTTAGGTAGAAGTTGCAGGCCTCTTGCTTAGACGACTTCATTTATTTGTCTCCACTCCTAACATATTCATTTAGTGGGGTATGTGTCGCCCTTTTCATTATTCAGTTGTTTATTTGGACATTGTGATTCAGATATTTCTAGTATTGTCACTTTGGGATTTATTACTGTCTGGATGTTTTACTTTAAGTTTTAATGTTGGGATTTAGTTGTTGAATGTTTAAATTATTTGGATTGTATGTTTTAGGATTATTGTGGTGTGATTCTTTAAATATTGAATTGTTGTAAATAATTAAATCTTTGTTTTCAAAATAAAATTTGGAAAGTAATGTTAAAAAATTGTTTTGACACTTAGCTTAATTAATTAGGGTGTTTAAATTGGAATAGTTATTTTTACGACAGTGATGCTAAGAATGAACCAATTGTTCACCTTGATTTTAATTTAATAAAGTAGTGATTGCCCAGTATTTAATTAGGCGGGGTGTCACAGGTGGTATCAGAGCATCAGGTTCTAGTGCCTAAGGATCTGTATGTCTTATTTCGCTTTCAGCTTAACATTTTTGCTATAGAGCCCTATTTTAGGATTGTTGTATTCTTGCTTTTGCGTTTACGTCTTCAGATATTTAAGATTTGATAATAACTGTAGACTAATAAATTTCTTCACATTTGAGATGCCTCCGAGACGTGCACCAAAGGATAGGCGTGCCCAAGCCGAGCAGCCAGCAGCTCCGGCACAGGGTACGATGAATGCTAATGAGGTAGCCGCTATTGTTGCTCAGGCGATGAATGCCGCGCTAGCGGTGGTTCAGCAGGCTCCACCCCAGATTCAGGCAGTGGCGCCAGTACCTGCACAACTTCCATCTGCATGGGAGCGGGTTAGGGATGCCTTTCAGAAGGCGCATCCCCCTGAGTTCTCTGGTAGTTCAGATATCATCATCGTCAGCCAATGGAAGAAAGATATCCAGCGGCATCTTCGTATGTATGAGTGCACAGACGTGTAGAAACAGTTGTTGGCTTCCTTTAAGCTGGTGGGGGCCGCTTTGCAGTAGTGGGAGTCCACCACCACCTTGGAGGAGAGGGACACGATCCCGATTCAGTCATTTTGGGAGCGGTTTCACCGCAAGTACTTTCCACCCGCCGTGAAGACTGAGATGAGGCGAAAACTACTGAAATTGAAATAGGAGAATTCTACCATTGCTGAGTATGAGGAGGAGTTCACGAGACTTCTCACCATAGTGCCAGATGAGGCACCCACTGAGGGTAAGAAAATAATGTTGTTTGTGGACGGGTTAGCTTGGAGGATCCGTCAGCACCTTATAGGGAATCTGTCTCTGAGTACTTTCACTGATGTACTTAATGATGCATTACTACATTACCAGGATCACCGCTTACATCTGCAGGGAAGCAAGAGAGTAGGAGAGTCCAGCCAGCAGGGTAGGACCGGGGGTAGTAATGCTAGTGGAGCGCCGACATCTCAAGGACAGACTCATCTGCATGAGTAGAGTTCCCATCAGGGGGACCTTGCTAAGAGATTTCGTTCAGGTGATTATAGATAGAGATTTGTGGAATATAGGCAGGGCCAACAGGGACAGCCTAATCAGCAGGTCCAGCAGGGCCAATAGGGCCAATAGCATTTTCACCAGGGCCAACAGGGCCAGTGGCGGGGTGGTAACGGCCAGCAGGGTCGTGGTCAGCAGGGTCAGAGGGGAGGAAATTTCAAGGGCCGATGTTTTGGGTGCGGAAAACATGGCCATAGGCGTCAGTATTGTCCAAAGGGAGAGAGGGCCCCACAGCAGCAGGGTGCCCGCAATGAGCCACAGAGGCCACTTTTTCCATTCGCACTCCCAGCCCCAGCCCTACCAGCAGTTCCAGCAGCTCCAGTGCAGCAGGGGCAATTACAGTATAGACGTGTCTATAATGTCCACCAAGCAGCACCTCCACAGGTACCACCCGTGATTGAGGGTATGTTTCCTATCCATGGTACTATGGGTCGAGTTTTGTTTGATACTGGGGCGTCGCACTATTTTATAGCTACGCATTTTGCGAAAGCCTTAGGGTTGTTAGCCACAGCAGAGAGCACTGCGACATGTGTAGACTCACCACTGGGGAGTGGGTCACCTTTTTTATTTATTTGCCGGGGAGTGGGGATAGAGATTGGTAGCTTGGTATTACCTGCAGATATGTTAGTCTTAGATATGCATGAGCATGATGCTATTATCGGTATGGATTGGCTCGCTGCTTACAGAGCCATGATTGATTATTTCGGTGGGAGTATTATCTTTGCCATTCCGGGGCAAGAGATGTTTGTAGTGTCGATGCCTCGCCCAGAGGGAGGCTCGACCGCTCATTTGTATTACATAGAGGAGGATACCTCTAAAGAGGTTGTGATTCCCTTAGACTCGATCCCAGTTGTTCATGAGTATTCCTATGTCTTTTAGGAGATACCAGGCCTACCCCCCAGTCGAGAGATAGACTTTGTCATAGATTTATTACCGGATACTAGACCGATAGCACGCGCTCCATACCGTATGGCTCCGACAGAGATGAGAGAGTTACAAGATCAGATAGAGCAGCTGTTAGGTCAGGGCTTCATTCGCAGGAGTACTTCACCTTGGGGCGCTCCATTTCTATTTGTGAAAAATAGAGATGGTTCACTGAGGTTATGTGTGGACTACCGGGAGTTGAACAAGGTGACGATACAGAATAAGTATCCGTTGCCTCAAATCGATGATCTGTTCGACCAGCTGAGGGGAGAAACTTTCTTTTCGAAGATAGATCTAAGGTCGGGGTACCATCAGTTACGTATTAGGGAGCAGGATGTTTCAAAGACTGCCTTCTTGATGAGATATGGGTCCTATGAGTTCAGGGTGATGCCATTTGGCCTCACAAATGCTCCAGCGGTGTTCATGGACTTAATGAATCGTGTGTTCAGAGAGTTCTTGGATCAGTTTTTCATCGTCTTCATAGATGAAATTTTGATATATTCACACTCCGAGGAGGAGCATGCCGAGCACTTGAGACAGGTTCTTCAGACTCTACGAGAGCATCAGTTGTATGCTAAGTACGAGAAGTGCGGATTCTAGTTGCGAGAAGTACAGTTCTTGGGGCTTGTTGTTTCTGAATAGGGGATAACAATTGACCCGAGTAAAGTGTCAGCGGTGAGGGAGTGGGGACAACCCACGACACCGACGGAGGTGCATAGTTTCTTGGGGTTAGCCGGATACTACAGGAGATTCATTCGGGGATTCTCCAAAATAGCGGGTCCATTGACGAACCTGACTCGCAAAGGGGTACCATATGTTTGGGATGATACTTGTCAATTGGCTTTCGACGAGCTGAAAGGCAAGCTTACTTCAGCACCAGTCCTTGCCTTACCGAAGCCGGGTGTGGAGTACCTGGTTTACACCGATGCCTCTTTACAGGGACTTGGGGGAGTACTTCAGCAGGAGGAGAAGGCTATAGCTTTTACCTCCCATAAGCTTAAGACGCATGAGAAGAATTACCCCACCCATGACCTGGAGTTAGCAGCGGTTTTTTTTGCATTGAGGATATGGAGGCACTATTTATTGGGGGAGAAATTATGTTTGTTCACAGACCACAAGTCACTGCAGTACCTGTTCACTCAGTGAGGGTTGAATATGCGTCAGCGCAGATGGTTAGAGTTTTTGAAGGACTATTAGTTCGATATACAGTACCTTCCGGGGAAGGCCAACATAGTTACTGATGCGTTCAGCTGTAAACCGGTAGACGATGTAGCGAACGTATGGAAAGCAAAGTGGAAGGAGTTAGGACACCAGGACGCAGTAGCCCATTCCTTAATATATGTTACTTTAGTGACACCCGAGATTGTTATGAGGGTGATGCAGGCACAGACCACAGACCCGTTTTGCCAGGAGCAAATTGTACGACTCTTAGCTGAGGGTGCTAAGTATTATTCTGTTAGTTTTGATGGGGGTTTGAGGTTTAATGGGAGATTGGTGGTTCCAGAAGGAGAAGAATTACGTCATGCAGTGATGACCCAGTCTCACGGGTCCCGATTTGCGGTACATCCTGGAGGAGATAAGATGTACCAGGATATGAGGCAGAAATACTGGTGGAGTGGGATGAAAAAGGACATTGCTGAGTTCGTGTCCAAGTGTTCTACCTGCCAGCTGGTAAAGGTGGACCATCAGAAACCGTCAGGGTTGCTTCAGCCATTAGAAGTACCCGCGTGGAAGTGGTAGAGTATTTCCATGGATTTTATTACAGGGTTGCCTACATCACAGCGGGGCCACGACTCTATCTGGGTGATCGTTGATCGTTTGACCAAGGTAGCTCATTTTCTGTCGATGCGGACAGATTATAGCACGGGTCAGTGTGCTCAGTTATTCATTGCTGAGATTGTCAGATTACATGGGGTGCCCCTGAATATTGTGTCAGATAGAGATAAGATTTTTGTGTCACGTTTTTGGGAAAGCTTTCAGGAGGCTATGGGTACTGAGATGAGGTTGAGTTCAGCTTATCACGCACAGACAGATGGATAGATAGATCGTACTAATCAGATGTTGGAGGATATGCTATGAATGTGTGTTCTTGATTTTAGAGGAGGTTGGTAGCCACACCTTCCACTGGTAGAGTTTTCTTATAATAACTCTTATCGGTTCATGATTGGCATGGCCCCATTTGAGGCTTTGTATGTCAGGCCTTGTCGTTCCCCAACTTGTTGGCTCGAGGTTGGGGATAACAAGTTGCTAGGACCAGAGGTGATTCAGGAAACCTACGCGAGGATTGAGATGATCAAGAGTCGCATTCGAGTAGCCCAGGATAGGAAGAAGAGCTACGCCGATGCGAAACGGTTCTTCCGGAAGTTTAATGTGGGGGACCAGGTGTTACTACGTGTATCTCCTATGAAAGGAGTAATGAGGTTCGGGAAGAAAGGGAAATTGGCCCCAAGGTACGTGGGACCATTTCCCATTATCGAGAGGATTGGGCCGGTAGCATACAGATTGGGACTGCTAGAGCATTTACATTGCATTCACGATGTATTTCACATCTCGTCGTTGAGACGATATCTTCGGGATGATATGGCCCATACCCACATTGCGATAGATGAGATAGACATACATCCTGACAGCTCTTACGACGAGAGGTCGGTGGCTATCCTAGACCATAGCGAGAGAAGATTGAAGTCGAAGGTTGTTCCACTTGTACAGGTCCAGTGGGAGCATCATAATGTGGAGGAGTCCACTTGGGAGCGCGAGGCAGATATGCGCGAGAGATACCCAGATTCATTCTTACAAGGTACGCCTTATTTTTTCGAATTTCGGGACGAAATTTGGTTATTAGGGGGGAAGTATGTAATACCCCGTATTTTTAGGCTATATTAATTTGGGGATTTATTAAATTTAATGTGAATTAATTATTTAATATAAATCCGAAAATTAATTATGTTACAATTATTAACGTGGTGAGAGTTAGTAATTATGGGAAATTTGTTAAATATTACTAATGAGCAAAGTAATATATACTATTGGTTATATTAAATGTCACGAGTGAATAAAATGACAATTTTGGAAATTTGAGTCAGGATGCGCCCGTGTCGCGTCGGGACTAAATATTGATGAGTAAAAGTGAATATATTATAAGTCACTCGTATGGTCATTTTGAGTGGGCCAAAGTGTCCAGAAGGGTCGAGATAGTCAGAAAAGTGTACCCGGGGGGTTAATTTGGGTCTCGGGGCGTTTTTAGGCTTAATTAGTACCCCGGGAGGGCATTTTTGGATATTTTACATTTTTGGGCAATTAAACCAACGAAAATTCAAGGGATATATCAGATGTCTAAGGTTATCTTCTAGGGTTAAAACAACCAAAG
Organism: Sambucus nigra; assembly: GCA_949130495.1. NCBI lineage: Eukaryota > Viridiplantae > Streptophyta > Magnoliopsida > Dipsacales > Adoxaceae > Sambucus > Sambucus nigra. Next base: position 336,931,053 of record OX422216.1, read on the forward strand.
ACAAATGACGGACATAGGAGAGGGAAGGAGAGGCTTTTCCAAGCAATCCAAGGCCAACGACTCACCCGGTTGCACCGCCACCACCACCAACGCGTAGATCGCGTGACGGGGAACGCAACCATACCAAATTCTTCATCAAACCAGAATGTCAAAAATCCTAGGCAAGTGTTTATCTTTCTTATTTTCGTTAATGCATCACTCATGTTAGTCTAGGGATGATTAGGATGAGTTTTATGGAAGAAAACCCAAATTTGAGATAGGAAATCGCATGTAGTAATGATTTGAAAGTTAATCTGGAAACCACTTAACATATAGAGGATTAAACCACGAAATTTTGATGTTTTAGAGGGAAAAAATTCTAGAAAAAGACTGATTAAAACCATGTTAAAGAGAATTCTAGGGTTCTTGAGATTTACATGAATTTTGGCCTGTTAATCCATGATTATTAATGGAAATTTGTATGCTGTACGTAAAAGATGTATGGAATGGATTTATACTATTAGTAGTATAAATTTCTGGACGATTGGGAATGAAAAGTTTGGATTTGGATGGAGTTATGTGAGAAAACCCGTAACTGGTAACTACAGAATTCGCCATACCTGCTTGATCGATCGATCGAGTCAAGAGCTTCGATCGATCGAGCCCCAGACCTCGATCGATCGACCCCTCCTGGAAGACTCATATTTCCCCTTTTAAAATTAGTTGAATTCAATTTAATGAGAAATAATTCTTGGGCACCCTTATAAAATTATTTTGGGAAATAAAGAAGACCAGTAGGACATGTGAATAAATTTTGGGACCTTTAATGTAAGACAAGAGTTGTATTTTTGGGATATTTACATATAAGGGACGATGAAATTATGTATTAAGGGGAGAGACGCATAAGATGGTTACGTTGGAAATTAGATGAGTACATACTGAATTTTACACTTGAGAGGATAGAGTCCATGAGTATTACGTAGTAAGTTGGAAAAATCCCTCGAATTAAAGTTAGAAACGAACCGTTATACGTGATAACTAATAATGGGAAAATCAGAATAAATGTTGCGATTATGGGTTATGAGATGAACCTAAATTAATATGATAAAAGTAGTATATTTGTATGACTGTGTGTATGCATATATTATATACATGTGAAAATCGGGCCCGCGCTACTTACTATCCCTGAGGTTACCGCGCTGGGACAATCTTATCTCAATGGGACCTTTATGGGGGATATTGACTTGTACACTAGAAGATAGATATCCTTGGTACAGGCTATCGAATCGATAGTTCAGACGGTCCTAAGAGACGTGGGGGCATGTGCTATCCTCTTAGAGACTTGGAATATATGCTTCGCCTCAATATTGTTTGTGTATGTGTTAATACAGTTCGAGAGTGATTCCGAACTTGTATTTCCCTTAGAATGAGAGATACGGGGATTGGATAGCAGAGTATGCACGCACCATAATTTTTATGAGGGGTTCTGTTAGAATATATATATTATACGAGTATTTAATATATATATATATATATATATATATATATATATATATATATATATATATATATATATATATATATATATATATATTTGAAATTCTGAAATTTGGGAAACTGCCTACTATGTTATGGTAAGTAAGACATGTATAATGACTCAAATTGGAAATACTTGTTTTGGAAAAGTACAATGGAACACTGGGAAACTTTATTAGTAAATACGGTTTAAATGAGATCTTTGTGATCAAATGAAGTTATTTTCTTAAACAATTATATTCTTCGGTTTTGAATCTTACGAGTAACCTAAGATAAGTTTAACCATTGGGGTGGTTAGTGCGATAGGCGTGCACATTAGAAGAGAGGTGAGAAATTCTCAATAGAGTGCCGCACTAATATGTTGTTTCATTGGCATGTAAACATTTTAAATACTTGCTAAACAAATTTTAAATCATATACACTATCGGGCTCAGACCCGTTTCTATTTATCTCTCTCTCTTGTATATATATGTATATATTACAGGTGCCCAGCCACGGGGGCGTCTTGCATAGGAACCTTTGGAAGGAACGTGTTGCAGCTTAGGTTGGAGTTGCAGGCCTCTTGCTTAGACGACTTCATTTATTTGTCTCCACTCCTAGCATATTCATTTAGTGGGCATATGTCGCCCTTTCCATTATTCAGTTGTTTATTTGGACATTGTGATTCAGATATTTCTAATATTGTCACTTTGGGATTTATTACTGTCTAGATGTTTTACTTTAAGTTTTAACGTTGGGATTTAGTTGTTGAATGTTTAAATTATTTGGATTATATGTTTTATAGGATTATTGTGGTGTGATTCTTTAAATATTGAATTGTTGTAAATAATTAAATCTTTGTTTTCAAAATAAAATTTGGAAAGTAATGTTAAAAAATGGTTTTGACACTTAGCTTAATTAATTAGGGTGTTTAAATTGGAATAGTTATTTTTACGACAGTGATGCTAAGAATGAACCAACTGTTCACCTTGATTTTAATTTAATAAAGGAGTGATCGCCCGGTATTTAATTAGGCGGGGTGTAACACTACTACATGATTTAATGTGCATAAATTTTTATGATAGTTGTGTAATTGGATAATTGGAACAAATAGTATGTTTTGATAAATATAGAGGTTTAACCATTGAATCTTGTTGTTTGTATGATCTAAGTTGGCCATATGAGTTTGTTGGGATGAAGAGATATTGCCGTTGTGTGTTAGTCGATGTTAATGAAGGCAGTGTAAGAATAAAGGGATTAATTTTTGGATTTAGCATTGTAGAAGAAGAGAAAATCGAGGGTCTGATAGGGGCAGTCGAGCGCGGTCCCATGACCGGTCTATCGAGCCTTAAGGAGGAGGCATGCTGCTTTCATCGATAAGTATAAATTTAGAGCGCAGTCAACCGCGGTCCGAAGACCGATCGATCGGGGCTTCCAAAATGAGTTTACTGCATTCCTTTCTAGGCAAAACCGAAGAGGCGCGGTCGACCGCGGTCCCATGACCGGTCGAACGGTCCCTTATTTTTCACTCTTAAATCCCTAATTCTTTTTAACTTCTTTCCTTTCAGATAGGGACTTAGGAACCTTCTTGAATGAAGTAAAACTAGAGTATTAGAGTCTAGTAGTAAGGTATTTAATAACCCAACTAGAAATAAGAGTTGGGGATTAGTTCGGAAATCAATTTAGTTAGTTAAATTAGAGGAAGTTAAATAATTTTTTATTAAAATGAACTAGTCTGTACCTAAGGAGAATTAGAGTGAGCTAATGTCGACTGATAGAATAGTATTGAAGAATATCAAACATGAGGAGTTATTGATGGTACGTTAATTATGGGAGATTTATATTAAGGATAATTAAATAGTAAGGTTTATAATGATGACATTAAATGCTTATGGCTCCAGATTAAATGTAATGTATACTTATTAAGGTAAATTACTTGTGAATGATAAATTTGTATATACAAACCTCTCTAAAAGCTATCATAGGGGAAGTTACGCGTATGAGGTGAAGTCCCCTGGCTAGTGAATACAGGACGAATATATTCCTCGGCCATAGAACCGATTATATTATATTGTGTGATTATTGTTCGAAGTGAGGTAATTCTGGGTGTGGTTATGACTCACTGTCAAAGGTACATGGCCGCTTCCCGACGTTATGCGATGTAGGATGCCCAGGTTGTCTTGGTGATAGGCCCTGGAAGATAATAGCTTTTTAGGGGCGCGTCTAGTGGGAAAACCTAGAAGGTCGGTCTTAGAATCGTTATATGTGGTGAAATGTAACTATTTATGTTAAAGTGGGTTGTTATTGATGGAAAAGCACTCGATGAATTAAACTGCTTCGAAAACGTCTCCTAAAGAGGTATGGAACGTTAAAATGGAAATTATCTAGAGAGGGAATTAGGTTCTATTTAATGATATTTTTATTCATATTCTATTTCATAACTAAAATGTGTTCATGCTTTTAGATTGAGTAGTTTGATTCTTATCAGTATTCATGATGATTAGATTGTCTATAATTATCATGCATTTTATTCACATGGTGATCATATAAAATCAGGCACTAAGCTGTTTATAGTTCTTTGTTTTGTATGAATATAATTTTTGGCCAGGTGCATCCCCGTAAGGACGCACGTATTGAATTTCTTTTCTGTTCCTATGTTTTGGAGATATAACACCTTGCGGATGTTACGGGATATTTGATATAGACGCTTCCATCTTCGTTTGTATTCTAGTTATGATCGGTTACACGTTCGGGCGTGTTGCCCATGTTTGGCACTTGTATTATATATATTGTGATATTGTACTTTAATACTCAATGTAACCTTGTTGTAAGTGTCTGTTAACCGATGTCTTATTTGGTTATTTTGATGTATATGTTTGTTGATAGATTATTGGTTTTTAGGTATATTCAGCTTCTTTTAAATTGGGATTATTTAAATGCTTTCTTTAACTTAATAAATAAATTCTGACAATCCATTTTTCTAAAATAATGGGTGGTTATCTCGTATATTTATTATATTTACTGTATTGCGTATACTAGACCATCTATGATTCCTTTTAAAATTAGAGTATCGGGCTGGCCACCTCTTATTTTAATAAGAGGAGTGTCACAATTAATGTTGAGGACTTCGATGATTTTCTTTGGAGGATGTCTAGGACTTCGAATAGAAATTGGTGGAACCCGTTAAGCTTGAGGATTAATGGATAAAGAATTTCGGTGACCAAATTCCCCAAGGAGGGAAGTTTGTAACACCCTGCCCCAGTAATTAAATTAAAATTTGTATAAATTATGATGGCATGCGGATTGATGATAATTATAAGGAATTATGGATTGAAAATTTAAGAAAAACAAAAGAATCGAAAATATTAAGCGTTGTTCGAACGACTTTAAGGGGTCGTTCGAACAACATCCCAGCGTCGTTAGAAGTGAGATGGATCCTGCGAGATGTTGGGCTTCAAATGACATACCACTGCTTTATAGTGGCAGGTCGCTCGATCCAGACTTCAAAAGAGATGGAAAAGTCTTTCGAATGACTTAGTCTTGTCGTTCTAATGATGTAAATTGAAATTTTAATCCAGTTTGCCCTTGTGCACGGTCACGATTTTGGTCATTGGATCTTTGAGCTGTCGAGCTCAGATCAGTCCAAAAGGGCAAATGGGATTTTTTTTCCTTTGGAAGGGTTTTATAAGGGATTGTTTGGTTAATTAGGGTTATTTGGTAGGGAGAATGGAAGGGGAGTGAGAGAGAGAGAGAGGTGGGTGGTCTTCCACCTCCTCCCATCATAAACCACCATTCCACCACTATTTTATGTAGTATTCCACTATGTTCAAGCCCATAATACCCATTTCCACTATTGTAGAAGAAGAACTATGAATTGTGAAGAATTTTTGGAGGATTTTTGGAGAATATGAATATGGGTTTTTATGGAGATTGAAGTGGGTCTCGCTTAGTGTGACAACCCACCTACTTAAATCCCGGGTGATCAATCCTAAATCAAATTCAAACAGGTTTCTCAGTTGGTTCATTCTTAGCATCACTGTTGAAAACTTTTTAATTACTAACCACCTAGGTGAAATTGGACTAGTGCCAAATTTTAACTTTCATTAAACATACAACAACATGCGGAACAATGTATAGAACAAATACCAACATAAAAGTATGAATATATCAACTAAGGTAAGTAAATTTTGCCGAATAAACCATCGGCTAAAAACCAACAAATAAAAAAATCCCAACTAAAGAAAGTACGATGGGATAGCATGTCTATACTGAAACTGAAATCCTACACTAGATCAGAAATAATGAAAGAATCGTCTAATCAATGTCCTGCAATATTCACCTGTGATGCAGCTTCGAAATCCCTAGAATGAATTCACGTTTGGCATCCCTGTGGCTGGACACCTAAAAGGTTTTTAAAAATATTTTGCCTAGTAAGAGTTAGTACTCAAAATGTTTTGAAAATATTTAGCAAGTAAATTTATTGCAGTAAAGATAATTTATTGATTACACATGTTAGACTTACACACACTCACTTAAGTCTCCTCACCTCTCATCTATAGTGCGCACATAACATTCCATACTTAGTCTAGTTAGCTACAACTACCCAAGCTATTTAGACTATAGTACTTGTCTGGAATCATCTCCACGTCTAAGTTCCCATACCGCCCATATAGTACTAAGTTTCTTTAACACTTCTCATTCTGTTAATAAATTTCCAGGTAACATTTCACATATGTTAGTTTCTGATTTGAAAGTTAAGTCTGGCCACTTAATCTTATTCATTAGATGTTCACTATCTAGTATTATATTTTTCCAATTAAGATTTCTCCACTTAAGTTACTATTTACATATATTCACATCATCTAATTATCTACTACTTCATCCTAGTAGATCATTCATATAGTATATAATTCACACACAATATAGACTATAAGGATAATTGACCCAGTCTAATCATCGACTCCAACTATCCCAAATTATTTATCTTTTAGATGTATGAACATCATATAATCATCTACCATTCTACGCAAGTAGATTATTTATACATTATATATTTCACACACAATATATACTATAAGGAGTATTGTCCTGGTCTAATAATCGACACCAATTCTCCTATCATTTACATTAGCCCGGCCTAATCCTCAAATCAACATGTAAATGAAATAATACAATATTGGCCCGGTCTAATCCTCGACTCCAATATCATATAGGCACTATGGGTATTCACCCAGCCTAAGTACAAAATTTATAGGTATTCACACAACCTAAAGATTTACATTAGTACGTAGTATTTTTCTCACCATACCCAACATTTTTCGATTTTTCTCTTTATCGCATTTTCTTGAGTATTCACCCAACTCTAAGGGACCTAGTTAACACATTCTTAATTTCACTAGTTAAGAGTGACTTACTCTACTGGTATTTATCATGAATCAATGTTACTCTCTCTCCATAACTCATGCCCCGCATTTCCTGATACACATCCCAATCAATTAATCCTCATCGTTCCCAACTTTAAGTCTCACTCTAAAGGAACCTATTTGACTTAGCAATATACCTACTAGTCATTTCTAAGTCTCTAACTAGGTATAATAACATCCCTAAGTACCTAACTAGGTATAATATCATCATCAAGTCCCTATCCTCGACAGTGGTAACTGACTCCCACCACTGTAAAGATGCCCCTGAAAAATGGAAGGTATCAAGCATCTACTTTTGCACATCGGTACACTCAAGCAGTCATATGCCTCTACTATATCAGTATTGCCCCGAAACTCGGGTGGATGGCCCTTCTGAAAGGTCTCCCTAACTCGTTGTCAATAAGGTGGCCATACTGGGGCCTGAACTGTTGGTGCCACTGGAGGTGTTACATGGGGCTGAGGAAAGTGGGTTGTCGTGGCCCTTATCACTGTCTCAACTTTCTAAGCCACTATCGCGGCCACCTGAGTAGTAGAGATTAACTCTGGTGGGGGTGGTGGAGGCGATATATGTGGCTCCTGATGAGCCTCCCTCACCTCATCCCTGGCCTTGGCCCTCTCCACTCTCTGTCTCCTTGGTGGCATCTAAAAATAGAACGAATTGTACAATTACTCATTTTACACAAAAATCCAATAGCAGAAGTACGATATCTCAAGCACGTAAAGATAAAAACACGAGTCCTAAAATAGGCCTCTATAATAAACAAATGAATCGCTGAAAACGTAGTAAGACGTTCAAATCCTAAGGACACTAGAACCTGATGCTCTAATACCATCTGTGATACCCCGCCTAATTAAATCACGGGTGATCAATCCGAAATCAAATTAAAACAGGTTTCTCAGTTGGTTCATTCTTATCATCACTGTAGAAAACTTTTTAATTACTAACCACCTAGGAGAAATTTTAACTTGTGCCAAATTTTAACTTTCATTAAACATACAATAACATGTGGAACAATGTATAGATCAAATACCAAAAAATATGTCTGAATATATCAACAAAGGTAAATGAGTTTTGCCAAATAAACCATCGGCAAAAAACCAACAAATAACAAAATCCTAACTAAATAAAGTACGATGGGACAACATGTCCCTACTGAAACTAAAATCCTACACTAGATCAGAAGTGATAAAAGAGCGTCTAATCAATGTCCTGCAACATCCACATGTGTTACAGCTTCGAAATCCCTAGAATTAATTCATGCTTGGCGTCCCTGTGGCTGGACACCTAAAAGGTTTTTAAAAATATTTTACATAGCAATAGTTAGTACTCAAAACGTTTGAAAATATATAGCAAGTAAATTTATTGCAGTAAAGATAAGTTATGATTACACATGTTAGACTTACGCAGACTCACTTGAGTCTCCTCACCTCTCATCTATAGTGCACGCCTAACGTTCCATACTTAGTCTAGTTAGCTACAACTACCCAAGCTATTTAGACTATAGTACTCGTCTGGACTCATCACCACGTCTATGTTCCCGTAACGCCCATACAGTACTAAGTTTCTTTAACACTAATCCTTATGTTAATAAATTTCTAGGTAATGTTTCACATATGTTAGTTACAAATTTGAAAGTTAAGTCTGGACACTTAATCTTATTCATTAGATGTTCACTATCTAGTATTATATTTTTCCATTTAAGCTTTCTCCACTTAAGTTACTATTTAGAGATATTTACGTCATCTAATTATCTACTACTTCATCCTAGTAAATCATTCATAAAGTATATATTTCACACACAATATAGACTTCAAAGATAATTGGCCCAGTCTAATCATCGACTCCAATTATCCCATATTATTTATCTTTTAGATGTATACACATCATATAATCATTTACCATTCTAACTAAGTAGATTATTTATACAGTATATATTTCACACACAATATAGACTATAAGGAGTATTGGTTCGGCCTAATCATTGACTCCAAATCTCCTATCATTTACATTGGCATGGTCTAATCCTCGACTCAAAATGTAAATGATATAATACATATTGGCCCGGTTTAATCCTCGACGCCAATATAATATAGGCACTATAGGTATTCATCCAACCTAAGTAAAAAAGTTATAGGTATTCACACAACCTAAATATTTACATTAGTACGTAGTATTTTTCTCTCTAATACTCACCATACCCAGCATTTTTCGATTTTTCTCGTTATCGCATTTACTCGAGTATTCACCCAACGGTAAGGGGCCTAGTTAAACCCTTCTTAATTTCAATAGCTAAGCCTAACTTACTCTACTCGTTTGTATCATTGATTAATGATACTCTCTCTCCATAACTCATGCCACACATTTCCTGATACACATTCCAATCGATTTATCCTCATCGATCCCTACTTTAAGTCTCACTTTAAAGGACCTTATCGGACTTAACGGTATCCCTACGGGTATTTTCTAAGTCCCTAACTAGGTATAATAACATCCCTAAGGTGTCCCTCGATGGTTACGAATCAATTAACCATCAACGCATAAAAGAGCCTCAATTCATCTTTAGCCGATCGTTCGAAGGTTTTGGTCGATCGATCGACATTCATGGGTCGATCGATCGATCGACCAGATACCAACCATGCCCAGTTTCGGTTTTCTTTGAACTTTTCCTTTCTAAACTTCTTAAAACCTTATGAAACAATCTCCCATCATCACTAAACATTATTATCACGTATATGGGCTAATCCTAATGTAAATATATCATCAAATCCTTACGCAATCCTCCCAAGAATCGTCAAAATTCAGTTTATTGAAACCCTAGATAATGGTGTTCTTCATATTGATTTTAACATAACCCCGAATTAAAATCCGTAGTGACAATCCAATTTCGTTTGATTTTGAATCCTCTACAGTTGTTAATATCAACTACATGCAATCCTAACCAAACATGCATCCAAATCAATGTTTTTCTCCAAGAGATTAAATAGAGTTTTCATAAATCATGTAACCCTACTCATGGGTATTATAACTTTGAATTTAATTGCAATAAACCACTTGCCTTATACAAAGGTGATCTGATTTCATGATGAAGATGATGATTTGATGTGCTTCTCTTCAAATACCCACTCCTTAGATGCTTAGGGTGCAAGAATCGTCCTTAAGCTTTTGGGAAAGGTTCTTCTCTTATCTCTAATGGCTTTTCCAAGATTTTTGAGTTATGAACCCTAATCCCCAATTCTAATTATTAGATATAGGACTCTAATTTTCGTACGTCCTTTAACCTCTATTTTTAAAATGACCAAATTACCCTCGTAAGGTGCCGATTTGGTCCAAAGTTGACCCGTGACTCAATTGACATTCCTAGGTATACTATTTTGACTAATTCGCTCCTTTTGGACTCATCCGTGACCTTTAAATTATCATTCCAGTCACCCAAAATATATTTCTGATTTCCCACCTCGACATAGTCTAACACGCGACTCTTTGTGAGATAACATATAATACGCCCACATAACTCGCTATGACGTATAATCTTAATTATCAATTATTTACTATTCACACTTAGTAAATATCATATCAGAAATATTAACCAGTCTCTATCTCTCGATTAATATAGAAATATCACAATTATTATTCATCCACTCAATATTCATAATTATAAATATGTTCGTATTAAATTACTTCGCTCACGTAATTTAAATATTAAATCACATTAAATTACTCTACTCTTGTAAGTTAATTGTGATGTATTTTGTATTTAATTATCCAATAAATTTAATCATAAAATACGCAGAAATACGGGGTATTACATACTTCCCCCTTTACAAAGGAATTTTGTCCTCAAATTAGAATATACCTGCGGTGAATAACTCTGGATATTGCTCTCGCATATCCTCCTCCCGCTCCCATGTTGACTCGTCAGCATTGTGATGTCCTCACTGTACTCGCACTAATGGTACCACTTTGGATCGAAGCTTACGTTCTATATGATCCAGAATATACATGGGTCTCTCCTCATACGAGACATCTGGATACAAATTGATCTCCTCACGTGGGACGTGCCAGAAGGCCCTATCGCCTCTCTTGTATTTCTTACGCCACATGGAACACGTTATGTATCCACTAAAGATACTCTGGAATACCCGACTTGTAAGCTACCTTTCCCATCCTCTCAATAATAGAGAACGGTACCACGTATCTCAGCGCTATCTTTCCCTTCTTGTCAAATCTCATAATCTCCTTCATAGGAGACACCCAAACAAACACATGGTCGCCCACCTCTAGCTCTATGTGTCTCTTACCGGCATCAGTATAACTCTTCTACCTATCCTGAGCTATTCGAATACATCCTTGAATTAACTCTATCTGAGCAGAAGTCTCCTGTATCATCTCCGGTCCAAATAGCTTGTTGTCCCCCACCACTAACTAACAGGCCGGCGAACGATGAGGCCTCCCATAAAGTGCCTCGAAAGGAGCCATACCGATAGTGAATTGGTAGGAGTTGTTATATGCAAACTCTACCAATGGTAGGTATCACTCCCATACTCCCTAAAAATCTAGGATACACATCGTCAACATATCTGTAAGAATCTGATTCACCCTCTCAGTCTGCTCGTCTGTCTGAGGGTGATACGTCGTACTCAGCCACAATTCTGTTCCCATGGCCTCCTGAAAGCTTTGCCAAAAATGTGTCACAAATATCTTGTCTCTGTCAGACATAATATTAATTGAGACCCCGTGCAGCTTAATAATCTCTAAAATAAGTAGCTGTGTGAAACTGCAACGTATTAAAGTCAGTACGAACTGGCAAGAAATGAGTTACCTTGGTCAGCCAATCCACTATCACCCAAATGGAATCGTGACCCCTCTGTGATGTCAGTAGTCTAGTAATGAAGTCCATAAAAATTCTCTCCCACCTTCACACGGGAATAGCTAGTGGCTAGAGCATCCCTGAAAGTCTCTGATGGTCAACTTTCACCATCTGGAATGTAACACACTTCGAGACAAACTGTTCTATGTCTTGCTTCATACCTGACCACCAATACTGTTGCCACATATCCTCGTACATCTTGTCCCCACGGAAATGTATCATATATCTGGAATCGTGAGACTCAGGCATCACTGCCTGCCTCAACTCCTTATCCTCAGGCACTACTAACCTCCCTTTAAATCGTAAACCTCCCTTTGAATTGACTGAGTAAGACTCTACACCCTCGGCTAATAGCTGTCTCACCAAGTCCTGACAGAACTGGTCCTCTACCTGAGCCCTCACTACCTGCATCACAATCTCGAGAATGATGGTCATAACTTCCATGTATGCCTTGGCCACTTCATCCTCCTACTAGAGTTCACTCCACTCATCTTTCCACAGCTCATGTACATCCCCAGTAGGTCGTCAGCTTAACGCGTCTGCCACCACGTTAGCCTTACCAGGATGATATTGTATATCAAACTGGTAATCCTTCACGAATTCTAGCCATCGCCTCTGCCTCATATTTAGATCCTTCTATGTGAAGAGATACTGACGTGACTTATGATCCATAAAAAGAGTGAGATGTTACCCCAGAAGATAATGCATCCATATCCTCAAAGATAAAACAACCCCTGCCAACTCGAGGTCGTGGTAGGGTAATTCTTCTCATGTGGCTTTAACTTTCGATAAGCATAAGTTATCGCCCTTTCCTCCTACTATAACACACCCCGAAGTCCCTATAGGGATGCATGAGTGTATACCCGATACTCCAATCCACTCCTAGGCAATGCTAGTATGGGTGATGAGGTGATCATGTCTTTTAGCTCATCGAACTCTAAGTGGTAGTGGTCACTCCACACGAATGGTACTCCCTTTCGCATCAGGTTCATCAAAGGACCAGCAATCTTCGAGAACCCCTTGCTGAAGAGACGGTAATAACCGGCCCAACCTAAAAAGATTCAAATCTCGGTCGGTGTTGTGGGTTGTACTTACTCCCTGACCGCTGGTACCTTACTTGGATCAACAGAAATGCCCCGATCGAACACTATGTGGAAAAGAAACTGAACCTCCCAAAGGCAAAATCCACACTTCCCGAGTTTGGCATATAACTGATGGTCCCATAACATCTGAAATACTAAATATAAGTGCTCGATGTGATCCTCCTCCGTGTGAGAGTAAACCAGAATATCGTCTATGAATATGATCACAAACTAGTGCAAAAACTCCCTAAATACCCGGTTCATGAGATCCATGAATACTGCGGGCGCATTAGTGAGACCAAACGACATCACCCTGAACTCATATGACCCGTACCGCGACAAAAAAGAGGTTTTAGTTACATCCTCCTCTCGAATGCGCAATTGATGGTAACCTGACCTCAAATCGATCTTACATAAGTACGCATCCCCTCTCAACTGATCAAACAAGTCATCAATCCTAGGTAACGAATACTTATTATGTATCGTCACCTTTGTTCATCTCCCTATACTCCACAAATAAATGGAGCGAACCATCCCTTTTCTTCAGTAATAACACCGGTACGCCCCACGGCGATGCACTTTGTTGAAAGAAAACTTGTCCGAAAAGCTGTTGGATTTTCTCTCTCAGCTCCCGCATCTTTGAAGGGGCAATGCTATACGATGATCTGGATATTAGTCTCATCCTCGATGCTCAATCGATAACAAACTCAATATCCCTGTTGGGTGGTAATCCTGGTATCTCCTAAAAGACATCCTCGAAATCCCTCACGACTGGGTTTGAGTCCAGGGAAACAACCACCTCCCGTGAGGTCTCCTACTAAATATAAAATAAGTGAGTGCATGGTCCTCCCTCGGGAAGGGGCATCGCCACTAAGAATATCTCTTGTTCTGAAATGGCAAAAACGATAGTCCTCTCCTAACAATCCACCATCGCCCTATATCCCACCAACCAATCCATCCCTAGGATAACATCTTAACCCTCCATATCTAACACTAGAAGATCTTCTGCTTGACTCAATCTCCCGATTATAATGTCCACACCCCCTACAGATAAAGTGTATAAGGGACCCACTACCCATCGGTGACTCCACACACATAAGATGAGTGTCGACTGTCTCTAAAAGGTCGACTGCCTGTGAAAATCTTGTGGAAATAAAAGAGCGTGTCTCTCCCATGTCAAACAAAATACTACCCTTATTCCCATGGATAGTAAATATACCTGTGACTGTCGGTGGTGCTGGAGGTGTTGGATAGAAAGGTACACATATCCGTATTGAATCTGACCTGACTACTGCTATGGGGCTCGTGGTAATGGAGTATGTTTCCCCTGTAGGGTGCCCTGATGCTGAGCCCCATTTTGTTAGGGCCAAGCTCTACTCTTGTAGCCCTAATAACCACATGTAAAGCACTGACCCTGAAACTGTCTCTGTCCCTGGCCCTGCTGCCCCTAATGCTGGCCCTGATGGCCTCCTCCCTGTTTCCTTGGCCTTATCGGCCGTGGGGAATCTGCTGCTACTGGGGACCCTGTTGACCCTTCTTAAATCCCCTATAGTGTCGGTACTTTCTATATTTAAATCTCTTGGCAAAATTCCCTTGTTGGGAATCCTTCCCCTGCTGACCTGCTATCTGCTACTGCTGGGGTGGTGCCCCATTACTAGCACTTCCCCCGATCTTTCCCAGTTGGCTGGGCTCACCTCTCTTGCTCCTCTTAGCATAGAAGCGGTCATCCTGACAATGAAATAGTTTAAAATTGACGACGTCTGTGAAAGTTTTCAACGCAGGATTACCGATTAAGTGATGCATGATCTTCCAGGCCAAACAATCCATGAACTTTTCTTTCTTCCTCTCTTCGGTGCACACCTAATCTAGCATAAAAATTTCTAGGAGGGTAAACAATTCCTCGTAGTCTGCTACCGAGCGATCACCCTGTCATACTTCTCCAAACTTCTTTCTCATCTCAGTTTCAACGGCAGGTGGGAAGTACTTGCAGTCAAATCGCACCCATAAATTAGATATCATCATCAAGTCCCTATCCTCGACAGTGGTAACTGACTCCCACCACTGTAAAGATGCCCCTGAAAAATGGAAGGTATCAAGCATCTACTTCTGCACATCGGTACACTCAAGCAGTCACATGCCTCTACTATATCAGTATTGCCCCGAAACTCGGGTGGATGGCCCTTCTCAAAGGTCTCCCTAACTCGTTGTCAATAAGGTGGCCCTACTGGGGCCTGAACTGTTGGTGCCACTGGAGGTGTTACATGGGGCTGAGGAAAGTGGGTTGTCGTGGACCTTATCACTGTCTCAACTTTCTAAACCACTATCGCGGCCACCTGAGTAGTAGAGATTAACTCTGGTGGGGGTGGTGGAGGCGATATATGTGGCTCCTGATGAGCCTCCCTCACCTCATCCCTGGCCTTGGCCCTCTCCACTCTCTGTCTCCTTGGTGGCATCTAAAAATAGAACGAATTGTACAATTACTCATTTTACACAAAAATCCAATAGCAGAAGTACGATATCTCAAGCACGTAAAGATAAAAACACGAGTCCTAAAATAGGCCTCAATAATAAACAAATGAATCGCTGAAAACGTAGTAAGACGTTCAAATCCTAAGGACACTAGAACCTGATGCTCTAATACCATCTGTGATACCCCGCCTAATTAAATCCCGGGTGATCAATCCGAAATCAAATTAAAACAGGTTTCTCAGTTGGTTCATTCTTAGCATCACTGTAGAAAACTTTTTAATTACTAACCACCTAGGAGAAATTTTAACTTGTGCCAAATTTTAACTTTCATTAAACATACAATAACATGTGGAACAATGTATAGATCAAATACCAAAAAATATGTCTGAATATATCAACAAAGGTAAATGAGTTTTGCCAAATAAACCATCGGCCAAAAACCAACAAATAACAAAATCCTAACTAAATAAAGTACGATGGGACAACATGTCCCTACTGAAACTAAAATCCTACACTAGATCAGAAGTGATAAAAGAGCGTCTAATCAATGTCCTGCAACATCCACCTGTGTTGCAGCTCCGAAATCCCTAGAATGAATTCACGCTTGGCGTCCCTGTGGCTGGACACCTAAAAGGTTTTTAAAAATATTTTACATAGCAATAGTTAGTACTCAAAACGTTTGAAAATATATAGCAAGT
Source organism: Sambucus nigra (assembly GCA_949130495.1). Lineage (NCBI taxonomy): Eukaryota > Viridiplantae > Streptophyta > Magnoliopsida > Dipsacales > Adoxaceae > Sambucus > Sambucus nigra. The sequence goes on from OX422216.1 coordinate 336,947,087, forward strand.
AAATTTATTGCAGTAAAGATAAGTTATTGATTACACATGTTAGACTTACGCAGACTCACTTGAGTCTCCTCACCTCTCATCTATAGTGCACGCCTAACGTTCCATACTTAGTCTAGTTAGCTACAACTACCCAAGCTATTTAGACTATAGTACTCGTCTGGACTCATCACCACGTCTATGTTCCCGTACCGCCCATACAGTACTAAGTTTCTTTAACACTAATCATTATGTTAATAAATTTCTAGGTAATGTTTCACATATGTTAGTTACAAATTTGAAAGTTAAGTCTGGACACTTAATCTTATTCATTAGATGTTCACTATCTAGTATTATATTTTTCCATTTAAGCTTTCTCCACTTAAGTTACTATTTAGAGATATTTACGTCATCTAATTATCTACTACTTCATCCTAGTAAATCATTCATAAAGTATATATTTCACACACAATATAGACTTCAAAGATAATTGGCCCAGTCTAATCGTCGACTCCAATTATCCCATATTATTTATCTTTTAGATGTATACACATCATATAATCATTTACCATTCTAACTAAGTAGATTATTTATACAGTATATATTTCATACACAATATATACTATAAGGAGTATTGGTTCGGCCTAATCATTGACTCCAAATCTCCTATCATTTACATTGGCATGGTCTAATCCTCGACTCAAAATGTAAATTATATAATACATATTGGCCCGGTTTAATCCTCGACTCCAATATAATATAGGCACTATAGGTATTCATCCAACCTAAGTAAAAAAGTTATAGGTATTCACACAACCTAAAGATTTACATTAGTACGTAGTATTTTTCTCTCTAATACTCACCATACCCAGCATTTTTCGATTTTTCTCGTTATCGCATTTACTCGAGTATTCACCCAACTGTAAGGGGCCTAGTTAAACCCTTCTTAATTTCAATAGCTAATCCTAACTTACTCTACTCGTTTGTATCATTGATTAATGATACTCTCTCTCCATAACTCATGCCACACATTTCCTGATACACATTCCAATCGATTTATCCTCATCGATCCCTACTTTAAGTCTCACTTTAAAGGACCTTATCGGACTTAACGGTATACCTACGGGTATTTTCTAAGTCCCTAACTAGGTATAATAACATCCCTAAGGTTTCCCTCGATGGTTACGAATCAATTAACCATCAACGCATAAAAGAGCCTCAATTCATCTTTAGCCGATCGTTCGAAGGTTTTGGTCGATCGATCGACATTCATGGGTCGATCGATCGATCGACCAGATACCAACCATGCCCAGTTTCGGTTTTCTTTGAACTTTTCCTTTCTAAACTTCTTAAAACCTTATGAAACAATCTCCCATCATCACTAAACATTATTACCACGTATATGGGCTAATCCTAATGTAAATATATCATCAAATCCATACGCAATCCTCCCAAGAATCGTCAAAATTCAGTTTATTGAAACCCTAGATAATGTTGTTCTTCATATTGATTTTAACATAACCCCGAATTAAAATCCGTAGCGACAATCCAATTTTGTTTGATTTTGAATCCTCTACAGTTGTTAATATCAACTACATGCAATCCTAACCAAACATGCATCCAAATCAATGTTTTTCTCCAAGAGATTAAATAGAGTTTTCATAAATCATGTAACCCTACTCATGGGTATTATAACTTTGAATTTAATTGCAATAAACCACTTGCCTTATACAGAGGTGATCTGATTTCGTGATGAAGATGATGATTTGATGTGCTTCTCTTCAAATCCCCACTCCTTAGATGCTTAGGGTGCAAGAATCCTCCTTAAGCTTTTGGGAAAGGTTCTTCTCTTATCTCTAATGGCTTTTCTAAGATTTTTGAGTTATGAACCCTAATCCCCAATTCTAATTATTAGATATAGGACTCTAATTTTCGTAGGTCCTTTAACCTCTATTTTTAAAATGACCAAATTACCCTCGTAAGGTGCCGATTTGGTCCAAAGTTGACCCGTGACTCAATTGACATTCCCAGGTATACTATTTTGACTAATTCGCTGCTTTTGGACTCATCCGTGACCTCTAAATTATCATTCCAATCACCCAAAATATATTTCTGACTTCCCACCTCGACATAGTCTAACAAGCGACTCTCTGTGAGATAACATATAATATGCCCACATCACTCGCTATGACGTATAATCTTAATTATCAATTACTTACTATTCACATTTAGTAAATATCATATCAGAAATATTAACCAGTCTCTATCTCTCGATTAATATAGAAATATCACGATTATTATTCGTCCACTCAATATTCATAATTATAAATTTGTCCGTATTAAATTACTTCGCTCACGTAAGGTTGCATTTGGTAACCCCTTGAGGCCACATTTGGAGGTGAGGATTGCTCCTCCTACACCAAAATTTCTACCCCTATTAGAGCGATTAGTGGTGAAAAAAATATTACTCTAAGTATAAGACTATATTTTTGCATATTTGTAGTCATCTAATTAGATTACATGGGTCGGGTACATGTGAATGAATGATAAAATTGACGTGTAGAATTAATAAATAAAAATGTTATAAAATATTATTTTGTTGAAAATTAAGAATGAGTAACTATTTCAAGGTTTTAGAATATTAAAATTTGGTATGTTATGAAAATGGTGTGCTTTATAAAAAGATTGATATTGAACTTTTTATGAAATAAAATGCTTTGAAATAGTGATTTATTTTGGTAAACATTGGTAACATAATGTTTCTTGCTAAAATGAAGATTTTTTGAAAAATGGACATTTTCTGAGTATGAAGAAACTAAATACCTTTTATGCATTAAAATGTATTTTTGTAAGTATGAAGAATTTCTAGAATGAAATATATGTTTAAGCCATTTAATAAGATTTTAAGGTTTAAAGTCCATCTTTTCATGCATGTAAACTTGTAGTATTTTGTCACGAAGTGTAGAGATAAGTTTAAAGAAGATTTTGTTCGGTTTAAACATGAAATAAGAAAAGTAGAAATTCTTTCCTTTTCAAGTGTGTAAAAAAGGGATCAAAATATGACAAGCACAAAGTTATAAGACTACATGTGAAATAAAGGAAATGGTATTCCTTATAAAAAGTAGTCTTAAATGTAAATGGAAAGAATTAACACTTATGAAATTGGAAAGGAAACGAAGGAATAAAGATGTTTTCAATTAAGAAGAATATTACTCTAAGAAAAAAAGGTGTTATTGTGTTAAAACACCTAAGAAGTTAATGTGGATGACATAATATTGTTTTTGAGGAAATTAACACTCGTGGAAATTAATTAAATGGTGATTTTTGGAAATAAATTGGTAAAATGGTAATTTTACTTAAAGTGGAATATTTTTATGAAATAAAAATATTGAAAAAGTTTTTACACAAAGTGGTACTAAATGAATATGATTTTTGGAATAAAATCAAGGTTAGAGTGTAAAAGATATGAAATGGTAAAATTTTAAAGTGTAACACGAGTTGGGGTGTAACCCCGGGTTTTGGCTTCGACCGGAAGAAAAGGAAAAGTGGAGTAATTTAGAAATTCGTAAAATATTAAAACACATTGAAAGGAACTCAAATGACATTGGGATAAGAAAGAAGGGTTTGGAGCCCTATGGTGAAAAGGCCAAAACCACTAGCCATGGTGCGCATAGCCGGCGGTGTGGAGCCCGTTAAAGTATGCGATAGTGGATGGTTTTGAGAAAAGAAAAAGTAATACGAAAAATGTCAAGAAATGGGTTGCCTGGTATAATGTGTTAATACAACCTAACTTTAATGAATTAATAATTGTTCCGATAAAGGTTAAAATGGGCAATTGAATGTGAAAATTATTATTGTCCATAAAGTAAGGAAAAGGTGAAGTAAAAGGGTTAATGGGTGATTAAGCAACCTAAGTGGTTAAACCCATAATTAACATTAGATTGTGTTGAAAAAGATTCTCAAAGATTACATAAGTATTTTCTAACATGGCGTTCACGGATGTTGAAAGGGTGAGTTTCAACGAAAATCGTAAAGTATGTTTGATAAAATAAAAAGGGTGACTCTAGTAAAGGAATGTTTTTGGGTAAATCAAATGTAGTAGTTTGAAGTGTTGAACCGTGTGTGTTAAAAAAAGGGAGAAATGCTAAAATGTGTATAAAGAAAGTCTTTTATAGGGTTAAGGTAAATTAATATGGATAAATAAGTTTTTTTGGAAGTAAAATTGTATCATGCATTAAGTATATATATATATAGTTGCATGTTCACGTAGGCATAGCGTGTTGAGTCTTCTTTCGGTCATTTGGTTCTATATTGCATTTGTATATTTTTTATTGGGCATTGACTCACACCCTCCCTCGCTTTGTTACGGAAGGTTGGGAGTTGTTTCATATTTTCAGAGCGATATACAGGTTAGTACTTTCTTTATATTACATTAGCATCTCTGTATGATTGGACTTCGATATGCTCCCCTTGGGTCCCTCGCGCAGTTTATTTTGAAATTGGAATCGCATGATAAACTAGTGAAATGTTTATTAAAGTAAAACTGGACTAGCAACATTATATAGGTTTTTTCATTACACTTCACACCTAATGCTCAGGTCGGGCCAAGTTGACTACGAGTAACCCATAAATTCGGGTCGGGACGTTACAATAATAATATTCAACCATATATAACAATAACAACATTCTTAAGGAATACATAAATCAAAGTTTCATCAATAAATATAAGTATGAAATGGGTCCACCTTATTTCTCTACAAATGTAAACAAACAAGTAATCACAAGTATGTTGATCAAGTGGGTTTTGGTTTGAAACTTTAACACACAAGAGTAGTTGGTATTTATCTTTGTATAAAGAGGAGTTATGGGAGAATCTTTAAGCTTTAAAGGTTTTTGTGTGGACCTTAGCTTAAATGGAGTTTAAGGTTTGAAACTCTCACTTTGCTATGGGTTTAGGACTTGGTTTCTCTCCCTAAAAATCTCAAGTATAGGGGCAAAAGCTTGAAAATGGAACTTTGATCAATGGAGATATTTTAGTAATCTTGTTTGTTTGAAGAAGGAACCAAAAGGGTCCTTTTATAAGGCATTTTTTAAACTAGCCATTGGAGGGTAGTTTGTTTAATTTCTGTGACTTTTGGAATTCATAATTTGAATACAATCCATTGGAATTTATGCTACTTAGACAATTTGAGCCGACTTAATGTCCTAGGAACAAAGTTAATTTCCTTGAAATTTTGAGGCATATCTAGTTGGCTAGTTTGATTCCACTCTAGGTCGACTTTGTGCCGACTAAAACTTCCTCGTTCGGTATTATGGTTGTTTTTAATTTGTTTTTTATTATGGGAATGCTTTGGTAGTTTGGATTGAGCAAATACAAGATCATACAAGTTCTTTTTCATTATTACAATCATTACTAAAGTTCTTCAAAGCTTTTTGAAATTCTTTTGGGGTTTGATCATTTATCAGGACTCCATGGAATATATGATGCCTCTTATAGCCTGAATATGATGATTACGGTATTTCATTGTCATGTATGATTGGATGTAATAAACTTATCTTCAGCCTTGATTTTGTATTCTTGAATTGTATTTGTAATGATAGGTTGATCCTTTTATAGGTTGAACTTATGATGGTTGAGAATGCATAGATCTTCCTCTAGTTTATTAGATTATAAATATTGGATAATGGGCCAATTTTCTTAATGGTTGATTATGGCCAAGAATTAGTTTTGTTATTTAACGACTTCTGCTTTTGTGGAAATGATGACCTTGAATTTGTCTATGGAGCATGATTGACTTTTCTTACGCCATAAATAACACTTGGTAGTCTTGAATGGGTTGCATGCTTATTATTATTTGTTAGCTTATTATAATAACCCATATTTTACACATAACAGTCGTCCACGCTAATATGCCGAAGATAAGGCTTATCAAATAATTTATATCATTCTTCACATCAAAATCATAAATAAATAATAGGAGTAAATTTAAAACCATCCACATCATGCAATAACTAGAATGATAAATAATCTTTGGCGAAACAAAGTCTCAACCTCTAATAAATAGTCTAAATAACCCAACTTTCAAACTGCTAAGTACTCTAGGACCATGTAATCTATAAAATAAAACTATAGTGAAAGTAAATAAATTAGCAACCTATGCAAGAATCAAATAACTAAAAGCTGTAAACAAGGGGAGTCGTAAGTCTGAATATCCTCATCCTTGTTGATCCTATAATGTCTAGAAAACCATTTTATATCATTTGGGTCAGAGCCTAATAGTTGCAAGAAATATCTCTAGTATTAACAGTAATTAATCATTTGACTCATTTACGATTAGCATGCCAAATCATCGACACTCACATGTAATAAATACCTCACATCTCACCTAGGTGAAAATACAATGATCATGTACCAACACTAGGCATAAGAATACTAAAGTCTCTATCTCTAGAATAATTTGTATGAAACTAATAATTAAATGCAACCGAGATGTAACTAAGTATACATGAAAGAATACAACCCAAATGCCAACCCTTTCAATGCCACCCATTGAAGTGTTCACACAACACGTAATCAACACACTTATCATAACATGTGGTTCATTAACAAATTAGCAGTCCAACATTATACCTAAGTATCTCTGTTACATATTAACAATATAATCACATGAAGGCAACAACCTTCGGGGAACTCTTTCACCTCTATCGATAAATCCATTGGAGTCCCTCACCTAACGGACTTAAAACATATCAATACGCACATATGAGAACAGGGGATCAATACGCAATCACACCACCAGGTAGTCCCATACTAAAATTCAACCAATGGATTTAATCATAAAACTCTCTTATCATAAAGTCTAAACCGACTGAATGCATGATCAAAAAATAAGACCTCCGTAATGTCATATGTCTACAGTCGGGTGTATGGTACACGGTCACAACCTCTAAAGAAAGACCGGTCGATATATTCACCATGAGTAACCGTATGTTCAAACAAATCAAGCACAAATATATATCATGCAATATATATATATACAATTCCCAACACTATATTGTACTAAATAAAATAAGTCTCATTATACTCGAAACCTATTTAAATCTCTCCTCATCCTTATCGATTTTAATTATATTCTTAAACAAAAAATTTATTATATTAATCAAAAAAAAAAAATTCCTCCATCCTCGTTCGAATGACTTCTAGCCCCGTTCAAATGAAACCCTAATCTCGCTTGAATGAGACAACAATCTTGTTCATAAAAAAACCACCAATCTTGTTCGCAAAAACAACAATTTTGTTTAAACGAGAAAGACTCAAATCTTCTCCTTCATCCCATAAAATACGATTTCGACCCCAAACCTCTATTAACGATTTTTAAGCTTCAAACGAACAACCCAAACATCACCAAGATCAAAACTAAGTACTGGTTTATGATCATTAACGATTCCCAACAATTATTTAAGATCTAAATCATCAATTAGGGTTTAACTCTTTAAAGTTCATAGATCCAAACATAGTTTATCTTCAACGATCATGGAGTTTAATTACTCTATAATTTCATTTCCAAATATGAATTTAACACGGGGATTCAACTTATAACGAAATTAAATCATAAAACATGAGTTCTAATCACATATTTATAAATAAAAATAATTTAATTCGTATTTATTCTTAAAAGTAAATGTGTTCAGTGCACAGTTAGTTAATATTAATAGTAATTAACCAAGAACACAACATGATGAACATAAATGGATTTGGATACTAAACATGCATTCTAAATAGCACACTTAAATGTGAAACATGAATTATTGCGTGAAACAATGAATGATGAATTCTTACACTTGATTCCGTGTCCCTCTCCTCCCAAAGTTTCCTTAAGCTCTCTAAAAAATTTACGGTTAATACGGTTCGTTTCTTATGTATAACGAAATGAACAAATAAATTTAATCTCCTTTAAATATCTCTTAATCTTGGAGGTCTATAATAGGCCTAAATTGGTCCAAAATACTACCCAGAATAACCTAAAAGTTACCCTAAGGGTATACCTACCTTTCGGGTCCAACTTAAGATTATTAAAACACGTAATCGAGCCTCCGTATCACTCTAGAGTCTTCTCCAAATGGTAATACCTCAGAACTTAGGGTAATACCTCCCAACGTATAATAAAACACATACATATTATTTTACGCGTAACTACATATAGTCCAAATTAATTAATTACATCGATTAATTAAACATATCATGCGGCACAAATAAATCAAATACATGAAAATTTAATCATCAACTAAATATGCACTAACTTATTACAAATTCTCTCTAGTAATAATTAGTTCTAGATTATTAACTTATTCTCACAAATCATAACCATTTAAATAAAACCAAAAATAGGGAGTATTATACTTTTTGTTTTATTAGGGTTGATACTTTGGAGGACTTGCTTTGAATTGTTGGAATAACTTAGTCATGTGCATCTTCTTTGAATTGGTTCTTTGAGAACTTGTATGGATTGCATTATCATACTTGATTATATGTATCTTCTTTAGATGATTCACTTGAGCTTATTGATTTCTTGATTCCTAGAGATAGGTGTCATCATGTTTTGAGTGCATATTTTCATCTCAAGAACATTTTATACAAGATATAAAAGTGATGTCATAAATTAGTTGTATTTGTCATCATAAAAAATATTCAAACATGAAAATGATTTTGATTTCATATATATAAACCAATTATTTATCGTAAGTTCTTCGATGACCTTGGCGTTTGTCCCACACTTTTAGACTAAACATACCATATGCATGGTTTCGGCTTTCTCCCAAAACCTACTACTTGCGTGCAACCAAAATCCTACTCGTTCCCTTATCTATGGATCTTTTTGACAGTTTTAATTTGGTCTATTACTTCACTTTTGGGGATGAAATTGTTTTCCAAAACATCACAGTTTTAATTATTTAATATGTTGTCACTGAAAAATGTAATTGTTCTCATGAAATTTAAAGATCATTAAATCTAGAGCATCGATTATCAACAATTAATTAGGATTGTTAATTATTCATGGAAAGATGCTTATTCACACAAATTGTTATTATGAAATGGCATCCCCATTCCTATCAATAACAATCCTCTATCTCATTTAATTAATTCCTGAAAAATTCTTTCCATGTGAAATTATTTTTCCTCCATAATGTTACAAAAAGTGTAAAGAGTATTAATTTATGGGCAAAGTACATTATAATGCTTCTTTCATTTTCTATAGACCTTTTCGTCTAGGGAGAAAAATGCCCATTGTCTACTATTATAAGTATTGTAGGATTGAATTATGTCTTAAGTAGAGTGCATCGAACATTTAACTCGGTCTTCTTCAAATGTTGGTGACTATAGTAATAAAAAACTGTAATTATAACCATGTTTCTATTTTTATTCCCATGTTTGTTTGTGATGGTGTAAATAAAAGTAAAGACTCCATCCATATCAAAGAAACCTACTTAGGATAGGGGTGGTGTTCTTTAGTTAAAAATAAAAAATACACAATGATTTATAATGGTTCACTAGTTTTCTAAGTTACTTACATCTTGTTTTAAGTTTTTATCTTTAGTATATTCGAAATGGGGCTTAATTATACAAGTGGGGCCAATATACGATTTTATCTAAGGCACTACAATAAAGTCTAAGGTCTTCCTGATGAGTGGAGAGATCCGGGAAACAAACTGATTGGATTATATAAGTACTCTGTATCCACATAAGACTTATGAGACAAAATAAATAAATTAATTCACTTAAGTATGGTATCGTATGTTCAATGTAGATGTTGTAAATGGTTCAAACTACTTATGAATTTTTTTAATATAATTTGTAGCATTTATTGTACTAATTTATGGAATTAGATTCTATCACTTACATTCATCCCAAAGAACTCCTTACATAGTTGGTTGTTAAGAGTAGTCGAGAAGTGACACTTAAAGCATGGGTGACCATAGCTGAGCTTTGTTGCTATAGTAGAAGCATTGAGTGTGGTTAAAAGTAGTTTCAGGTGAGTGATGGTGGCTATAAAGTGCAATAAATGACATATAATTCTCTAGTACAAGCGGCAAGTGGTGAGTGAGGGTTGGTAGCACAATGCATATACTTTTTAAAAACCTTCCAGGTTGGTTTTTCATGCATTTCTTGGATCTTATAGGACATTCATCAATTCCATTTTGCAGTTGAAAGCTAATAAGGTCGTATTAATGATGTGAAAAAGGGACCAAATCCTTTATGGTCTAGAAGATGGGAATGAGGTAAGATACTACCCGAATATATCCTTTTTGGATATATGTCTTGAAATTATAAGGTCTAATTACGGATCTAAATATTTAGTGATGCCTTAAAGGAGACTTTTTAGGTTTTTTTTTTAAACAAGACTCTTGACCCTTTACTAGATTACGAGGGAAAATATTTCAGGTTGAAACCCTTTGCGACTAGACAGATCTTATATCTTTCAGCATTACCCTTAGAATCTCATTTGGTTTTAAATATTCATTTACAACCAATACGTTTCGCACCTGTAGGCAACGTGATAAGATCCCAAACATCATTATATCTCATGGATTTCATCTCATAATTCATGGAATACTTTTGATAATTGGCACTTTGTTTGACTTCTTGAAAGTTAAATGGATCATATTCTATTGACCCTATGTGAAACTCATGCTTTTGAAGAAATACAATGTAATCACTTAAAATTGCACTTCTTCTTTCTTTGATGGATCGCCTTAGTGGCACTTCATTATGAGGTTGTTTAGTTTGCTCTTTTGAAGTAACTCTTTGATTATAAGTAAGGATTTTGAGTAGGTAAGTCCTCATTATTATATTTTTTAACACTACCAATAGGTTGAACAATGTTTAAGAGAGGAATTAATTCCTCTTCAAAGATAAAATTCTTATTCTTAACTGTATCTGTGACACCCCACCTAATAAAATACCGGGTGATCAGTCCTATACCAAATTAAAACTGGAATCCCAGTTGGTTCATCCTTAGCATCACTGTCGAAAACATTCTAAAACTTACTAACCACCTAGTATTCCAAAAGCTGGTGCCAAATTTTAACTTTTTAATTAAAATAAATCAGTACATCCGGAAATAAATATAAACCATTCACACAACTGAATAAAACTCAACTGAATAATTAATTAAATAATTTGCCGAATAAACCATCGGCCACCAAAGTGAAATCCAATAAAAACATCCAACACCTGAATAAATACATCTGAAAACTACACTGAGAAGTCTGGGTGACAAGCCCAAAATAAATCAGAAAATGATAAATGATTCCTACTCTAGGAATGAATGAACGATGCGTCTAATCCAAACTCCTGCTAGCATCCACATATGCCGCAGCTCCGTGACCCTGAAATAGAATATCAATTTGGGCTTCCATATAGCTGGACACCTCAAAGGTTTTGAAAATAGTTTTATAGCAAGGGTTAGAACTCAAAACATTTTGAAAATATTTAGCAAGTGAATTAACTGCAGTAATTTAAAATGCATGAATGCGCTTCATATTTAAGTTAGTTTCGCACTCCCTTGTGGACATTCTCACCCCTCCACTAATGTGCACACCTAACAGTTACCTTGACCCCCACCTAGTTGTACTACCCGGTCCAACAAGTCCTAGTATAATCTCTCCTTACCGTACAACTCTAACCCGAGTATCATTATTCATAGATTATAAGTTATCTCACCAATTAACTTAATTAATTCCTCCTTAATTAATAGCATATAACTACTTCACAAGTTATATAAAGTAAAAACGTCACACACTGTATTATTACCCGTATATAATATTGAATACCATTATATACGTACCTTTACTAAAACATCCACACATATAACATACGTATAACCATCCCTCTGAGTCAACCCTCGCCGGATGATTTCCTCTAAAGTTATATCTCACTAGGTGTGCTCACATAAAACCTAGTTACACAAGTTGGAATCGCTCACCAACCCGGCCTAAAACATAAACGAAGTGGAGGCGGTCATATTCCTTCCCTGAAAGTGAGATAATCTCCTGACCCATATTCCGGACGGTATGACCTGGGGATATGCTCACCCTACTCCTCAAGCTAGGGGATTCACCCACATCGCTCAACCTCCCTTGATAGCACTAGAGTATATAAACTAAATAAATATCTAATCACTGATATTTAATAGTGAACACAATATCTACACATATATACATACTATCACTAGACCTTATATATATACTATAAACCCCGGCTTTACCGTGTACTTAAAAATCCATAACACTAACCTGAAACTTTCTGAGTCTATGTCCCGACTCATTTAATTAAATATCAAACTTAATAATTTATCATCTTCCCGAGTCTATGGTCCAACTCTAATATATTTAATTCACACCTCAATTAACTTATTACCTTTCCGAGTCGATCGTCCGACTCTAATTAAATTAATTAACACACCTATTAATTTACTACCTTCCCAAGTCTGCAATCTGACTCTAATTTAATTAATTAACACATCAATTAATTAAATATTAATCCGAGTCTGTGGTCCGACTCTCATTTAATCAATTTACTCATTAATTAATTTATTACCTTCCTGAGTCTACAATCCGACTCTATTTAAATTAGTTATCACACCTATTAATTTAATACCTACTCGAGTTTGTGGTTCAACTCCCTGTTAATTAATTTACACATTAATCAATTAATACCCTTCCGGAGTCTACAATCTGACTCTAAATTAATTAATTATGACATCAATTAATTTAATACTTTTTCGAGTCTACCTTCCGACTCTACCTTCATTAATTAACACATCGATTAATTTATTAACATGGTGTCACCCAACCATTTTCCCCGGACTCGCTTACTTGTGCCATAACTTAATATTTCCCGAGTCTATGTTCCGAATCCAAATTAATTTACTCTCTCAATAATTAATTTAATACTTAGGTGTCACTTAACCAACATACTCGGACTCGCTCACTTGGTCCATTTTTACATCTCAGAATTTCATTCCCACATATTCACCCACAATGTGTCATACATTCATCTCCATCAAATTTCCCAATTATATTTACCTATAATTACCAACGTACCAGGACTTGTTCACTTGGTCCATTTTCAACATGTAAAATCATCCCAAAGATATTTTTCTCAATAATTATTTCCATGTAATTAAAATTGGCGGCACTGCCAGAATTTTTGTAGCATCGATCAATCGATCCCCCTGGGTCGATTGATCGATCGTTCCAGGATTCATCCTCTCCAACCCACTGTCAACCATGGACGAACCCTAAAGCTTTGATTCTCAATCTAAACCCTTACCCAAATACAATTAACATATCCTCCATATAAGAAAAGGGTCTAAACATCCTACAGACCTTAATTCATCATCAATATCCATTAGTTCCAACGTTTTTCCAATTTGGGTATTATCCGGGTTTCGAATCTCCAATACGAATTTCATTCATATTAACATGAATTTAACCATTGATTCTTACTGGCTTTAAAATATGATTCATTCCTCTACATTCTAGAATCATAAACACAATCAATCTCACGCTTAATCCCACTAAGGTATATCAATTTCCAAAAACCCAATTTAAATTTTTGTTACACACCCAAAACGAATTTTCATATACACACACTATGATATGAATTGATTATCATAAATTTAGGAATCACAACAGTTAACCACTTGCCTGGAATTGTTCGTAGGGTTTGATCCGTTGGTGTAGTCCCTTAATTTAGCTCCAATAATCCCCAATTGGCTCTTGATTTGCTTTCCCCCAATTTCCTCTCAAGCCCTAGGCTTACAATTTGTGTTTTCTGCCGTTCAACACTTCTCCATTTAGGTTAGAAACCCTTAATCCCATTTTTGGTCATATGGGCCTAATTAAAATGGCCCGAATTACTCCGTGTGGGCCCGGCTATGCTCAAAAATACCCCGAGACCCAATTACTACCCCCGTGTACTCTTTTCTGACTATCTCGACCCATCCGGACTCAACTGCGCACTCAGAATTTCCATCCAAAATACTTTTTGTCAATTCCAAATTTCGACCTCAAAATGCGACACACATTAATTTGGACATACGTTACACAAGTATGCATTTAAATTAACCAAAGTGCCCATACAGCCTATACCCGTGCTTAACCGCACAAAATTTTCCTTCATTATCCCGGGTGCCTATACACCCTATCCCCGTGCTTTTACCGCACGAAAAATTTTACCCGACTACGCTAGTCGTAGCCCGTAATATGACTTCCAACCCATAGTCATCTCACACATGTATATATATATATACTTCCCGGGGTACCCAACCCGTGTACTAACGTCTAAACATCTCCCCACAAAATACTTGTCTCTCAACACAAAAGTATATACGCTTACTCTCATGTTACCAAAGACAATATAAAGTAACGCTACCTTACCATCACTAGTCCTTGCGCAAAATAAACCCCAAGGTATCTCTCTTTGCTCAAACATAAATCTGACCACCCTGATTCACTTCAGTAAACACCCCTACTTACCGGGATAAAATGTGAGAACACAAGACCTCACTATGTGCCTATCGCACCATGTAATACAACATATATACACACATATGTATAGGTTGTACGCCCTGTTAGGTGATACCTAGTACCAAACATATCCTGGTGTCGTGAACACCAAAACTTAACACCACTATCCACAATAGTTAAATTCCATCGCTATCCAGCCGATATTTAGAAAATATTATAAACCCTACTCCCATAATTCTTGAAAGTAGTAACTCCTCGCATAATTCAAACCTTCACTCAGTGTACACCTCCACTCTCCCGTGAAAAACACCAAAGAAAATCCGCTACCCCACGGAAAGTTTATCCACATACTATGGTTGCTACAAACAACGCACCCACTAGATTCGACTCACCTGTGAACTCTAGTGAAAAAAATAAGTCTTATATTGTGACATCCCCTTTGTCACTAAAAAAAATATATATACCCCATGCCCATAGGGTAAAAATAATTACCTCCATACTCCAGCTGCAACGACTAATCCTCGGGTTCCGGAGAATCTTCTCCCAGCCCGAATGCGTCCATGACTTTCTTTAGTGGATGTACATCCAGGACCTCGTCCTGTAGTTGACCCTTGCCTCGCTTAAGACAATCT
This sequence comes from Sambucus nigra, assembly GCA_949130495.1. Taxonomy (NCBI): domain Eukaryota; kingdom Viridiplantae; phylum Streptophyta; class Magnoliopsida; order Dipsacales; family Adoxaceae; genus Sambucus; species Sambucus nigra. The sequence continues at coordinate 336,962,227 of OX422216.1, forward strand.
CTCTTCATGTGTCCCGCTTCCCCACAAACGAAACACCTTCTAATACATTAACCCTGCCATTGATCCCTTTCATGCCGACCTTGTTGGAATTCCTGGCCATCCTACCGATAGCCTCCAGTTTTAAGTTTAACATGATTTCCCTATCGAAAATCCCTCCCCTGATCTCCCCCTGTCTGCTACTGGGATACCCGACCGGTACTGTTCCCTCCTATCTCATCCGACTGGGAGGTTTCCACTCCCCTCTTGCTTCTTTTCATGTGGAAGCGATATTCCTGACAGTACAGGAGTGCTGCATTAATGACATCATTATAAGCTACTAATGCGAGATTACCAATTTAATGTTGTCTAATTCTCAAGACTAACCCATCCTTAAACCTTGCATTCTTTCTCTCTTCATCGCTTGCCTCATCCGGTACAAAATTTTCCAATCGAGTAAATTCTTCCTCGTAATTGGCCACTGAATGGTCTCCTTGAGTCACCTCACTAAATTTTCTCCTCATTTCGGTCTCAACCACTGGAGGAAAATACTTGCAGTCGAACCGCACCCAAAACCCTGTAATAGCTAGTGCATCCCTTTCCTCAACTATAGTGATCGACTCTCACCACTGTAGCACTGCTCCCACTAAACTAAAAGTGGCTAGGATTTTCTCTTTCACCTCATCACAATCTACCATGCGTGGGTGACGCTGGATATCTCTCATCCACTGACACGCTAGCACTATATCTGAACACCCTCGAAACTCTGGTGGATGCCCTTTGAAAAGCCTCACGTACTTGCTGTCACCCTTACGGCCCCACGTGAGCCTGAACATCTGGCGCCACTAACACTTGTGGAAGATCTCATGGCAAGTACCTTGCCATTGTGATCATTGTCACTTCAACTGACTGCGCTATCGAAATCATCTATAGCAGTTGTTGCGGTAACTCTTGCTCCGATGAGCTTCCCTAGTCTCAACTCTCCCTGCTGCCCTAGTTGCTCCCTCTCTTCTGGGGGGGCATCTGGAAAGAGAATCGAATTGTATGAGTTCACTCTCAAATATAAATTTGGCAGAAAAACGTAAATGCGCGTACGTATGAGAATACAACAATCCTATGATAGGGCTCTATATCAAAGATTGCTAAGCTGAAACGTGAAAAGCCGCACAGATCCTAAGGACACTAAAACCTGATGCTCTGATACCATCTGTGACACCCCGCCTAATAAAATATCGGGTGATCAGTCCTATACCAAATTAAATCAGGAATCCCAATTGGTTCATCCTTAGCATCACTGTCGAAAACTTTTTAAAACTTACTAACCACCTAGTATTCCAAAAGCTGGTGCCAAATTTTAACTTTTTAATTAAAATAAAACAGTACATGCGGAAATAAATATAAACCTTTCACACAACTGAATAAAATTCAACTGAACAATTTATTAAATAATTTGCCGAATAAACGATCGGCCACCAAAGTGAAATCCAATACAAACATCCAACACCTGAATAAATACATCTGAAAACTTCACTGAGAAGTCTGGGCGACAAGCCCTAAATAAAACTAAAACTGATAAATGATTCCTACTCTAGGAATCAATGAACGATGCGTCTAATCCAAACTCCTGCTAGCATCCACATATGTCGCAGCTCCATGACCCTGGAATAGAATATCAATCCTGGCGTCCCTGTGGCTGGACACCTAAAATGTTTTGAAAATAGTTTTATAGCAAGGGTTAGAACCCAAAATATTTTGAAAATATTTAGCAAGTGAATTAAATGCACGAATGCGCTTCATATTTAAGTTAGTATCGCACTCCCTTGTGGACATTCTCACCCCTCCACTAATGTGCACACCTAACGGTTACCTTGACCCCCACCTAGTTGTACTACCCCATCCAACTAGTCCTGGTATAATATCCCCTTGCCATACTACTCTAACCCGAGTATCATTATTCATGAATTATAAGTTATCTCACCAATTAACTTAATTAATTCCTCCTTAATTAATATCATATAACTGTGTCACAAGTTATATAAAGTAAATACATCACACATTGTATTATTACCCGCATATATTATTGAATACCATTATATACGTACCTTTACTAAAACATCCACACATATAACATACGTATATCCATCCCTCAGAGTCTACCCTCGCCGGATGATTCCCTCTAAAGTGCTATCTCACTAGGTGTGCTCACATAACCTAGTTACCCAAGATTGAATCGCTCACCAACCCAGCCTAAAACATAAACGAAGTGGAGGCGGTCATATTCCTTTCCTGCAAGTGAGATAATCTCCTCACCTATATACCGGACGCTATGGCCTGGGGATATACTCACCCTACTCCTCAAGCTAGGGGATTCACCCACATCGCGCAACCTCCCTTGATAGCACTAGACTATATAAACTAAATAAATATCTAATCACTGATATTTCATAGCACACACAATATCTACACACACACACACACACACACACACACACACATATATATATATATATATACTTTCACTACACTGTATATATGTACTATAAAGCCTGGCTTTATCGTGTACTCAAAAATTCGTAACACTAGCCTGAAACTTTCTAGTCTATGCCCCGACTCACTTAATTAATTATCTCACTTAATAATTTATCATCTTCCCGAGTCTATGGTCCGACTCTAATATATTTAATTCACACCTCAATTAACTTGTTACCTCTCTGAGTCGATCATCCGACTCTAATTAAATTAATTAGCACACCTATTAATTTAATACCTTCCCAAGTCTGCAATCTGACTCTAATTTAATTAATTAACACGTCAATTAATTTAATACTAATCCGAGTATGTGGTCCGACTCTAATTTAATTAATTTACACAATAATTAATTAATAAAAATTCGAGTCTGTGGTCTGACTCTCATTTAATTAATTTACACATTAATTAATTGACACCAACCCGAGTCTGTGGTCCGACTCTCAGTTAATTAATTTACACATTAATTAATTCACACCAACTCGAGTCTGTAGTCCGACTCTCAATTAATTAATTTGCACATTAATTAATTTATACTAAGCTAAGCCTGTGGTCCCACTCTCATTTAATTAATTTAAACATTAATTAATTAATACTAAGCTGAGTTTGTGGTCCGACTCTCATTTAATTAATTGACACATTAATTAATTTATTACCTTCCCGAGTCTACAATTTGACTCTAATTAAATTAGTTAACACGCCTATTAATTTAATACCTACCCGAGTCTATGGTCCGACTCCCTGTTAATTAATTTACACATTAATCAATTAATACCCTTACCGAGTTTACAATTCGACTCTAAATTAATTAATTACAACATCAATTAATTTAATATTTTTTCGAGTCTACCTTCCGACTCTACCTTCATTAATTAACTCATCCATTAATTTAATAAATTGGTGTCACCCAACCATTATCCCCGGACTTGCTCACTTGGCCCATAACTTAATATTTTCTGAGTCTATGTTCCGACTCCAAATTAATTTACTCTCTCAATAATTAATTTAATACTTTGGTGTCACTTAACCAACATACCCGGACTCTCTCACTTGGTCCATTTTTACATCCCCGAATTTCATTCCCAGATATTCGCCCACAATGTGTCATGTATTCATCTCCATCAAATTTCCCAATTATATTTTCCTATAATTACCAACGTACCCGGGCTTGTTCACTTGGTCCATTTTCAACATGTAAAATCATCCCAAAGATATTTTTCTCAATAATTATTTCCATGTAATTAAAATTGGCGGCACTGCCAGAATTTTTACAACATCGATCGATCGAACCCCCTGGGTCGATCGATCGATCGTTCCAGGATTCGTCCTCTCCAACCCACTGTCAACCATGGACGAACCCTAAAGCTTTGATTCTCAATCTAAACCCTTACCCAAATACAATTAACATATCCTCCATATAAGAAAAGGGTCTAAACATCCTACAGACCTTAATTCATCATCAATATCCATTAGTTCCAATATTTTTCCGATTTGGGTATTATCCGGGTTTCAAATCTCCAATACGAATTTCATTCATATTAACATCAATTTAACCATTGATTCTTACTGGCTTTAAAATATGATTCATTCCTCTACATTTTAGAATCATAAACACAATCAATCTCACGCTTAATCCCATTAAGGTATATCAATTTTCAAAAACCCAATTTAAATTTTGGTTACACACCCAAAACGAATTTTCATATACACACAGTATGATATGAATTGATTATCATCAATTTCGGAATCACAACAGTTAACCACTTGCCTGGAATTGTTTGTAGGGTTTGATCCGTTGGTGTAGTCCCTTAATTTAGCTCCAATAATCCCCAATTGGCTCTTGATTTGTTTTCCCCCAATTTCCTCTCAAGCCCTAGGCTTACAATTTGTGTTTTCTTCCGTTCAACACTTCTCTATTTAGTTTAGAAACCCTTAATCCCGTTTTTGGTCATATGGGCCTAATTAAAATGGCCCGAATTACTCCGTGTGGGCCCGGCTGTGCCCAAAAATAACCCGAGACCCAATTACTACCCCCGGGTACTCTTTTCTGACTATCTCGACCCATCCGGACTCAACTGCGCACTCAGAATTTTCATCCGAAATACTTTTTGTCAATTCTAAATTTCGACCTCAAAATGCGACACACATTAATTCGGAAAATTAAACTTAAAGTCTCTAATTGTAAATAATGCTTCCCACTCACATAAATTCTCCAAATTAAAAATTTAAGTTTCTCTAATTTAAATATTTTTATAACTCCAAAAAATAATTAAATATTAAATCCTCAAAATTACGGGGTGTTACAATATCTTCCCCCTCAAACTCAACATCTTGAAGGAATCTTGCATTTATCATCTAAAAAGGACTTAGTTGAGAGATAATAGAACTTGAAACCCCTCGATCATTTAGCGTACCTAAGCAATAGTAGCTAATAGTTCTTGAGATCAGTTTCTTTTCGGTTGATAAGGCTTTGCCTCAACTAGACATCCCTAAATGTGTAAATTCTTAATAACAGGTGTTCGGCCAATGCATAGTTCATATGGGGTTTTATCTACCATTGTACTATGTAATCTATTTAGAATATATAATGTGTTCTTAAGTTCCTCTCCCCAGAGAGAGTCTGGCAAAGAGGAATGACTAATCATACTTCTTACCATCTCCTTAAGTGTTTTGTTTCGTTTCTAGGCAACTCCATTCATGCTAGGTTGCCCCGTTATTGAGTATTGTGGGACAATACCTCATTTTTTTAGGAATTTGGCAAAACATCATGGACGTTGTTCACCTGATCCATCATATCTATCATTGTATTTACCATCATGATTAGATTTGACAATTTTAATATTCTCGCCTGGTTGATTTTCAACTTTAGCTTTGAAGGCCTTAGAAAAATCCAAGGAATGAGACTTCTTATGAATTAAATATAGGTGCCCATAACGAGAATATTGTCTGCAAAAGTGATAAAATACTATTAACCATTCTAAGAAGCTGTAAGGAATGGATTGCAATTATCAGTATGTATAAATTCTAAGATTCCAGAACTCCTTTTGGCACTCAATTTCTGAATGTTTGTCAGTTTCCCCTTTATACACACAATACAAACATCAAAGTCTATTAAATCAAGGGGTTCAAGTATTTCATCTAACACAAGCCTTTCAATTCTCCTTTGGGAGATATGACCCAAACTTTTGTGCCATAAGGGTACAGAATTCTCATTAGTCGATTTTTGCTTTATGCCTCTTTTAGTTGTTTTCAAGGTTTCACTAAATGAAGCATTGGTAATCAACATATATAATTTATTAATTAAAGAACCAGTTATATTAAGAGTAGAATTAATAAAATCACCGACTTTATTATTTCCAAATGAACAACAAAAATCATATTTGTCCAAAACACAAAAAGAAACCAAATTCAGTCTGAAAGACAATACTACATAAGTCTCTCTTAATTCAATAAAATGACCAGTTTAAAAAGATAATCTAAAGGTCCCGATTTCTTCATCTGTAACTATCTTTCCATTTTCCATATAGATGAATCTTTCAGCATCATTTGGTGGTCGAGTCCATAGGTAATTCTGCATAAACATACTTACATGAGTAGTATCACCAGAATCTATCCGCCAAGTATGACTACGTGCAAGAGCCAAATTAACTTCAAAACAAACCAAAGTAAAAAGTTTACCTTTCTTTACACGCCATGCGGCATACATAAAACAATCCTTTTTCACATCCCCAAGTTTCTTGCAAAAGTGACATGTAAATTCTAGATCCTGCTTCTTTTGTGGAATTTTGGGTTGTGATGTTCCTACTGCAGTTTTCTTATTATAATGATTTTTTCTCTTATTATTGTTTGAGGTAGATGCAATATGAGCACTTTCAATAGCAGTTACCTCATCTAATGGAATGTTGCGCTTCCCACTTCTCGAAGTTCACTTTGTACTCAATGGAAAATTTCTCCATAAAAGGAGCGGGTTGTTATTTCCTTAGAGCACAATCTAAATCCATGCAGTCGAGAACGATCAAAATGTTCTCTTTCCAATTCTTGAAGTTTGTGCCATTAAGCACAAAAATTGTGTTCATGTTGGCACTAAAAATAGTAGTACAAGAAGTAACTGAATCTAGAGAACAAATAAATAACATAAGCTCAAATTAAAATTCATGTCAATATATATTAAAAGAATAAATATAAGACATAAATTTTATGCAACTGTAATGGTGGTCCCTATTTAAGATACCTAGCACAACTTTAACGTTTAGTCTTAGGACAGAAACATTAACTTATAAGTGGTACTTTTGGAGAAAAAGTAAAATGTTGATGATAAATCTGGTGAAACAACAACCTTTCTTTGGGTTGGTGTATCTTCCACAAGAAAACTTTATAATCATCACACATTTATTCCCGCATGTATATTTATTACTTCTCCAATTAACAACCTTCCTTGGGCCGATCACTAATCGCATAAATTATAAACAACTTCATCTTATTAACTCGAAATAGACAAATCTACGCAATGGAGGTTACTTTGGCATTGTATTACTTTAATTAATTTATTTTAAGATATAAGACAAAGGGTTATTAATTAAATACCAAAAATAGGAGCATGGCTTTGGTTCCATAAAAAACAATAATGGATCCAAAACATTCTGAAAACTTATGTTCCACTAATGGGATTCTTCTTCCTCCCATCAACCATATGAACAACTTATCATATATCTAATATCCAAAACTTTATATTGAACGATTAGTCAATATCAAATAATACGTGACATGAATATTAGAACAAACATTTAACAGTAAAAAATATATGTAATGATTTATACCATAAAATATAGGAAATAATTTATTTTTCCAAAAATGAAAAATTTTGAGTTATCACTACAATAATATAAATAATCTCTTCAGGATCACTCTCCAATTCGCGGAATCGTAAAATCATTTTTTAAGCAAAAGCTATCAGCATTGACATTATTACAAAAAATGACAAAAACTCGTTTTTAAGGGTCTAAACGAAATCAAATCGCCGAGATAGTGTGGTGCCCATTATACACAATGGGTTTTGTTTATTTCGACGTTTCCAGGTGACAGTCAAAATTTTGTAAAATTCTGAGCAATAAAATAAAATGTCACTGAAAACGTCCCACAAAATTATTTTTAATTTATCTTGAACAAGATTGAATTAGTCCATCCAAATCCATCAGGAATTAAAACCTTTTTAAAGAAATTAAAAACACTATGGATTAACAATCCTAAATCCATTTTGGGACAATGATTATGAAAATGATCAGAAATCATATATGAATTCTACAATGAATCCCATATGGGTTCCCATTAGATCATATGTATGAAAAATAAAACAAATCATTTCTAAATCACAATCACAAAACCAATCCTAATAATCTAATATAAAGAGGTTGTGATACCACTTATTGGATATGTTCATAATCAATAAATTATATTATCACGACTACCTAATAAAATAATTCTGGGAACTACAAACCTAAATCTATAGTGGTGATTGAGGCTTAGGGGTTAGAAGTCTTCCACGGACTAATACCTCTCTCTCTACGAGTTTTCTCTCGATGTTGGGGTTGAGGAGGAGAGTGTTTTGAGTAAGATTGAAAAAATGTCTCTACCTACTAAGGTTAAAGTTTGGTCTTTCGTGAGGCCTGCAGCTATTGTGAATATGAACTACCGCGGTTGTTTGGACCCTAGTTTTGTTGGTGGGCATGAGGGAGTCTAAATTAGTACTATTGATATCCTCATTGATTTGAGAGGGAGGTATCAAATCGTTGACAAGATGCTTCCGAGGGCTTCTAAAACTCGTAAGAGGGTGTGCTATCATGGTCCAAGGTTTATGTGCTTTAATCATTTGTTTTTGGACTACGATGGCTTATTTCATATATTTGATTCCAAGGAAAAGGTATTCATTTCTACCATACTGACTCACACGCAGTTGGTGGCCACTAATGGTTTTCATATAATCCTATAGGGAATAAAGTGATGGGAAATTTTTCATGACCCCAATAAAATTCCTCCTTTTTACTAATGCGGAGCCCAAAAGAAGATGAGGATGCATATTTGAATTACTTTACCCCCTAAGGACGAGATAAAGGGATTTATAAAGGGAACAATATTAGCCCCAAAAATAGAAGAATAGATTTTTATTAAACGTAAGAGTTGTACTTAATTGAACAGTTTAATCATGTGTATTATTGTTTTCTAAAGTTAGCCCTTGGTGAATAAGGAATTTTCCTTGGCTAACGATGAATTTTCTAGGGTAATAAAAGGTAAAGAAGTGGATAAAATTTCCATTTATTAAGCTTGTGATGTTGGGATGCTCTTTAACTAAAAATTAGAGCTTGATTTTATTCATCAAGAGATAGTTCCCATAGTTAGGACCTCGTAGGTTGAGGAATACGCCTTGTACATAATCATCTAGGGCCCCGCTAGATCTATTTTGAGTATAAAAGGTTTTTCCTAGAACCTTAGATGCTATAAGCCAGTGAAGGGGATGTTGATCTTATTAATTCTGCGAGTTTTGATGTCATTACGACTTCCACCTTAGTTTCCCCTTTAGTCATGTTGGAGCCTGAACCAATTAATATTGATCATTTGACCTATTAATACCTTGTACTTAAATTATGTATTGTACTGACTTTGTTATCTCTTTTTACAAGTTACATGGTAAATGAGAAGATTCAGAAGAAGAAGGACATGCATCTACTTATGTAAGACCTAATTTTCCCTTAAAAAAGGGTAAGCCTAGTCACCCACCCAAGTGGCCCGGGATGGTGCATCATGAGGGTTATATAAAGGAGAGGTGCCTTCCTGGATTAATGATTCAAGTGCCAAGGTTGTTGGTGTTAATATATTGATCCATACTTTAAATTATGTGTCTAATTTTGGTAAAAGATAACTACATCCTCTTATGTGAGAATGAAAGGAGATTAGTGGATCGCTTGTGTCTGGTTAAGGTAAAACCTCTATTCTAAGGGTTTAGTAACCCATGGTGTCAATGGAATAAGAAAGTGAGCATGTCAATATTCTTGTATGATTTTTTAATGACAATGTCGTAGTTTTTGACACCCATATAAAGAATTTCAAAAGCGTGAATGTGGTTGTTCCGACCATTTCCACTGAAGATAAGGAGGTGAATCTAGTAGAGGAAGTCTCGTATTCCCTTCAAAAGGGCAAGGTAAGATATAAGGGGGATAAAGAGGCTCCTCGCCATTATAAATATCTCAATAACCTTTAAAGAAATAACAAACCACAAGTGTTTAAAAGCTTAAACTCTTAGGCATCTGCTGGGGATGCCAGAAAGTCCTTGGTGAAAGCTAAATACCTTATTATGGAGGAAACCATTGAGGACAAGTTTGAAAAAAATGCTAAAGATTTCGTTCATGTCATGGTACATGTAAATTCTTTTCCCTTTCTAATATAGTTTTTATTTTCTTTTTATATTTTTGGTTACTCTTTTAGTTCTTTTTCGATTGTATTTCAGGATCATCATTTGTTGGAGGCTCTAATGTCATCTACTTTGGAGGGAGAGAAATCTTGGAAGAAGCCCATTTCATTCTCAAATTGTTGGCATGAGTCTCAAATGGAGTGAAACACAATTTTTGACAACCAAAGGATGATTCTTAATGAGGGACGTGATGAAAAAGAATCATTTGAAGGCCCAGTTGGAGTCCACATAGTAGATTCTAAATATCAATAGTCAACATGTAGACACATGCATTTCTCAAGTATATTGTAATGACCCGACCCGGATTTATGTGTTACCCATGAGTCCACCCGATTCAGCCCGAGCGTTATGTGTATAGTGCAATTAAACAACCTGGATAATGTTGCTAGTCTAGTTTTATTTTAAATTAACGTTTCACTTATTTAGCTTGCAAGTCCGGTTTCAAGATAAACTATGAGTGGGACCCATGGGGAGCACCCTAGGTACTATTAACGTAAAATAAAATAAGTACACTTACATATACAACTTCCTCAAAATACGAACCCGCACCCAACCTGCCGTAACAAAGTGAGGGTGTTGGACTGTGCCTAGTGGAAATATACAAGAAGTATAGAAACGAACGGCGTTAGTGAATACTCACACGTATTAATCACATGCATACGAAAATATATATATGTATCTACATACATATAGATATACCTTTGAAAATAAACATTCAAATGCATTAACCTTTTTACTTCCAAAACTTTACACATTTAGATTAATTTACCTTAATCTTGAAAAGACTTCCTTTATTCATACTTATAATTTCTCACATTATTTAACATACCTGGTTCAACACATGAAACCAATACACTTGATTTATTCGAACCCATTCCTTTACCAATATTTAACCCTTTGATTTAATTTCAATACACTGTAGTATTTTCATAGAAAATCACCATTTCAACACACGCATTCACCGTGTTAGAAAATACTCATTTACCCTTAGAAAATTCCTTTTGACACATTCTTGTGTTAGATATGGGTTTAACCATTTAGGTTGTTTAACCACCCATATATACGCTTCATTTAACCCTTTTATATTCCCTTATGGGCATTAATTGATTAACGCATTTACTTGTCCATTTCACCATTACCGGAACATCTATTTTATTCATTCAAGTTAGGTTGTATTAACACAATTACAAAACAACCCATTTCATAACATATTCCATATCCTTTTATCTTTTCACAGAAATTTACCATTTACTACATACTTACACGAGCTTCACATTGACGACTAAGCGCACCATATGCTCTGGCTAGTGATTTAAGGCTTTGCAACCAAGGTCTCCGGGACCTTCTTGCTTTATCCCAGTGTCATTTGAGTTCCTTATTAATGTGTTTAACATTTTACACATGTCCACATTACTTCACTTCTTTATCTTTTACACGACCGAAGCCAAAATCCGGACTTAACCTTCCATTATTCCACTAACACTTAGAAAATTGTCCGTTATGTTCTTTTAACTCCCGTCCCACACACATGTGATTTATTCTAAAATCATTCACGCTTTAGGACTTAATTCTATTTTCACGGACATTAGTGTAAAGACATTCTTTAACATTTTTATTCCATAAAAATGTTCCTCTTTAAGTATATTACCACATTACCCTTTGTTTACCAAACTTGCAGTTTAGTTCCTTAACAAGCGTTATTTCTCAAATTAGTTATTAAATTTTCAATTTAACATGTAAAACACTTTGGCCATTTTAAAACTTATTTAATATCGCACTTTTACCTAATTTTCACACTTGTCACTTTAACCCTTTTAACACATAAATAACACCCTTTACATTTAAGCTCCCAAATTTTCGCTTGTCTTATTTCATGCTTAACCCCAACAAGAATTTCTTTAAACTTGCCAAAATATTTTTTATCAAAATACTACAATTTTCTATGCATAGAAAGCGAACTTGAAATACTAAAATCCTACCAAGTGGACTAAATATGCATTTCAAGTAATGAAGACATATTATAAATTTCTTTAAACTCGAAAATGTCCATTTATCCATAAAGTCTCCATTTCGCATGAAACTTAAAAATATTTACTTCATAAATATTTTGACAACATTAACATCATTCCACATTTTTATTTCATAAAAATGTCCATTATTTCTTTTTACACAAAATACCATTTTTTTTACATTTTTGTATTCCATAAAAATGTTCATTATTTATTTGTAAACAAAATACCATTTTCTCACATTTTTATTCCATAAAAATGTCGATTGTTTCTTTTTTACTATAAATACACAAGAATAAAAAATTCCACATTTTTGTTCCATAAAAATATCCATTATTTCTTTTACCTAAAATACAATTTTCTCATATTTTCTATTCCATAAAAATATTCATTATTTCTTTTTACACAAAATACCATTTTCTCACATTTTTATTCCATAAAACTGTTTATTATTTCTTTTTCACTAGAAATACAGAAGAATAACGTTATTGCACATTTTTATGGTATTTATATTCTAAATTTTATTCTGTTTCAAGACCATTTTAAATCATCTTTTGATATCAATTCCATATAAATGCCAATATAGTTAGTAATCAACACTATAATGCAAGACAATATCCTACACACATATATGTAACCTAATATATGTAAATAACAAACTGAAATATACTCAGCATTAAACTTAAACCAAAGTCAGTCTTTGCTACCTTAATGGATATCAAATCAGTGGAAGGCATGAAAGATCAATGGAGATGACACCCCCTACCTCCTAAGGTGGCCTTAAAGGGGTTGTTTTGCACCACCAAGTTTAGCTCCAAGAAGAAGAATTTAAACCCCCTCTACAAAACCTCCATAATATATTTATCTTCTTCTAAAAATAACTCTTCAAACACCCATTAAAATATACCCCCAACAACATCCCTGTTATTGGTAGTCACACCTTAACAGCATCCTCATACTTTTCGTAGCTAATGCCTTATCAGTGGATGGGGAAATAGGTATTTTTATAATGTTGGTCGACTTTTAGAGCTCCTAAATCGATCATAAGTAGTAGGGGAAATGGGTAAGTAGTGTGCTATTTCGAGAGAGATGAGGGATTGGCCGTGGTCTTTATCCCAACAACTCTTTCTCTTATACACAAAATCAATCAACATATCGATCCACCGTGAAAACATAAGGTTGATCCTATGTTTGAGATTAATAGTTATCAAATCAATAACACAAATGGCAGGTGCTATTCTTTTATACATTAAACCTCCAAAGACCTTAAGTTAACAACATTTCTCTGTAGTTTGAGTTGTAATCACTGATCAACGAACGAGAGCCCGACAATAAACTAGGCATGTCAAATTCATCAGCGTCGTTCGAACGACTCTTCCCATCGTTCGAACAAAACACATATAATGTTTGAACAACACTCTTGGTCGTTCGAACTACCAGCTTCCTAAGTTCTTGGATTTTCGCCAACTGATCTTCTAAAATCTTGTAAAAGGGATACCCAATTGCGACAAAGTAACCACTCTTTTCTTAGTTTATTTTGATATTTCTTCATTCTTTTCACATATGCCCCAATAGTTTCCAACTTTAGAGAAACGCATATATAATTTTATTTCATTAAAACCAATAATTCTATAGTCATACAATCTAAAATCCGCTAATTCTCTTTACTATAATTTAACCCTCATCATATATAATCTACATATATAATTTAATTAATTTATCAGGACGGGATATTACATATTCATAATGGAGAAATATTTTCTTGAGCTTCAGAGATCCTTTATAACATATTTAAGAAATATGAGAATTCTCACAAGGATCTTTCAGTGATTATGAGGATTTAAAGAAGAGTCGTGAGACTCTAGCCACCTGTTATGAGGTTTTGTGGTCAGATTTCTCCAATTAGTAGGAGGAAAATTAAAAAATGGATAAGGAGGGTGTTGACTTGGTGGAAGTTAAAGTCATCCAAGGAAATATTGATCTTGATTGGGATCAATATTATGCTTAGGACTTGATTCTGCTAAATGCACCAAGTTGGAGGGGGTTTTAAATGATCATAACAAAGTCCAACTTTGTGTTCACTTCCATTCTTCGCAAAATCAAAGGTATATAAGTGGTCGGTGTAATACCCTGTATTTTTAAAAGGATTTATAATGTATTAATTGAGAAGAGTTGTAATATAAAAATATCAACTCGAATTAATTATATAATTAAAATTGACAATTTAAAATCATTTATAAAGTTTAAAGTTAAATGAGTTAATTTTGAAATTTGAAGTTCATTTGATTGATTAATAAAGTGTTATATGGTTTAAGGTTTAATTTTATTAAAGTCGGGGTTAAATTAGTAATTATAAGAAACCAGAAATGGTTTTATACTAATGGGTAATTTCTTGAAAGGCTTGGGGGCTTTTGGGTGATTATACTTTTCTTGGAAAAATATATGATTGGGTTGCACCATTTGTACTCGACTGCAGTGTTTTAAGCCACAATCATGGAGGAAAAAACGTAGTCGCTGTAGTACCCACACCGTAGCTGGTTCGCGACTTGGTCGCGGGGCATATGGGTTGAGAATTTTTTTAAGTTACTTTTCTTATCTTTAAGAATCCTTCCATAATCACCCTTTTATGTTCCCTCATTAACCAAGACACCATAAAACACTCAAATTTCTTCCTCATGCAACCCCTCTCCTCCATCAAACCAAATAGATTTTTGAAGATTTCAATCATGGATTGAAAGGATATTTTCAAGAGCAAACAAACAAATTTTATATACACTTGTGTTAACTTTCTCCTCAACCCTAATTATAGGATTAAAATGAGTTAGAAACCTATAGGAATTTAACATTTCCTAATGTATGGTTCTAACTAGGTGAAATTGACTACCGTCACATGTCTAGCCCTTTTTATTATAAAAAATTGAATATGAAACCCTTGACATAAATTTGACATATTTGGATTTTAGGTTTGTTCTTGTAATTATTATAATTAAAGTATATGTTGAGTAATTGAAACGTAGTTAAAGTCTTATTAAAAAAGGAAAAGTGCGTGATAGGTAGAGTTGTACCTTTAACTCCATGAATAGTGCCTTGTTAATTTATGAGAAGACTTTAAAAATGTATAATTATTGCCTAATTATTTACAAGAATATTTTATTATTATTTATCTTATCATATGCTCTAGCAAAGGTAGTTGAGGCTTCTTATTACTTTATGTTCTTGAATTTGATAAATTGACTAGTAGTTTGAATATTTTTGTTATGCCACTTTCATTGCTAAAGGTAATTAATTAAGAAGGGAGATTTTAAGGAATAAGGGATGAAATTATATTATCTTGTTGGGTTTTTATGCTTGTTAGGGCTTGTGTTGAAAAAATTATTGTTGGATATCGAAATCGGATATGAAAAAAATTATTTCACTTCATTTAATTCTACGTAATAAACATCAAACTAATTAATCATCCAAAGGACTGCCCTATTTACACGGAAGTGTATCGGGCGGCTCTTTGTTTGGAATTTGTTATGAGACGTCCCATGAATGGAGTTTAGAGATGGATGGGAGTGACTACTCTATAACCCTTAAATTAACGTACCACTTTAGTTCAATGTTTTAGTCGATGATTAATTCTATCTTATACGTATGATTCCTTAAATCCTTAGTGTAATGGAATAATGATTGGTTGAGTAATCTTATTAAATGACCCTAGGGTGGGTAAATTAGGAAATATTGATGTAAAGATGAGTGATGAGTTATGATTGAAGCTTGAACATTATTAATGAATAAACTAATGAACGAGGATCTTGGGTGTGAGCTGATAAGGAACACTCTTACGTTGGCGTGTGAGGAGCATGGATTTATACAGACTGTTGGTGAGTCATATGGTGTGGTAAAAATCCATCACTATGTAGAAGGGCTGTTATGGCTTCTTCGAAACTATGAAGTAGGTGGATACGCATGTTGATAATTTTGTATTGGGATGGCCAGGGAAAAGGGTCTCATGTTGATTACATTATGAATAATTCGTAGGTTGATTAATTAATTAAAATAATGAGTTAATTAAATGCATTATGAAGTTTCTTGTTGGAATACTATTATTAATTATATAAAATGCAAATTTATTCTCTCTTTCTCTCTCTCTCTCTCTCTCTCTATATATATATATATATATATATATAATAAAGTAGGATGGTGTTTTCACTATTCACAAATTTGGAAGACAAGTTTGTCCTTTACATATTTGAGTTCCCCCTCTTTTTTACCCTTCATTTCCTTTGCTCCTTTTACCCAAAATTCATATACAAGGATAAAATTGGAAATTAACACTAAGAAAGTTTTACACACTACCGAGACTACCTTCACCATCTCTATAGAGCCGGTTTAAGAAATTCACCTCTCTCTCTCCATTTCGTTCTTCACCGAGTACACACTCCTCTCTCACTTTCTCATCTCACTTTTTCCCACGACACTCTCTACTCTCTCTTCAACTTCAACATAACCACCCTCCCAAGCCATCATCCTTCCCACACTACGATCCAATGCAGCCGGAACAAAAAGCCTCCCACATTAGGTTCCTAAAGGTAATCTCTCTCTCTCTCTCTCTCTCTCTCTCTCTCTCTCCTTCCGCGCTTTGAATTTTTTTTTCTACGTCTTGGAATTATTTTTCAAGAAAGGGTTTCTTTGTTTGATTTTCTAGGTTTGATCGTGGATTAAGAGGTATTTAACCAAGATCTTCAACTCTCCAACCAGTGCTAGCAACCACTAGGTATTTTTAGATCTTTTTTTAGGGCTATTTTTCAGATCTTACAAATTTTGGGGGGTTTTTAGTTCACAAAGTTTTTTACACGGTTCTTCGTTCCAAATTTGGCACCAATGTTTAATTTTTTTGGCTTGGCCACAGATAAATATATCCATAATTTTCTTATTTGGAGTTTAAATCGGTTTTAATTATTTTCGATTCAAATTTTAAGCACCTCATTTGTTAGTTTGTTTTGTTTTTTAGGTACTAATTTGGTGCCTCATTTGAGTTTGATGTATGGGTATAATTTACAGGTTTGGGGGATTTGATTTGATTTTTTTATGAAATATTCTTTTGCAGTTTGATTTGGGTTTTGTTCAAAATTCTTCTAATTTCTGCTACTAATTTCTTAAAAGGTTAGTTCATTCTAATTTGATGGATTTGCAGGTATCCTTCCTATATTCTATTGACCCTTTGTCATACGATTTGGCTTTAGATTCTTTTTGTTTTGTTGTATTATGTTTAGTTTTTTCTATTGGTTTGAAAATGGTTAATTTGCTGTCATTAGTTTTTTTTCTTCTATTTTGCAGGCATAATATATGTTTAATGATTGTGCTTCTCTCAGGTATATTCTTTGTTCTCTCACAATTCTACTTTGCAAAATCAATTACATTCTCTTATATGAATTCTTGGGCTATAATGAGTTTTTTCCCCTTTATATCCGGGTTGTTTGATTAGAAATCTTTCCTTTTCATACATATCTGTCTACTAATTAATGACCTAAATAGGTAGCTTAATTGTTTTGAAAAACTCCAATTTGGATTTTTTTTAATCCTAGGGTTATATATAGTTTTTCCCTTTTATATATGGGGTGTTTGATTGAAAATATTTCCTTTTTCATACACATCTCTCTATTTAATGATCAAAACGGGTAGCTTTATTGTTTTGAAAGACTACAATTTGGAATTTAATTTTTCTTATGTTTCATATTTTTTTAAATTCTTTCATTACATTTATCAAATAATGTACCAACCTTGGAGGACTACAATGGGTATATATATGTACATATTTTAATATGAGTATGTGTGTGTGTGTGTTGATTATATGTTTGGTCAAAGAAAAAGATGATATTGTTTTGTTATATTTCTGGTACACTGATATTTCTAATAATTCTAAGATAAACTTATATTTCTGGGAGCTCAAGAGTAAAACAAAGGCCATGTTTCCTCATAAATAATGGATCTCCATAAGGGCTTTAGCTTAATCATGCGATTTGTTGTACTTACACCCCCAACAGTTTAAGAACTAACTAGGGATTATTATGCTATAGGCATATGGGTTACTTGCATTATGACGACACTGAAATAACTTCTAATAATCATGCGATTTGTTTACTCACCCTCTTAAACACGCACGCACATACACGCATACACACACACAACTTTTTCCCCTCCTATGCCTCACACGCACACTCACACTCACTCTCACACACACACATACACACATTCATATCGATTTTAGATTTATGATTTCTGCGTGTGTGTGTGTGATCTTTTTTATTTCTGATCTCATACACACACTTGCACATATTTTGTAAACTTGATTGTAAACTTGATTGTTGTAAACTTGATTGCACAGATTTTAGGGCTTTGTAAACTTGATTGGGTATTGTAAACTTGATTGGATTTTAGGGCTTTTTAAACTTGATTAGGTATTGTAAACTTGATTGGATTTTAGGGCTGTGGTTGTACAAATTTTTAGGGCTATGATTTTAGGGCTTTTTCGAAAGTTTTTCTTTTGATATTTAATTTTCGTACCCTGCATAATATGACTTTTGAGATTTTGGTGGGTGCGCAATTATTTTTGTGTTGAAATTATAATAACGTGGAAGTGATACAGTGTTTTGACACTAGGGTTTAAACAAAGGATATTTACTTACTTTAAAGATTTTTTTGTGTTAGATCTATAAATTTCAATAACGGTGTTATGAATGTTTCCAACTAGAGATTTGATTATTTGTTTGATTTTGCAGATCTAAATCGAAGGATTCACAGGGACATGAGTTCTCCCAGGTATACATTCCTATCTGATTAGAATTATGTTCTCCCAGGTAATAAGGGTTATTTGTAATTTCTTTAGTTTCTAAATCTGTATTGGAATTGACCGGTAATGAGGGTAATATATGGTTTGTTGGTGTAAATGATCGAACAGGAACAAGGTAATGGATGGAGAAAAAGGGTGGAATCCACCAAAATTTATTGTTGAAGCTCCAAGCAACCTGGGAGAGGTATCCGCTAAAATATGGAAGTCGTTGGCATCGGGGGACTTGGGGGACTAATAGTGTGGGAAGTGGTATAATAATTTGAAACGACTTGGGGGACTTATATTCTATTATGTCCAAAGTAGTGCAACAACCAGTTGAACCTGTGATCGAAGAATCAATGGTGGCGACTAATCAATTTGCATTGAATTGGGGATTGCAAGAATGTGGTTGATGAACTTCAGGGGGATTATGACAAATTTTCAACAACAACTTTTTGCAGTAGGCTTGCTGCTTAGAAGGTTATATAGTTCTTTTTGGTAGGTTGTATAGTTTATTTTTGTTGTAGGCTTGCTACTTGACTCATGGGTAATGCTGCCGCATTTCTACCTAGCTAGAACAACATTTATGTTTCTTGGTACAACTGATATAGGTTCTTAATTTATGATTTGGCTCTGCTGCTGATTTGGTATACTCAGATATTTAATAATACTTCATTATACCCATACCAAATGGGGCCTAAATACTTTTTTAGGAAATATTTAGGCCGTATTTGGAGTTGATTCGTTTATAATTGAACTGATGCATTGATAGACAAATTGATGCATTTTCGAACTTTACTTCAGATGCATTTTGGATTTGATTCACTTACAACTGAACCGATGCATTTATGGATATAGATACACTAATGATTTGAGATTTTTCCTATGCTTTCAGATTACGATTTGGGATTTCAGATTTGTTATTTTTGGGTAAACTCCCCAAGGTTAGATCTCTCTTTTTTACCAGTTATTCCACTTTTCAACCAACTAACTCTTGGAAACCAAAGTTACCTCTATAAAAAGAGTCGCGCTTTAGGCATCTTCTTGGAGATGTTTTAATTTTAAAGGAGACTAGAGTGAAACTTGAAGAAACAATCATATTGTTAACCCAAAATCAAAATTTGAAGAAAAAATCATATTGTTATGTCGAAGTGTTTTTCGGGTGTCCCTTTTTATATTCAGATTTTGTATATTGCTCTACATTTGTAAGCATCGTAGAAATTTGTGTTGCCATATTGACGATAAAATGGGTAGACGTGTCTATATTTTCATGTAGTCGAATTGTGGGTTTTATGTCATCGATGGTCTCTAATATTTTTTTTTGTAGAATGATGATTAAATTAAAAAAATCACTTACCTTTCATGGTTTCAACTTATCATACTGCTTAATATTTATGTTTATCATTCCGTGCTCATGTCACAGGACTTGAAGATGGAGTTTGTAGTACGAGATTAGAGAAAAAATTGTATTTATTTTTAGGTGAGAGGTTAGGTGAAGAAATCACGAGGTTACGGGTAAAGGTACTTGAACTTTGGTCTTGGTGGGATAGAGTTTTGTTGTTCAAATTTTCTGGATTTCATCTTTGGTTATTGGTTTCTAGCAGTCGATAATGACTATGGTCACTGTCATATTGCTTATGACTGCTATGGTCACGGTCATCTCTCTTATTTATTGTTTCTTTTGAAGATCGACTTGCAGAACAGTACTTTGTAGCAATGATACTACTACTAGGTAGATCTGTGTTATAGTCTTGGTTTTGTGTACGAGATGCTCTTTAATTCATGTCCAACTCAGCAGTGGTATTAGGCTCCCACTACAATTCTGTCCAATTTATTTGGCTCCCACTGTAACTAAAGAAGTAGAGTAAGGAGTGTTTTACAGTAGCATAAAATTGGAATAAGCACTTGACTAAAATGTCGATGAAGAAAATTTGTATACAATTTAAGAGTCTAATCTTCGTCCAAGACAAATGTCAAACTAATGAAAAGAATAAACTTCCAGTACCCAATTGCTTGCTACCATCAACACATCTCCTGACTTTAGTTTAGTAGGTATAATAACTGTAGCAACTTTCGCAATGTATCAAGCAGGATGTTTGAACCAATAGTTGGCATTGAATGAACTGTGTTCTGTTCTGTTTGAAATTGATGCATCGTTGATATTATTGAGTTCAGTAATATTTTATTTTGAATATGCAAATGGTTTTGTGCAGGCCACCACATCTACAACTAAAAGATATCTATTTCAATACTTCCAAATGATAAATGGTCTTGGTTCATATTTATTATCTTACACTCATCATGTACAGACCCAACATTCATACTCACAGTGCTCTCCAAGTTTAAAGTTTCATTTTCTCTCTTAGTTTTATTTTAGTTGATATTGTTTTCATTGTTATTAAGATTTTTGTGCTATTTTATTTGCACAGGTCTATGTCACGGGACAAGATTTAAGTAGTGCCATCAGCACGGGTAAATGGTAGATGGCGATGATAGGTATGAAGTTGACAAAATCCTGATCCATGATTATGTTGAAGATGATCCTTCATCGAAGCTCACCAAATTTACAAGCTTTGTTAAAATCGAACACATAGGTAGTAGTGGTAGGGCTTACTCTGTGACAATGGATGATAGGTATTTTAATTTCTTCAAAAAATTAGTTTTGAGTGGATGCAAAAGTTTTTTGGTTTTGGATGTAAAATGCATTTTCTTGGAACATCGCTTTTTTTAGGCATTAAATCGCTAAATTTGACCTGATTTTTGACTATTTGGATGTGAATAATGTTTTTTAAAATATATTTTTACATTTGTAATCATTAATTTGATAAGATTTGTGAGTAAATTATCTTTTTGATCCTTTATCTTTGACAGATGCTGAGGATGAAGATTCCGGCTCGGATGACGTAGAAGGAGAAGAAGTTGAATCACTTACTTTTACAGGTGTGGGTGTTATGTACTTTTAGCCATGGTTCAAAAATGCAGTAGAATTTCAACCATGGTTCTAAAATGCAGTAGAGTTTCAACATGAATAATATGAATGCTATTTATCAGAAGAATAGACTTAGTGAAATGATGCTCGGTGTTCTGCTCAACAACAATGAGCTAAATGACTAACATTTTCTTCGAGTCTCTCTCTCCATGTATCCTCCCATTTCACTCTGGTAATCTCTCTCTCACTGTATTTATTTTTTTCTATTTTTTGGTTTCAAAATAAGAGGCCATACCCTTCATTTATAATCTATAATGATGGACATAAGAGGCCAAATAACTTACATAAAAGTTTTAAAGTTTCTGATTCTATATGCTGAATAGAAATTATCGAGGTGGATTTAGTTTTAAATTTTGTAAGGGAGTTTAGAGAAGTTTACGCGATCCGATGGTGTCACAACCACACCCAACGATGTTTAGGTATTCAATTTTATCGAATTTGCTTGAATCTGCATGCTTGATTATACTGTTTTTATTGAATATTAGTGGTGATTCTCTCTAATGAGACATCATTTCTTGCTTATTTCTAAATCATCTATAAATTCTAAATCAATGATGTTATGTTTTATTTCTCACGAGATCTTGAATTGTGATGATTTCGAGTAGATTCGGAGCAAAGTTTTGATAATTCGGAGTAGATTCGAAGCACTATTTTGATCACAAAGTTTTCACTATTTAGAGTCAAATCTTCATTCCAGATGTGATACCCTACTGCTGATTGATCAGGTATCGATTTTTGATGTTTTGTTAGAATTTATCCTTTTTTATCAATGAATATCAGTTGGAGATTTGAATCAACTTCTCTACGAGTCCATCGTTCATGTTATCATCATTTGAACTACAATTCTTTTAATTACTCCCACCTATATTTTTCAACAACCATTGACTTCAAATTCAATAGTGGATTCAGCACATTAGCTCGCCCACCGGGCAGCCACCCGGATTTCGACATTTCTTATGTTTGAAGCTATGTCAGACATATCTTCAAGCCATAGAGATTTTACTTTTGTTGGCACTTCCCTATGCCGGAACTGCCTAAATTGCATAAGAATGCTTGCAGCTCTATGTTCTTTTGCTGATGTAAATGTTTATTAAAACCCTTTTAGTGTATTAATTATGTCAAGTACAAATGCATTATAATCAATGTTACCTGTTGATATGTCAAGTACAAATACAAATGCATTATATCATTCTAGATGTGATACCCTATTGCTGATATAAAAATATTAGTTGTTGATATTTGTTGATATTTTGTACTGGGAAGTTTACATATTGAGTCATGTGTATCATGTAGGCCTTATAGCTAATAACATTTTGTACTGGGAGTAAGCTTTTGAGGGTTTACTTCTCAGTATTTTGGTGTTTCCATTTCTCTCATTCTCTCTCAACCGGAATCATTGTAGACATAGCATAGTAGCGCGCACACATGAGTAGAAAATAAAAATTCACACATATTGTTCAAAGTTTTGTCAATGCCATTCATATATCACACTTACTGTTCAGAGTTCAGAGTTTTGTAGATCATGCATATTGTTCCTAAATCATAAGACAAATTTGTCAATTCCATTTATAAATCACACATCTGTTCCGAGTTTTGTAACATATTTAGGTTAGTTGTTTATGAGTCTTTGTTACTTTTCATTTGAGTGTGGCAATATAGTTTCATGTAAGTATTATGCTAAACGTTTTACTCAAATTCTTCATGTTTGAATGAGTACAATTCTAACTCTTCTTTAAAATCAATTAACGCTTTTAATTAGGCATTTCTTTGATTTTTTTTGCTGTTTAACTTTCGAATAGGGAATCTTATTTGAGATATGATAATTAGCAACTGATAAGTATAATTTTCAATGTTGTTTTGTTATTTCCCACCATACTTACTTTGATCTATCAGTGTAATTATAATTTGAGCAGAGTTGTGACACTATTCTGTATAAACGGATAAAACAGTTATAGGCCTGGATTGTCATTTTTTGTTTTTTGACTACAATGATCTTATTAATGATTTTTATTACGACTCGGTTTATGTGTGATATTAAATTTTTTATTTGGTTGGTTTGAATTAATATTTGAGTAATCTCATATGTCGTAGCTTGATGAATGGTCTACTTTGGAGTTCTCTACTCAACTCCTTGCGTCGACTTCCAATCGTTCCATATCTTCAGCCAAATACAAGAAAGGCAGGGGAGGCTCTGAACTGCACAATATATATGCTGGAAAGGATAGGTGTCAATGTACAGAGCTTAATCCAATTGATGTAGTACTATAAATTCTCCGAATTCGTTGTAGCTAATAGTTTTTTCTCTGTTAATTTCATAAATGAGTTGTTCTCATATAATATATGTTGTTTATATTGTGTCCTTTAAACGAGCGAGTGTATATTTATATTTTCATTGGCTCAGAAAGAATGGCGAGTTCTACTATTCAACCACACGGTAAAGATTTATCCTCATGTTTTTACTATTTGAGCTCCTTTTGTATGGAAGGTAAGAGCTCCTTTTGTTTTTTTGATTTTATATAGATTTGAAATATACAATTGTTGGTTATGAAAGATACAATTGCTGGTTATATAGATATTATACATGGATGTTTAGAAAGGTGATTCAGATGTACCAATGATGTCGGGGATGACTCCATTTCTTTTTCAATACTTTTTTTGTAAACCAAGATTTGTCATCGATTATAGAGTATGTGCCGTAGGCATGTGGAGATCCTTTACTATTGTATTTTGATATGGGTTCTGATGTTTGTTGAAATTTTTCTCACAATCTTTTATGTGACTATTGTAGGCTGATTGCACAATTATTCGACACATTAAAAATAATTATGTGGGGTATTTTACATTTTTTAAACACGGTGGATAGTCTTATAGACAGGAAATTATATCCAAAATTTTTAGACATCCAATTTGTGACTATATGTGTTGTATAAAAAAATATTTTCGACTTACAATTTTGGCACCCAATTTGACACGGTTAACAGTTTAGACATCCAATTTTGACACCTAATTTGACACAGTTAACAATTTTGACATCCAATTTTGACACCCAATTTGTAACACGGATAAAATGATAATACATGATAACAATACTCATGAACACGACATCAAACATCATATATCTCTAAAAAATTATTTTACTGTTGTGAACTAAATATGTTGTATGTCATATAATGAAAAGAGATTATGGCTATTGTCTCTTTTATATTACACTTTTTTGTTGAGGAACAAAATTTCTTCCGTTTAGTAATTAGGCACATTTGGAATTTTTTGTCTTTTTACGATTACGTCCTTTGGAAAATTTTCGTCGTTTCGCGATTACGTATTTCGAAAAATATTTGTACCATGGTGTAAGTATGTACATGAACACAGTGTTTGTATGTATATATGTAAAAAAACTTACAAAAAATTTCCAATTTTTTAAACTAATGGGTTCGTACAATAGGTTATTTCAAAAATTATCCCTCTGTTGCGAACTAAATGACGTATGATCCAATCAACGATGAACACTTTCAAAAATTTGCGTCGTGCCTATTAATTAAATTATTTATACACAACTAAATCATTTTGAAAAATTTCTGCTCTTCAGAAATATTGACCACTATTGACATTTTGAAAAATTTACTATAATACAAAACTTTTATGACTTGACCACGCGATTCATACTCGAAAGAATTGTCATCGTGCCTTCAGGCACGCGCACGACTTTAAAAATTATGACCATTTTTTTGAAAGTTATACTTTTTGTTGTTGGGGAATGAAAATTTTTCCATTTTACAATTATGTACTTTGGAAAATTTTGTTTTTTTGTGATACGTGCTTTCAAAAATTTTGCCGTTTTGCGATTTCGTACTTTCAAAATTTTCGTCGCTTCGCAATTATTTACTTTGAAAATTTCCAGCATGCCTTCAGGCACGGGCATACCCTAGTATATATATATATATATATATATATATATATATATATATATATATATATATATATATATATAATATGAGAGGAGGGTGTTTTACTTCTTCAAAATCTCAAACGTTGAGATCGAATTTTTTGAGGCGATCTAAGGGTCTCAAATTATGCCATGTCACCATTTATGCATTGTGACATGGCAAGTGAGACTTATCAAACTCTTGAGCCCCAATGCACACCCGACTTTCTCATTCTATCCCTATGACTCAGCCGATGCTGCCCCTAAAACCCTATACAAACCCTCGCCGCTATATAAACCCTCGACTTTATCATTTCGTCTCTTGAATCAGCCTCCCTCTTCTCCATACAAACCCTCGCCGCTTTCTCTCTCCCAAGCTATTGCTCTTGCTTCTATCTCTGCTCTCCCCACGTCTTCTCTTCTCCATAAGGTAGATTATTTTTTTCAGGTTTTGTTTTGAAGATCTAATAATGTGTTTTTTTTTTTTTGCAGATCGAAACCTAATCGACCTAGGTATTCCTTCTTCTTTCTTGGTTTTTATTTTGCAGATACTTTGGTGCTTATAGATTTTACTAGGGTTCAATATATTGTAGGTATATTATTTGTATCTTTCTACAAGGCATGTTGCAATGAAAATGGTTCTAATTTTAGGAATACTTATTTTTTGGTTTGTTATTGGAGATCTAAGTAAAGTTTAATCATCAAATTAGGTATCACAAACGGTTATTCTTTGTATATTTAAGTGTAATTTTGAATTTGGGATATACATACCTAAAGACTTTGAACCATTTATTGAAGATCTAAGTAAAGTTTGTGATTCCCTATGTGTATTTAACCATTTGTTAATTTCTACCATCGTTCAGAATGAGGTACGCCATAAGTCACCGCCCACACTCAACCCATAAATATCTTTATTTTGTTCTAAACCCCTGACCTACAACTATTGACATTGATGAATCTGCCTCCTATTTTCCATTTTATGTGTACAAACCAGATAAGAAAAATGAGGAATAGCAGTACCTGGGGGGGGGGGAGAGGTTACTTAACCTCTGTTTTGGAAACACCCATTTCTTCTTAGGTTCTCAATTTCAAAACCTTATCATTGTGCATGTGTGTGTATGTGTGTGTGTGTTGGTGTGTGAAATATAGCTGAAAAGGTATAAAACAAATAGATTCCTTGCTTCAACGACTCCGTTTGTTTCGGGTGCGAAATATAGTTTCATTCAAATGAAAGATAAAATGGCAACAACTATTTGAAACATGTTCAGCATTAATATTTTTTAAATGGTTTGTTAAAATACACAAACTATAGTCTGTACTCTAATTTGCAAATTTATATGAACAAAAGGCAACTTTTAGTAGGTAAAAATAGTTTTCATTTATACTCTTCACCCAAATGTAAAATTTTGGGGTTAGCAACTTTGCAAATATTTGTGACTGGTTACCAAATTTCATTGCATTTAATTTTGGACTTTGAAGTTAATTTTGTTTCCAAGTTTGTATCTTTATTGTTCACATTATTCACTTTCAAAGATTATTTTCATTCCCTTTATTTTTCAAACCCCTGTAAGTAATAAATACCTAAATCCGTAATATAGTTTTAGTGAAGTGTATGAACCAAGAAACTTATTAATTATGTTTATTACTTGTCAAATCTTACAAAAAAAATAGAGAGGGAGAGAGAGATAATGGCGAGAGGTGGAAAGAAGGATGGGAAGACAACAACACCAGCAACACTTAATCCAGAAGAAGATGAGCGCAAAAGACTTAAAATAATTGCAATTTCCAAAAATATGATCTCCGATGCTCTTGCAAAGGCCTGCTCAATTGCTCTCACCCCATCCAAGACGGTGGTCGAACGCCACGGCAGAGACATTTTTATGAAGTCCCATAGAAAGAACAGATTCATATTCTCCTTTCTTGGTCTTCTAGCTCCCATCTCTGGTAGCAACATCGATGACCTCAAGGATCTCGAAACCAAAAACCCTATTTTTCGCTTTCAATATCTAGTAAAATCAATGTTGGGCCATTTCATTAAGTGGAAAATGAGTTAAATCACCTTGGGGTATTTGGATATTAATATTTATTATATATTTGAGTTGTTTGAGTTTCTAATACATTGCTTCTTTAACAGTTACTTTGTTAATATTTATTATATTTTTTATTTGAGTTACTCTACTTCTTTAACAGTTTCTAATACATCTTATTATATCCCTAGGAAATGGTTTCTTTAACAGTTAGAATTACATTTTATTACTTTTTTATATATAATCTGCATCTATTTGATTTGTTTGATTAGTTTGAAAAGTTTGAATTATATTTTGTATGACATAAATTCAAACACAGGGCCGGAATGACAAATAAAAAACTAAATCCAATCAATTAGACAACATGGGAAATTTCCCTACAAACCATAAGGGCTCAATGCCATCATTTTCGGGACTGCTAATTGATCTATTAAGCAGTGGGAGAAGAATGCAGCAGTGGGGATGTTCGGTGAAAGTAATCGACACACAACACATGAAACATAAGAATGTGTTGTGAGTTTGAATATTAGGGTTTGTGCTGGAAATTTTTTTCCTAAAAACAAAGGTATGATCCAAGTTTTTGTACCCTTCTCGGTTGTCTCTTTCCTCTGTCTATGTTTGATTTTATTTATTTATTATTTAATAGGATATTTTGGGGGATTTAATAATTAGCCTTCTATAGGTAAGGTTGCAGGGTGTGTTTGTTGGCGCGTACACTTGTACATGAATTATATGGATAGTGTTCATTGTCTAATTGTTGCCCTGTATACTTCTCCAACCGTACTTTAACTAATTTTTCTTTGTTATTTTTTGTTTAATACATCATTTTTATTTATTTATTTGGAGAACTAAACTTGAATGTTATTTTTATCATATACAACTAACTGTTGAATTATTTGTTTATCTTCCAGTGAACAGGGATGATTGATGAAAATGGTAAAACTGACCACCACAATCAAGAATTTATAGTAATGTAGATATAAAATTTAGTTTACATGTTGTGAAACATAATGCATCTCTGTACAAGCAAGAATATTTCAATGTGCTAAGGCTAATTATGTTTTTTAACTTCAGTTAAGATTTTGTTTTTGTAGATTATAGGATTTGCCTTATTAGTTCACTATTTAGTTTATATATCTCTTTGTAGCTTTTGATTTGACTTTTTCTTTTCTTTTCTTTTTATATCAGCTATACATCTAATGGTTTTGCCTTTTTTTGAAGTGGCTATTTCAGTTGGGCGGATTGAAAGTTGATAACAATTCAACCGATTTCCATTTAATTTCTTTGTATGAGCTTCAATATTTTAGAAATAATTTTCTATATGCATTCTCTATGTCATCGAGCTTCAATATTGAAAGTTATTTGTTGTTCTCATGGAAGTCCCAAACTATTTTTTTCATAGTGGAGTTACAGTTATTTTTCCTTAACTTCTTCATTTCTCTTTTATTCTGAGTTTAATCAGGCATAATTACTTTTGTATTTCAGTTTCTTTGTAATACGGTATGCATATACAAGGATTTGAAACGATTTTCAATTTGGATTTTGTTAATTTGATTGTTTCTAATATTTTGTATTCCTATTATTCTAACATTGCAGATCGATCACCAAGTGCTGTGGTTAAAGCTTCAAAGGAGTTAGAAAATAGTTCTGATATGGAAGTCATATTGGGTGGTATGGCTTCTTTAAATGATGAGCTCGCACGGTTCAAGAAAAAAGCTTCTAGGCTTAGTGTTCTGCTGACTAGCATTGTTCCTCAGAAGACAAATCTTAATTACTGCAAATTTTTGGAAAGCCTAATGAGACCAAAAGTAGAATATGTTATTATGATGACATCATTTTGGTCCATTCAAGTTGTTTATCAAGAGAGCTTTGGTCACTGCCTAGAATATGTCTCTAAAACTCCAAAAATAGCTAAATCGTCTCCTACAGAGAGCAACCGATGAAGTGGTCTCTAAAGCTGGGGTAGTTATGTTGAGCGTTCTTGAACACGAAGTTGGATTTTGGAACACGAGTTTTCCTGATGTGTAAAGACTTGAGACCTTTTCTAGGTATATAGTTATTTTACACTTACCAAAAGTCTGACATTTTTATCTGGTATTAGAAATGCATTTATCGTGTGTGGGGTTCACATTCCTCCTAAAAAACACGAACTAATGCATCACTAAAGACCAAAGTTGTGAATCTTGGAACTTTATTTACAGTTAAACCAATTATTGGCAGGGCAGTGAGACATTCTCTTGCAACTACAGTTGATGACATCAACTCTGATCCCATTGTTCTTGCATGTACTAAGAAACCTTATTGGGCATGATACGAATTACATGGGATTTTTTCACTATAAAAGGTAATCCCACAATTAAATTGATGTAAAATTATCTATGTAGCTACTGATATGGGGACTAGTTTCTTTACAGCGCGGCATTGGAAAGTCTAATTCACCATATAAAACAAATCATGTGAATTATAAGTTGTGTATGTCTTTTGTGATGTTATTAAATTGAGTAACTATGTTATTCATAAAATGTGGTGTATTGTTAGGTTTTTAAAAAATATTGATCATTAATTTTGATAACAGATTCTATAATATTGATCATTTATTTTGAGGAACTGTGTTTTTACAGGATAACAGATTCTTTAATTCATCATCACCTTCCGCTAGAGATTGATTACAATTTCTGTAATTCAGCATCACCATCTATCCACTTTAATTTCTTCATCATCCTCCGCCTTCTTAGGCCAAACCAACCTCAACAAAAGAATTTAGAATGTTTCGATTCCGGCCAAGAACAACATGATTTGTAAATGCGTTGCAGCAGAAAAGACTTCTTACAAGACAAAGGTCTCTCGTAACTCAAATATCTCTAAGCTTCAAGTTGGTTATCTCTTCCCAGAGGTTGCTAGAAATAAGGTTGCACACATATTGAAGTACCCTGATGCATAAGTTATAAGTCTTGGAATTGGTGACACTACGGAGCCCATTCCGGATGTTATAACTTATGTCATGACAAAGAGAGAACTTGCACTGTCTATAATGGAGGGTTACAATGGGTGTGGACCTAAACAAGGCAAAATCTGCAAAAAAAAATTAGGATCGCAATTATATTTCACGATGTATAATAATATTTTTTTTAAACTTACGTAGGCTGCTCAAACCGTGGCTAGAAATGAGAATGGAGATGATGGGATATGGAAGGAAATAGCTAAAGAGGTTTATAAAGATTGTAACAGACTTTTCAAAATGATTGGAGAGGCATATCAATTACTTTCAGACCCTACTAAGGTCTCATCTCTCTCTCTCTCTTTACATTTTTTTGCTTCATCTTGAGATCTTTTTTGTTATTTTGTATTGTAGTCGTTGGATTATTGAGATTTTGGGCTTTTATTTTCGAATTTAAGATCTTCGTTTGTATCTTTTTATGTTCTGTTTGGAATATATATGTTATAGGAGTGTTTTTTCTTTTTTATTTTAATATCTATTGGGTATGTTTTAGGGCATTCGGTTTTAACTTTCGTAGTAGCATTATTTGTGCATCTTTGTGCAATATTAGTTACCCCCTCATGATGTAACTCCTAATTATTGTTGTTTTAGTTTAAAAATATTATTATTTTGTTCATTATAACATGTCCAATTATTTTTACATTATGGGTTTGTGTTTGTCAATGTTGGTGACACTAGTGCACTTAGAAGATTATATAATTTTCAAAATATTTTTTTAGTATTTTCCATTATGATGCCTTTTAGCACACCTAATTGCTTAGCTGACATAAACTTGACATTGGATGCACTTTTTTTAGGCTGATCATTATGAATCTCATCCAATCCTCTTGCTTTGTAATGGGCGAAGAATGAAACGAGGGTGATATCGGTGAACACCATGGATCATTGCATTGAATGTCTTCACCCCCGAGATATGACATGATGTACAAGTTGTCGGTTGTGTATGTAGCTTGATGATTTATTATGGTCAATCTAACTTGTAGAGGGACAACACAAGGCTATGGATAATTTATTTATTTCATTCCATAATTTTATTTATTTTCCTTTAAATGACTGGTAGGTTTACTTTCCTTTAATTCTTAATATTTTTATTTATTTATTAATGTATTGGTTCTATTTTCACAAATTGAGTTAAATCGATGATATTGTTTATATGAGGCCCAAGACGGACTATTGGTACTCTTCTTGGAGTATTTTTTTTTATTTTTTAAACAGGATTGATAGTCCTATAAACAAAGAAAATTTTGCCCAAATGCTCTAAAATCTTTACACTAATTGGTGTTGTATAAAAAAAATTTTGCCTTAAATTATATACTATTCAATTCTTTGGAAAATTTTCTCCATGCCTTCAAGCACGAGCATTCCACTAGGGTGTGTGTATATATATATAATTTGAGTTGCATAGCATTGCGATTTACTAGGGTTTTCACCCATTTTATTGATGATGACTCTCTAGGTGCTAAATTTGGTCATCCCACTTAGTCTCCTATATTCCAGCGAGAACCTATTTTCCATTCTAAGAGAGAGAGAGAGAGAGAGAGACTTTCTATTACAGAAACCAATTAGGTCTTTATTTTGACGGAGTATCATTTACATTTTTAAGTCATGTGAGAGATATTACTGGGTTAGATGGCATGCATATCGGATAGTATTACATCTATTTTATATTTGAGATTCAATATATCCATGTACTTCTCGGAGTTGGTGTTTTGTTGTAGATTATTTCACTCTATTATTGTTTTGATACATCTTTATTAGATTTATACATTAGGGACTTTGATGTGTCATCCTTATATTTGTCATTTATTTTGTTTGTTAATTTCATTTTAAGAATGGTATTTAATTATTTTAACAACCTATACAATTGAATAATTATACTTGATGAACCTGAGTATTAAAATATATGCGGTGTCAGAGTTGGAATCAAAGCATGGCTTAAGCCTCGAGAGTTATAACTTCTCTTAGACTTATGTGTAGTGTTATTTTATATTTGACTTTCTGAATACCCTTATTTATGCTTCGTTACTAATAGGAATTTATCTTCTATTTCAGATGCCTCCTAGAAGGAGAGCACAATATGAGAGAGCACCCATGGGATGAGTGATAATACGCAAATACTGCGTATTTCATCCTCCGAACGGACGCATTTTAGCCCCCTCGGGTATCTTATTCCCTATATTTATGCTCGTTAACCAGACAACCTCGTATTTCTACGTTAACATGTTTTGCAGGGTTAATTGAGCTTTTGTAGGTAATTGGATGCTAAGTGTGAACTTCGAACGCGTTCCGCTCTATTTCTGTACACAACCGCACGTTCAAGGGCATTTTAGTCATTTTACAGATTGGGCACCTGGCCCAACATCTTCATGGAATTTGTATCCCTCCTCGCAAGCTTCGTGTGGCAGCAAATGGTGCGCGATTCCGATTCATAACGAAGAAGTTACGGCAATTTTAGCGGAGAAGAAATGCAAGACAAAACAGGGGAAAATACAGTCTGCCCCTGCTTGATCGATCGATCGACCCTTCCCATTTTTGCCCCATCTTATATGGTCGATTGATCGACCAAATGGTAGATCGATCGACCCCCTGTTTTTCAGCAGATATTTTGCATTTCTTTTCTCTTTTCTTTTCTACTTTTTCCCACTTGGTATATAAGCCAATGTTGATGTAATAAACAAGGGTGAACGTTTTTAGATAGTTTTAGAAGATAGAATAGTTAGGATTTGGGTGATTTTCTTAGTTCTTCTTCATTTCTTCTTGGATTGACACACTTTTGGGCTTGAATGTTGACTATTCATCATCCTCTCCATTAATATAGTTTGTATTTCTTCATTTCTTGCTTTCTAGTTAATTTACAAGCTTTCTAATTTAGGTTTACATGCTTTCTTTACATGCTTTGATTACTTGCTTTGTAGTGTAATTTTACCGCGTTTATTTACCTCTTTCCATTTACCGCGTTTTTAACATGCTTTCTAGGTAATTTAAATTAGGTTGTGTTTGAATTGAACTCAATCGGGGTGACACATTGCTTTGCTTTGGTGATGGAGTCTACGGGTCTATTTCGGGTGCGTTGTCCTAGTTATTACACCTAGGAGATTTGACGGGGTATATCATGTATGTCCCGTGCTTACGACCTTTCGTGCGTAATTTTCGGGATATTTGTTGATGACAAAATCTTATTAGGCTTTTATGACGATTTAGGGCGTAACAACCCTTGATTTAATTAACTGTCCAAACGAGATGCATTTGTAATAACTCGTCGACCCATGTGACCATTTTATACTAATTAACTCGGGTGAGGGATATTCAACGCAACCTATAGTTTTACTCGCTTTCATAATCTAGTTTCAACACATTGCCTAGATTAACTTTTCCTTTTAGTTTGTAATCATCTTTTACACTTTTATTTTAGGAATATTAAATCACTTAAATTCTAACAACTTGTCCTTGTGGATTCTCGATACCCGACTTACCGCTGTGCTTGCCTCGTAAGTGTAGTAGTAACTTAGGTTTTTGTATTGAGTTGGCAAAACGAAAACAACGATTAGCGTCTTAACACGCGCTACTTTTCGCACTTGATCAATGAGCTTCTCGTGCAACACCCGCACTATAGGAACCGGTTATTCCAAGAATACTAGCATACCATAGATATGGAAAATACCATTTTAGGCCCCACTATATTTCTAAGCTCACTACACCAAATCTGCTGAATTATCATGGTCATTGACCTTGACAAGTTGGACTTGTCAAGGTCAATGACCATTACAATTCTGGGGGTGACAACTTTTGTTGTCACGGATTTGTCACGATCAATGACCGTGATAAGTTCGTTAGACTTGTCATGATCATGTCACGGTTCTTGACCCTAACAAGTTTTGTCACGGTTAATGAGCATGACAAACCCGTGACATTTAATAAAAAATTATCACGGTCATTGATCGTAATAAGTTTCTTTGTCACGGTCTTGTCACGGTCAATGACCGTGATAGTTCTGAGAAGAATTGAAAAAAATCTACTGGGCAGTATGGCCACTGCCACTATCCAGCAGTATATTTGTACTTGCTATAACAAAGTTATACCTGTTCAAACATCATATATCCAAATAAAATAGAGATATTGCAATTATACATTCAAAACAATATGCATCACGCTATAATCCAAATATAATTCAAATGTAACAACTTAAAACAATTCAATTCTAATAATGTCACTACATATCTGAGGTAAGGTTAGCTCTGAGGAGGTGAGCAGGCCACACGATATACGAATTGACATACCCCAACAATATACATCGTGCCTCATTGTTCACACAACCACAAGGGGCAGTTCTCCTTCCCGAGTATCACATGCGTGACGAGCACCTTGGACTCGATGTCTTGAAGCAAACGTCCATGAACTGGAATACACTGTATGGTATTAGGGTCCCTCAACCGCCGCCCTATCCGCTGGCCATCAAATATGTCCAGTAAAAACACGCTCAGCTAACCAAGTGTCGACATCGGTAAAAAATTTAGGTCTCATATATTGTGAAGGAGGGAGGTTGAGTGGGGCTAGGATCACTGTCCATACACTCTGATTGGTGCTTAGATTTCCAAATGATTGAAACCATCTGTTGATATAGCCAAACGAATGTTGCGCTGTTCTCGAGAAAAATTGGGATACTCATAATTCATACTCCTCCAATTTGTAGAATCAATAAGATGACGCATGATATTACCCCCTACTTCTGCCCTCGCATGCCAAGTCATTACCTCCGCTATCCATGGTACTGTGAAAAATCGCTTTAATCTAGGGCCAACAGGAAAATATTTCAACACTTTTTGAGGCACTTTTGAGCTTGTTCCTTCCTTACTAGTAGATTGGACATATCTAGGATCATCGCAAACCAGACAACGATCAAGATTTTCATACTCCTTTCGGTATAGTATGCAATCATACACACAAGCATGAATCGATTTATACTTAATTCCCAAAACTTTCAAACTGTTATTCATAACAGCTTAGCTATTTGGAAGCGTATTTTCCTTGGGTAGTAACCCCTTCACCCATTTCAGAATGCTTATCACGCTATTGACAGACAAACTGTACTGCATCTTCAAACTGTGAAAACCAACCATGGCATGTAAAGTTGCTTGATCTTTCTCACAGCCAGAGTATAACGGTTGGGTCACCTTAAATTTTAAACTTTGGTAGTCATCGTCAAGGTTTATCATGATATCTTCACGAGCACTTGAACCTCGTATATCATCAGTAACCTCATTCTCCTCTACTTCATAAACTCCGTATGCATCATCAACTATATCCTCTAATATATTATGATCTACGTCGTCCCTTTCTACATCCATCCTACTTGTTGAAGGTTGTTGTGAAGGTTGTTCGGGGATAAAAGGAACTTTTAATTCACCATGAAAACTCTAAAATCTATAGATATCTTGCATACCCGATCTTAACAAATGTAGTTCAAGTATTTTCCACTCAAACACCTTACCATTCTTACACCTAGCACACGGACACGGAAACTCTTCCTTATTATGACATCTCTTTGCGTATTTCACAAATTCATTAGCACCTCTGCGAAATACATCCCCCATTCTGTTTGTCTTACCCATCCACTCTTTGTATTTCAGATATCCCATCACAGCTACCACAACTAATCACATATTAAAGGTAAGAAGTGTATATTCATGGCTTAGTATAGTATGTTTATATTCGATTTATAAACGTAGATTTATAAAGGTAAGAAGCGTAGATTTATAGTATGTTTCATTTAATTATGTCTTATTTATATTCGATTTTTAAATTTCAAATTCAAATTCAATTTATAATAGAAATGTCTATTTCCTCCATCTCCTCTAAAGGGTGAGTGGTCCTATCCCATTCAAGACCGCATTTTTCTGTAATATACTTAACAGCTCATGCACATTGTTATGATTTGAAAAAACTTCGGCAGAATATCCCCGTAGTTCTCCAAGTACACGATGTAGATTGGCAAGTGTGAGTGTTATTTCAATTGATTAATTAAAATAACAATCACACTTGCCAATCTAGTATGTACCCAGAGAAAATTAGGATACGACTGCAGAACTTCCTCCAAAGTAATAACTTTAAGCAACTAAGAATATTATTATACAGAAATTATGCATTCCCAAACTGTCCGAACGGGACAATTCGAGAGATCTCATTACAGGGATAATGACCCTCGAACAGGTCTAAGGGCGATTTAATGCGTACGCATAAGAACTAGAAGGTCAGTATCTATGAGCACAATACGTAATTTCAAGTATGTTTTATTTAATTATAATACTATATATATATATTGTTCATTATACAAAGTAATTTTTAAAAAAACTTGAAAAATCCTACCCCCATATGGACAATAAGCCAGTGGTCGTGCCACTTTTAAAATTAACCAACCCAACATCGATTCACTATAATCCAATCGCAACGGCAATAGCAAATGTGTATCTCGTACTCCTTCTAATTCATCTACTCAATTAATTCTTTTCATCAATTAAAATATACAATTATTAATTTACTAGTTTATAATGAGGGGCAATCCTACTTGCAAATGAAAGGGGCACCAATTACTAATTTACAAAAAAAATTAACAACCAATCAATATTAAATCAATCAATTCTTTTACAAGGGGCACTATAATATGAGGGGCAATATCTAATAAACCAAAAAAAATTTAATTAAAAAAAACACGCACGCATATATACACCCCCTCCCCCTACCCCCTGCCCACCACACACACACACACACACATATACACACACAAACACACACACACACACACACACATATACATACACATATACATAAATGGAGGAGAAATAGAGAGAGAAAACATATCAAAGTTATAGAGAGAGAGAGCAGCCTCTAGAGAGAGAGAGAGAGAAATGGAGGGAACAAAATCGATGGGAAAAAAAGAAGAGGGAGGGTTTTTTACTGACAGAATTACCACGGACAAATCACGGTCATTGACCGTGACAACTTTATAGGCTTATCACGGTCAATGACGGTGACAAACCTTTGCCACGGCCTTGTCACGGTCAATGATCGTGATAAAAAAAAGCGTGTTTTTTTTTGTCACGGTCAATGACCGTGACAAGGCTAAACGCTTAAAGGGTGCCAATTTGATCATTTTGGTGTATGTGACACCCCGCCTAATTAAATACCGGGCGATCACTCCTTTATTAAATTAAAATCAAGGTGAACAGTTGGTTCATTATTAGCATCACTGTCGTAAAAATAACTTTTCCAGATTTAACACCCTATTTAATTAAGCTAAGTATCAAAACCATTTTTTTTAACATTACCTTCCAAATTTTATTTTGAAAATAAAGATTTAATTATCTACAACAATTCAATAATTTAACATTCAGCGACTAAACCCCAGCATTTAAAACTTAAAGTAAAACATACATGCTGAATAAATCCCAAAGTAACAGTACTAGAAATAACTGAAATACAAATGTCCCAATAAAACAGATAAATAGTGGAAAGGGCGACACATGCCCAATAAGGAGAATGATAGAAGTGGAATCAAGTAAATGAAATCGTCTAAGCAAGTGGCCTGCAACTCCCCATAAGCTGCAGCACGTTCCTTCCAAGGGATCCTAAACAAGACGCCCCTGTGGCTGGGCACCTGTAATATATACATATATATACAAGAGAGAAAGAGGAATAGAAACGGGTCAGAGCCCGATAGTGTATATGATTAAAAAATTCGTTTAGCAAGTATTTAAATTGATACAGGCCAATGCAACAACATATTAGTGTGACACTCTCTTGAGAAATTCTCGCCTCTCTTCTAATGTGCACTCCTATCGCACTAACCTTCCCAATGGTTTATCTCATCATATATGAAACTATCCTTCCCCAAGGATTTAACTTATCTTAGGTGACTCTCAAAATTTAAGATTTAACAACATCGTGGTTTAAAAAGGATAATTTCATGTAGTACAAAACGCTCATTTTAACTTTATTGATTCATAAAGTTTTTCAATATCATATTATACTTTTCAAAACAAGTATTTCCAATTTGATTCCTTATACATGTCTTACTTACCATAACACAGTAGGCAGTTTCCCATATTTCAGAAGTTCATATATATATTAAATACTCGTATAATATATATATTCTAACAGCACCCCACATAAAATTTTATGGTGCAGGCATACTCTGCTATCCAATCCCCGTATCAATCATACTAAAGGGAATATAAGTTCGGAATCACTCTCGAACTGTATAAATACATACACAAACAATATTGAGGCGAAGCATAGATTCCAAGTCCAAGAGGTTAGTACATACCCTCACGTCTCTTAGGACCGTGACTACCGATTCGATAGCTTGTACCTAGGATTTCTATCTTCTAGGGTAAGAGTAAATATCCCCCATAAGGCACACGAGATAAGATCATCCCAGCGCGGAACCCTCGGGGATAGCAAGTAGCGCGGGCATGATTTTCACAAGTATATAATATATGCATACACAATCATATAAATATACCACTTTTATTATATCAATTTAGGTTTATCCAATAACCCACATTCACAACATTTA
Organism: Sambucus nigra; assembly: GCA_949130495.1. Lineage (NCBI taxonomy): Eukaryota > Viridiplantae > Streptophyta > Magnoliopsida > Dipsacales > Adoxaceae > Sambucus > Sambucus nigra. The sequence goes on from OX422216.1 coordinate 337,001,522, forward strand.
TCCTTATTTTCCCATTATTATTTATCAAGTATAATGGTTCGTTTCTAACTTTAATTCGAAGGGTTTTTCCAACTTACTACGCAACCCTTATGGACTCTATTCTTCCAAATGTACAATTCAGTATATATCCATTTATGTTCCAACGTAACTCTCTCTTACGTGTCTCTCCCCTTTAATACATACTTACATTATTACTTATGCAAAATATCCCAAAAATATAGATTTTGCCTTACATTAAAGGATTTTAAATTTTATTTTCAAAGATGAGAATTTCAAACGGTTTCGAAATCGGAATTAAAATGGAGTTTTAATTGAATTTTTATTATCTCTAAGAGTCCTCGAAACATAAAACTGTCTAGCAAAAAAAATATTAAAAAATATTGAACGGTCTGATCGAGCTAAATTTTTTTCTGTAGCTTCCTCTCGTCTTTAGCTAATTCTCTGTAAAATTTCATCCAATTCCAACGGTCCGATCGTCCGGAATAATTTTTTTTAGTGTTCGTATCTGATTAGAACTCTTTTCTTAATCAAACTCTTAATCCTTTACATGACAAAGGGTTTCCAGAATATCACATAAATCATCATACATGAAAATTTCCCATCTCAAATTGGGTTTTTCTTCCATAAATATCATCCTAATAACTCCTAAACTAATATGGATGACGCATCAACGAAATAAGCAAGATAAACACTTGCCTGGGATTTTTAGAAATCTGGTTTGGTGTTGAATTTGGTGTGGTTGCATTCCCCATCTCGCGATCTACGCGTTGGCGGTGGCGGCGGTGCAAACGGGTGAGTTTTGAGCCTTGGAATGCCTTGAGAGCTCTCTCCTCTCCTCTCCAATGGCCGTTCTAGTGTTTTGAGTTATCTAACCCTAGGAGATAACCTAAACATCTGATATAACCCCTTTACTTTTCGTGGGTTTAATTACCCAAAAATACAAAATGACTAAAATGCCCTCCCGAGGTACTAATTAGGCCTAAAAACGCCCCGAGACCCAAATCAAACTCCCAGGTATACTTTTCTGACTATCTCGACCCTTCCGGACGGGTTGGCGCACTCTAAACGACCATACGAACAACTTATAAAATATTTAATTTGATTTATCAATATTTAGTCCCGACACGACACGAGCACGTTCCGACTTAAATTTCTAAAATTGTCATTTTATTCACCCGTGACATTTAATATGACTACTATTATATATTACTTTGCTCATCAGTAATATTCAACAAATTTTCCCATAATTACTAACTCTAATCACGTTAATAATTATAACATAATCAATTTCCGGATTTTTTTATTAAATAATTAATTCACATTAAATTTAATAAATCCCCAAATTAATATAGCATAAAAATACAGGGTATTACATACTTCCCCCTAATAACGGAATTTCATCCCGAAATTCGGAAAATAAGGCATACCTGGTAAGAACAAATCTGGATATCTCTCACGCATATCGGCCTCGCGCTCCCAAGTGGATTCCTCCACGTTATGATGCTCCCACTGGACCCGTTCAAGTGGAACTATCTTCGACCTCAATCTCCTCTCACTATAGTCTAGGATAGCCACCGGTCTTTCCTCGTAAGAGTTGTCAGGCTGTAAGTCTATCTCATCTATCGCGATGTGATTATGGGCCATATCATCCCGAAGATACCGTCTCAATGACGAGATGTGGAATAAATCGTGAATGCGATGTAAATGCTCTGGTAGTCCCAATCTGTATGCTATCGGCCCAATCCTCTCGATAATGGGAAATGGTCATATGTACCTCGGGGCCAATTTCTCTTTCTTCCCGAACCTCATCACTCCTTTCATAGGAGATACACGCAGTAACTCTTGGTCCCCCACATTAAACTCCCGGAAGAACCGTTTCGCATCGGTGTAGCTCTTCTGCCTGTCTTGGGCTACTCGAATGCGACTCCTAATCATCTCAATCCTCGCGGAGGTTTCCTCTGGTCCTAGCAACTTGTTATCCCCCACCTCGAGCCAATAAGTTGGAGAACGATAAGGCCGGCCATACAAAGCCTCAAATGGAGCCATACCGATCATAAACTGATAAGAGTTATTATAAGCAAACTCTAGCAGTGGAAGATGTGGCTCCGAACCTTCTCCAAAATCAAGAACACACATGCGTAGCATATCCTCTAACATATGATTAGTACGCTCTGTCTGTCCATCTGTCTGTGGGTGATAAGCTGAACTCAACCTCAACTCAGTACCCATAGCCTCCTGAAAGCTTTCCCAAAAACGTGACACGAAAATCTAGTCTCTATCTGACACAATATTCAGGGGCATCCCATGTAATCTGATAATCTCATAAATGAACAACTGAGCATACTAACCCGTGGTATAATCTGTCTGCACCGGCAGAAAATGAGCCACCTTGGTCAAACGGTCTACAATCACCCAGATAGAGTCGTGACCCCGCTGTGATGTAGGAAACCCTGTAATAAAATCCATGGAAATACTCTCCCACTTCCACGCGGGTACTTCCAATGGCTGAAGCAATCCTGACGGTTTCTGATGGTCCACCTTCACCAGCTGGCAGGTAGAACACTTGGACACGAACTCAGCAATGTCCTTCTTCATCCCACTCCACCAGTATTACCTCCTCCTATCCTGGTACATCTTATCTCCTCTAGGATGTACCACAAATCGGGACCCGTGAGATTGGGTCATCACTGCATGACACAATTTTGCCCCTTCTGGAACCACTAACCTCCCATTAAACCTCAAACCCCCATCAGAACTAACATAATAAGACTCAGCACCCTCGGCTAAAAGTCGTACAATCTGCTCCTGGAAAAATGGGTCTGTGGTTTGGGCATGTATTACCCTCGTAACAATCTCGGGTGTTGAAAAAGTGTGGATTTGACACATTAATCCAATTCAAGTTAAACTTGCATGCTATCAAGATAAAGTAATTTTGCACTTGAATTAAATTGAACATACCCAAACATTAAATTTGCACCAAATTAAATAGATTGTGATTTTGAACTAATTTTATCTTTTAGTCCTAAGCATGCATCTAGGTGATATAGCAAGATAAAATAAACCAATCACACTATGCCGCGATGTACGAGGAAAAATCCAAGATGGGAAACAACCTCGGACGGCCCTAGACATAAATTCACTAGATACGGAATTACAAGTACAAGACAAAAGACTTACAACACACGACTCAATCCCTCTCAAGCCCCGATGCTTCTTCTTGTAGAAACCTCTTCCTAGCGAATAACCTTGGAACACCACCGCGATCTCGGAATCCACCGATAGGACTTTATATGGTCACCGTCACCCGAACATGAAGCCTTTATCCAAGCGGGTAAAACAACATAAAACACTTCTTCTTTCTTTGTGGGAGGTAGAAGCAAAACCCGAAACTTCTCTTCAATTCGGTGTAGAGAAAACTAGTGCCAAACTCCAAGCAATTGATATGTATATAAGAACTTGGATAAACAATATGGGTGTACAAACTAGAGTGGTAAGTGAATTTTTCTTTGAAAATTAACACTCAAAACATGAACATTTTCCTTAAAATAATTTGCTCTCAAACTCTCTCTAAGAGATGAAACTAGGATGGAAAAGTTATGGAAATGTTAATTTGGAAAATGTCCTTCCCGCACATGATAAAGTCTGAAAAAGTTGGTTAAAAACTAAGTGGGGAAGTGGGTCCAAAATTTCCAAAAACTGTTCCCGCCTGGCATCTCGTTCGAACGAGTCTTCTAACGACGCTCCAGTATGGACGCGTTAAAAACTCGTTGGAAATCTTGTTCGAATGACATTTCAAACGACGGACCAGTATACCTTAGTAGGAACTCGTTGGCAAACTCGTTCGAACGACATATGGTTCGAACAAAAAACTCGTTCGAACGACATATTGAACGACTTCCAGAAAGTTTATAAAATTTAATTTTGGCCCAGAAACTTTATATACTTTATTTTAAAGTTCTAGTTTAATTTTTTAGAAAATAAAACACAGTTTTTATTAAACCTAACACCCAATAAAACAACTTCCAAGCTCCTATATATATAATAACGCATTCATACCTTGGGAGCATGGAACCATAGTTGATGACGTAGAAACGAGGCACGCAAACCGACATAATTGATGAAGTTTTATACTCTTTTCCGCTACGTCTTCAACAAACACTTCATAGGCTTGAGAGTATTACAATTACATACTATCCTATGAATAAATGTTTTTGTCCGGAATTGAGCCAACACAATACATGGACTCAATTGGAAATTTGTGTCCTTACAAATCTCCCCCTTGGGATATTCCGGGACAAAAACTAAACAAAAATCCTAAAGGGTCGTCAAGCTTTACTAGACTCAAAACATAACCCACCCAAACTTGATTCAACCCAAGGATCAAAAGCTTTTCCAATAAACAATGCCGCTTTAGAATAGTTCCTGCACACTTAAGCAAACTCATCAAATGCATAGGGAATATCAAAGTATTAAATGCAATTAATTCATTACTCCCCCCAAATTAATTCTCCTTTTTATTAAACGCATGACCTACTTAGGAAGACGTCTCCCTCTAAGATAAATCTCCCCCAATCTAAGATACGATAATAATATGATTAGATACCATTTCTCCCCCTATCATTTTCTCCCCCTTTTTGTTCAGGAATAGGCAAAGTATAAAGAAATAATAAACACGTTGAAGCTTAAAGTGTTAAGACATTAAAGCACATGAGCAACAAAAGCACAACTAGTTCAAGATAGATACCAATAATGAAGTATAAGCATGGATGGACTAGAAATCTAGGCAAAGATAAACAAATATCACATATATATATACTAAAAATATACCAATTGAGTACTTGCATATATATGTAGATATAAACACACACATGACACAAAATACAATAAGTTTGCACACTCGTATGGCAAAAATGTGTCAGATGGAAACGAAAGTGTTGGGGTGTAAACTAGTAACAATTAAATTTAGACCCAATCACTTTATAAACGTTCACGGAGTTCTCATATGATTGCAAACTTCATCACATTTAAATATAACCTCATGTGACAATATAGATTGAACTCAATGAACAAACATACACAATGCATACAAGCCTAGCATGTTGTTGATTCTACAAACCAATAGAGTCATGACATGAAATACGCAACTAGGATAAACGAACATTGTGCAAACCATTGATATACCATCCAAACTCCCTCAATATGCATTTATATTAATTTTGAATGAATATATCAATCAAATATAGGCCTTGGCAATTATTTTCTTTTTAATGCCATATATTCTGTTTTTAGGCCTTTGGACCACGTATTTCTTTTAGGTCCATTTCAAAACGGTGGCTTACAATCGCAAAGGATCACTTAGTCCTTTCGGAGCCCTTCCCCGTGCACATTTTTATTTATCATGTTTTTCATTTTTCACACAAATCTCACATGCAACGGATTTTGACATGCACTAGTCCTCCTAAGTCACAAATATGTAGATGACAAGATTGGTAGGAGAACACCTCACATAGCTCAAATATACATATGAAGTTTAAAATTTCAAAAGAGCTCGTGCATGTGTGTATAGAGGCATATAAGAATAGAATCCATTTAAACAACACAAAATCCAACTACTCCATAAAATATGGTAAAGAACATAATAAGGATTGATAATCTAAACCAAAAGTTCTAGCCACATGGGAGCGTTAAAGAAGGGATTCAAACACAAGTATATTCCACATAAAGTGTGTCAAACCAAAATATACACAACAAAATCTTTTTGAGTTTTTGATATTTTTAACCAAAATAAAAATATATACTCAAAAGACAAACAAAAAATCATTTGACCTTTTTATTAAGCTTAAATTCCAATAGATAAAAACCCAAATGATAAACAAAAATCTTTTTGTATTTTTCATTTAAAGTGAACAAAATGAAGAAATAAAATATAAAAGATAAACAAAAATCATTATTCTAGTATGAGATTAAGCATGGGGCATAAACTAAAAAATGATAAATCAAGCATACATTTAGCATGTGAATATAGCATGAAGTACAAACGCTAAAGTATGCAAACACTAACACATTCATCCTTTAGATTTAGCAAGGGAGGAAGCATGTCAAAGTAAATGAGAATCAAAAACCCAATTTTGCAAGGCAACCAAGTCGGATTTCCTAACCCAAATTAATGAAGAGTGACTATCTTGGGGTGTAGGAATTTTAAATACGTTGGTTGCTTTACGTTGGGTTTTTCTAGGAATTTGTTTAAGATCAAAACAAAATTTCCTAAGATGACCTTTCTGACCACAATGTGTACAAGTAAAAACATGTCGAAAAGATTTACCTATGGAGTGATCTCTAAAAGCTTTCCTAGTAGATTCTCCTAAAACGTTGGTTTTGGCTTTATGAGTAGATTCATTACAAGTATTGAAGCCTAAACCACACATGTCATTTTTAATTTGGACCCTTCCTAAGATTTTATCTAATTTTTCCGAACGACACTCCAAATCAAATTTGACATTACTAGAGTCTTTTAATTTATTTTGCAATTCTAAAATGTTAGACTCTAATAAAACATTTCGCTCTTCAAAAGCAAGAAGCTCCTTTTTCAAGGATTCCATTAAACCCCTAAGGCTATCTCTCTCGCCTTCTATATATTCAAGCTTCTCTAGAAGAGTTTTCTCTCGTGTCCTAAGGTCTTCAACCAACATACTATTATCAACGACCTTGACACATTCTTTCAAACTAGCTTCTAACTTCAAATTAGGTCTTTTCAATTTAATAGATTCTTTATAAAGTTCTTGAAAAGCATTTGAAGCTCACTCACATTAACCTCTTCTTCATTTTCACGTTCTCTTTCTTCTCCACTCTCACTATCATAAAAAACAAGGGAATAAAAAATTTTGACCTCGGAAGTGTCATGTGTTAAAGTTTCATCAATCGATGAGTTCTCACTATCACTCACATGACTAGCCATAAAAGTCACAAAATTTTTCTTAGTGGGGGAATCGGGCTTCTCTTTCGTATCACTATCACTAAGGGTCGCATTATATGAAATGGTTCACTTACCCTATTTCCTTAGTTTAGTGGGGTACTCAAAAGCCCTATGGCCATAACCTTCACAACCAAAACACTTATTAGACTCGTCCCTATCTAAATTTTCATTATTAGATTTAGGGATCTTTTCGGCTTTAGGAATCTTCTCGGCTTTAGAAATCTTCTCGCCTTTGTCATACTTAGAAGATTCAAATTTCTTAAAATAATTTTTAAATTTATCTTTGTTAATTTTAAGAAATTTTCTAAATTTACGAGCAAACAAAGCCATGTCTTCCGAGTCACTATCACTTTCTCTCTCTACTACTTGTTTGACCTCTTTTCAGGATTTTAAAGCAACACCCTCTTCGATTTTCTTTTCAGTTTTAGGGGGAAACATATCTAGTTCATAGGTTTGTAAATCACCTACAAGCTCTTCTAATTTCGTAGAGGCTAAAGTCGGTAAAGAATTTAAAATGGTCACTTTTGGAATAAATCTATCGGGTAGGGACCTAAAATTTTATTTACAACATGGTCGTCAGGTATTTTTTCTCCCAAGTTAAAAGATGAATTAACAATATCAGAAAGTCTAGCATAAAATTCATCAAAAGTTTCTTTTTCATTCATTTTGATTGTTTCAAATTGAGTGGTGAGGTTTTGGAGTTTTGAAGCTTAACGACACTAGTTCCTTCATGAGTTAATTGTAAAATATCCCAAGCTTCTTTAGCGGTTTCACGCGTCATAATACGTCGGAATTCATCAAGTGTGACAGCGCTAAACAAGGCATTTAAACCTCGGGAATTAAAATTAGCAAGTTTAAACTCATTTTCAGTCCATCTATCGGTGGGTTTGATAACACGTTCATTTTTAACTAAATAAGTTGGTGGGGACCACCCGTTAACAACAGACATCCAAACTCTCTCGTCGATAGATTTTAGTGCTGATTTCATTCGCGCTTTCCAATACGCGTAGTTTGAACCATCAAAAATAGGAAATTTTGAAAATGGGGAAAATTCCATTTTGGCCAAAAATTAATTAAGGATCTTTAATGAAATAATTTATCACTCTGGCTCTGATACCAATTTGAAAAAGTGTGGATTTGACACATTAATCCAATTCAAGTTAAACTTGCATGCTATCAAGATAAAGTAATTTTGCACTTGAATTAAATTGAACATACCCAAACATTAAATTTGCACCAAATTAAATAGATTGTGATTTTGAACTAATTTTATCTTTTAGTCCTAAGCATGCATCTAGGTGATATAGCAAGATAAAATAAACCAATCACACTACGCTGCGATGTACGAGGAAAAACCCAAGATGGGAAACAACCTCGGACGACCCTAGCCACAAATTCAATAGATACGGAATTACAAGTACAAGATAAAAGACTTACAACACACGACTCAATCCCTCTCAAGCCCCGATGCTTCTTCTTGTAGAAACCTCTTCCTAGCGAATAACCTTGGAACACCATCGCAGTCTCGGAATCCACCGATAGGACTTTATATGGTCACCGTCACCCGAACATGAAGCCTTTCTCCAAGCGGGTAAAACAACATAAAACACTTCTTCTTTCTTTGTGGGAGGTAGAAGCAAAACCCGAAACTTCTCTTCAATTCGGTGTAGAGAAAATTGGTGCCAAACTCCAAGCAATTGATATGTATATAAGAACTTGGATAAACAATATGGGTGTACAAACTAGAGTGGTAAGTGAATTTTTCTTTGAAAATTAACACTCAAAACATGAACATTTTCATTAAAACAATTTGCTCTCAAACTCTCTCTAAGAGATGAAACTAGGATGGAAAAGTTATGTAAATGTTAAGTTTGAAAATGTTCTTCCCGCACATGATAAAGTCTGAAAAAGTTGGTTAAAAACTAAGTGGGGAAGTGGGTGCAAAACTGCCAAAAACTGTTCCCTCCCGGCATCTCGTTCGAACGACATTTCGTTCGAACGAAATCTCGTTCGAACGAGTCTTCTAACGACGCTCCAGTATGGACTCGTTAGAAACTCGTTGGAAATCTCGTTAGAACGAACAATCTCGTTCGAACGACATTTCGAACGACGGACCAGTATACCTTAGTGGGAACTCGTTGGCAAACTCGTTCGAACGACATATGGTTCGAACAAAAAACTCGTTCGAACGACATATCGAACGACTTCCAGAAGGTTTATAAAATTTGATTTTGGCCCAGAAACTTTATATACTTTATTTTAAAGTTCTAATTTAATTTTTCTGAAAATAAAACACAGTTTTTATTAAACCTAACACCCAATAAAACAACTTCCAAGCTCCTATATATATAATAACGCATTCATACCTTGGGAGCATGGAACCATAGTTGATGACGTAGAAACGAGGCACGCAAACCGACATAGTTGATGAAGTTTTATACTCTTTACCGCTACGTCTTCAATAAACACTTCATAGGCTTGAGAGTATTACAATTACATACTATCCTATGAATAAATGTTTTTGTCCGGAATTGAGCCAACACAATACATGGACTCAATTGGAAATTTGTGTCCTTACAGGTGTTACTGTCATAACAGATATGAAGGAACGGGATACTACGTCCTGGTGACCCAACTCCTTCCACTTCGCTTTCCAGACGTTCGCTAGCTCATTTACCGGTCTACGGATCAACGCATCAGCAACTACATTGGCTTTCCCCGGATGATACTGTATGTCGATCTGATAGTCCTTCACAAACTCTAACCATCTGCGCTGATGCATATTCAACTCTCGCTGAGTGAACATATACTGCAGTGCCTTGTGGTCTGTGAATAAATGGAACTTGTCCCCCAATAAATAGTGTCTCCATATCCGCAGTGCAAAAACGATCGCTGCTAACTCCAGGTCGTGGGTGGGGTAATTCTTCTCATGCGGATTAAGCTTGTGGGAGGCAAAAGTTATAGCCTTCTCTTCCTGCTGAAGTACTTCCCCAAGTCCCCGTAAAGAGGCATCGGTGTAAACCAGGTACTCCACACCTGGCTTCGGTAAAGCAAGGACTGGTGCTGAAGTAAGCTTGTCTTTCAGCTCGTCGAAAGCCAATTGACAAGCATCATCCCAAACATATGGTACCCCATTGCGAGTCAGGTTCGTCAATGGACCCGCTATTTTGGAGAATCCCCGAATGAATCTCCTGTAGTATCCGGCTTATCCCAAGAAACTACGCACTTTCTTCGGTGTCGTAGGCTGTCCCCACTCCCTCACCGTTGACACTTTACTCGGGTCAGCTGCTATCCCCTGTTCAGAAACAACATGCCCCAAGAACTGTACCTCTCGCAACCAGAATCCACACTTCTCGTACTTAGCATACAACTGATGCTCTCGTAAAGACGGAAGAACCTGCCTCAAGTGCTCGGCATGCTCCTCCTCGGAGTGTGAATATATCAAAATGTCATCTATGAAGACGATGACAAACTGATCCAAGAACTCTCTGAATACTTGGTTCATTAAGTCCATGAACACGGTTGGAGCATTTGTGAGACCAAATGGCATCACTTTGAACTCGTAAGACCCATATCTCGTCAAGAAGGCAGTCTGTGAAACATCCTGCTCTCTAATACGTAGCTGATGGTACCCCGACCTCAGATCTATCTTCAAAAATAAAGTTGCTCCCCTCAGTTGGTTGAACAGATCATCGATTCGAGGCAACGGATACTTATTCCGTATCGTGACCTTGTTCAACTCCCGGTAGTCCACACATAACCTCAGTGAACCATCTCTCTTCTTCAGAAACAAAACTGGAGCGCCCCAAGGTGAGGTACTCCTGTGAATGAAGCCCTGACCTAACAGCTGCTCTATCTGATCTCGTAACTCTCGCATCTCCGCCGGAGCCATACGGTATGGAGCGCGTGCTATAGGTCTCGTATCTGGAAATAAATCTATGACAAAGTCTATCTCTCGACTGGGGGGTAGGCCTGGTATCTCCTAGAATACATCAGAATACTCACGAACGACTGGGATCGAGTCTAAAGGAATCACAACCTCCTTAGAGGCATCCTCCTCTATATAATACAAATGAGCGGTCGAACCTCCCTCTGGGTGAGGCATCGCCACTACAAACATCTCTTGCCCCGGAATGGCAAAAATAATGCTCCCACCGAAGCAATCAATCATGGCTCTATAAGCTGCGAGCCAATCCATACCGATAATAACATCATGCTCATGCATATCTAAGACTAACATGTCTGTAGGTAATACCAAACTACCAATCTCTACCCCCACTCCCCGGCATATCAAGAAGATAAGCGACCCACACCCCAGTGGTGAGTCTACACACGTCACTGTGCTCTCTGCTGTGGCTAACAACCCTAAGGCCTTCACAAAATGCGTAGCTATAAAACAATGTGTCGCCCCAGTATCAAACAAAACCCGACCCATATTACCATGGATAGGAAACATACCCTCAATCGCGGGTGGTGCCTATGGAGCTGCTGCCTGGTGGACGTTATAAACACATCCGTACTGTAACTGCCCCTGCTGCACTAGAGCTGCTGGAATGGCTGGTAAGGCTAGCACTTGGGCTGGAGCTGGGAGGGCAGGTGGAAAAAGTGGTCTCTGTGGCTCATTACGGGCACCCTGTTGCTGTGGGGCCCTATTACCCTCTGGGCAATCCTGGCGCTTATGACCATGCTTTCCGCATACAAAACATCGGCCTCTGAAGTTACCTCCCCTCTGACCGTGCTGACCACGGCCCTGTTGGCCGTTACCTCCCCGCACTGGCCCTGTTGGCCCTGATTATCACGCTGTTGGCCCTGTTGATTAGGCTGGCCCTGCTGGCCCTTCCTATAACCCCCAAATCCCAGCTTGGAATCACCTGAACGAAATCTCTTAGCGGGGTCCCCCTGATGGGAACTCTGCTCGTGCTGACGAGTCTGTCCATGAGATGGGGGCCCACTAGCACTACTACCCCCGGTCGTGCCCTGCTGGCTGGACTTTCCTGCTCTCCTGCTTCCCTGCAGATGGAAGCGGTGATTCTGGCAATGTAGTAACGCAGCATTGAGTACATCAGTGAAAGTACTCAGAGATAGATTCCCTATAAGATGCTGACGGATCCTCCAAGCTAACCCGTCCACAAACAACATTATCTTCTTACTATCAGTAGGTGCCTCATCTGGCACTATGGTGAGAAGTCTTGTGAACTCCTCCTCATACTCAGCAACGGTAGAGTTCTCCTGTTTCAAATTCAGTAATTTCCGCCTCATCTCAGTCTGTACGGCGGGTGGAAAGTACTTGCGGTCAAACCGCTCCCAAAATGACTGAATAGGGACCGTGTCCCTCTCCTCCAAGGTGGTAGTGGACTCCCACCACTGCAAAGCAGCCCCCACCAGCTTAAAGGAAGCCAATAACTTCCTTTGCACGTCAGTGCACTCATACATATGAAGATGCCGCTGGATGTCTTTCTTCCATTGGCTGACTGTGACGATATCTGAGCTACCAGAGAACTCAGGGGGATGCGCCTTCTGAAAAGCATCCCTAACCCTCTCCCATGCAGATGGAAGTTGTGCTGGTACTGGCGCCACTGCCTGAATCTGGGGTGGAGCCTGCTGAACCACCGCTAGCGCGGCATTCACCGCCGGAGCAACAATGGCGGCTACTTCATTAGCATTTATAGTGCCTTGTGCCGGAGCTACTGGTTGCTCGGCCTGAGCACGCCTATCCTTCGGTGCACATCTCAGAGGCATCTGAAACGTGAAGAAGTTTATTAGTGTCCAGTCATTATCAAATCCCAAATGGCTGGAGACGTAAACGTAAAAGCAGGAATACAACAATCCTAAAAATAGGGCTCTATAGCAAAAACGTTAAGCTGAAAGCGAAAATAAGCCGTACAGATCCTATGGATACTAGAACCTGATGCTCTCATACCACCTGTGACACCCCGCCTAATTAAATACTGGGCGATCACTCCTTTATTAAATTAAAATCAAGGTGAACAGTTGGTTCATTCTTAGCATCACTGTAGTAAAAATAACTTTTCCAAATTTAACACCCTATTTAATTAAGCTAAGTGTCAAAACCATTTTTTTTACATTACTTTCCAAATTTTATTTTGAAAATAAAGATTTAATTATCTACAACAATTCAATAATTTAACATTCAACAACTAAACCCCAGTATTTAAAACTTAAAGTAAAACATACATGCTGAATAAATCCCAAAGTAACAGTACTAGAAATAACTAAAATACAAATGTCCCAATAAAACAGATAAATAGTGGAAAGGGCGACACATGCCCAATAAGGAGAATGATAGAAGTGGAATCAAGTAAATGAAATCGTCTAAGCAAGTGGCCTGCAACTCCCACCTAAGCTGCAGCACGTTCCTTCCAAGGGATCCTAAACAAGACGCCCCTGTGGCTGGGCACCTGTAATATATACATATATATACAAGAGAGAAAGAGGAATAGAAACGGGTCAGAGCCCGATAGTGTATATGATTAAAAAATTCGTTTAGCAAGTATTTAAATTGATACAGGCCAATGCAACAACATATTAGTGCGACACTCTCTTGAGAAATTCTCGCCTCTCTTCTAATGTTCACTCCTATCGCACTAACCTTCCCAATAGTTTATCTCATCATATATCACACTATCCTTCCCCAAGAATTTAACTTATCTTAGGTGACTCTCAAAATTTAAGATTTAACAACATGTGGTTTAAAAAGTATAATTTCATTTAGTACAAAACGCTCATTTTAACTTTATTGATTCATAAAGTTTTTCAATATCATATTATACTTTTCAAAACAAGTATTTCCAATTTGAGTCATTATACATGTCTTACTTACCATAACACAGTAGGCAGTTTCCCATATTTCAGAAGTTCATATATATATTAAATACTCATATAATATATATATTCTAACAGCACCTAACATAAAATTTTATGGTGCGGGCATACTCTGCTATCCAATCCCCGTATCAATCGTACTAAAGGGAATACAAGTTCAGAATCACTCTCGAACTGTATAAATACATACACAAACAATATTGAGGCGACGCATAGATTCCAAGTCCAAGAGGTCAGTACATACCCTCACATCTCTTAGGACCGTGACTACCGATTCGATAGCCTGTACCTAGGATTTCTATCTTCTAGGGTACGAGTCAATATCCCCCATAGGGCACACGAGATAAGATCGTCCCAGCGCGGAAACCTCAGGGATAACAAGTAGCGCGGGCATGATTTTCACAAGTATATAATATATGCATACACAATCATATAAATATACCACTTTTATTATATCAATTTAGGTTTATCCAATAACCCACATTCACAACATTTATCCTTATTTTCCCATTATTATTTATCAAGTATAATGGTTCGTTTCTAACTTTAATTCGAAGGGTTTTTCCAACTTACTACGTAACCCTCATGGACTCTATTCTTCCAAATGTACAATTCAGTAGATATCCATTTATGTTCCAACGTAACTCTCTCTTACGTGTCTCTCCCCTTTAATATATACTTACATTATTACTTATGCAAAATATCCCAAAAATATAGATTTCGCCTTACATTAAAGGATTTTAAATTTTATTTTCAAAGATGAGAATTTCAAACGGTTTCGAAATCGGAATTAAAATGGAGTTTTAATTGAATTTTTATTATCTCTAAGAGTCCTCAAAACATAAAACTGTCTAGCAAAAGAAATATTAAAAAATAATGAACGGTCCGATCGAGCTGAATTTTTTTCTTTAGCTTCCTCTCGTCTTTAGCTAATTCTCTGTAAAATTTCATCCAATTCCAACGGTCCGATCGTCCGAAATAATTTTTTTTAGTGTTCATTTCTGATTAGAACTCTTTTCTTAATCAAACTCTTAATCCTTTACATGACAAAGGGTTTCCAGAATATCATATAAATCATCACTACATGAAAATTTTCCATCTCAAATTGGGTTTTTCTTCCATAAATCTCACCCTAATAACTCTTAAACTAATATGGATGATGCATCAACGAAATAAGAAAGATAAACACTTGACTGGGATTTTCATAAATCTGGTTTGGTGTTGAATTTGGTGTGGTTGCGTTCCCCGTCTCGCGATCTACGCGTTGGCGGTGGCGGCGGTGCAAACGGGTGAGTTTTGAGCCTTGGAATGCCTTGAGAGCTCTCTCCTCTCCAATGGCCGTTCTAGTGTTTTGAGTTATCTAACCCTAGGAGATAACCTAAACATCTGATATAACCCCTTTAATTTTCGTGGGTTTAATTACCCAAAAATACAAAATGACTAAAATGCCCTCCCGGGGTACTAATTAGGCCTAAAAACGCCCCGAGACCCAAATCAAACTCCCGGGTATACTTTTCTGACTATCTCAACCCTTCCGGATGCTTTGGCGCACTCAAAATGACCATATGAACAACTTATAAAATATTTACTTTTATTTATCAATATTTAGTCCCGACGTGACACGGGCTCGTCCCGACTCAAATTTCTAAAATTGTCATTTTATTCACTCGTGACATTTAATATGGCCACTATTGTATATTACTTTGCTCATTAGTAATATTCAACAAATTTTCCCATAATTACTAACTCTTATCAAGTTAATAATTATAACATAATTAATTTTCGGATTTTTTTATTAAATAATTAATTCACATTAAATTTAATAAATCCCCAAATTAATATAGCATAAAAATACGGGGTATTACAGTGTAGTGGCTGATTAATCAAGAAAGATTGGTGGCATGTAGGCAGGATATACCTCCCCAAACACCTCAACTAAAAACATTGGGCACTAAGTGACGGAAAAAGGATTGGGGAGTCTTCATGAAGAACAAATTACCTACATTGTTAGGATTTATTGATACTATAGTGTCACATAATTAAACTGAAGACATCAAGGGACATTTTCAGTTATCGGACTACATCGAGTGAATAAATATGTTTTGGATTAATTAAGATTGATTGTTGATGATCTATAGTGGTGGGAAAATGTGACATCAGTTTAGGATAGAGAGAGGTTGACTTACGAGGAGTTTATGGCATGATTTGTTGCCAAGTACTTTTTAGAATCAGTTTGGCACTAGAATAAGACCAAGATCCTTCTCCTTCAGTATACACCCTGCACAATGGCAAAATTTGAGTGAGATTTCACTAGCTTGTCGTGTTGTGCACCTGAGGACATAGATTTAAAGGATAAAAATATTAGATATTTTGTAAAGGGCCTATCTTGGCTCATCAGGTAGGTCATTATGAGGAAATCCTACCTTTATCACCTATGCTCAAGTAGTGTACGTCGCACTCTTGAGGTTTTTGGATATGAGGGAGAAGAAAAGGAAGTTAGGGGGTAAAAGACATGGATTTCAAGGCCGCCAGGACCAAGGTCAGTGGAGGCATTTAATAAATTGACAGGAAATGCCCTAGTAGTAGTTTAAGGGACCCATTAGACCAGACAATGGCAATAACAACATCACCCATTGTAGTAGGAACAACATGGGGCATCTATAGCCCCATTTCAGGGTATATGTTTTTTATTCCAATATTTGGGATATGGATCGTGGTTATTCTCGAGTGTTAAGACTTCGAGGAAGTAGAGACAATTTCAACAATAGGGTTAGTTCCACTTGGACTTAAGGCCCCAAATTTAACAACCACAACCGTTTTACCCTCAACGGCTTCCAAGGTCAAGGCCATAATGGATAGCAACACTTCTTGCACCCTCAGTCACACATCAACAACCCTAACTTAAGTATGGCAGGGTGTATCACATTGCACAATCCTAACAGAAGGTTTAACAACATGTCCTGGTGGTGGATAATATATTTTATATTTATCTCACCTTAACTAGAGTTTTGTTAGACATTGGCTCCACACAGTCCTTTAAATCACGTAGTTTTATGGAGACTTCTGCTTTATTTCCTATACATAGTGATATGTCTTCATTGATAGCTACTCCCTTAGGTGTATCTACTCATATTTTGGAGACTTATGTTGATGTGGGTGTTGATGTAAAAAACTAGATCGTTCTAATTTTTCAATCACAGATAAATAAATAAGACAAAGATTTTTAAAGTGGTTCGGCTAGGAATAAAGCCTACGTCCACTGTTATGTTATTGCTGAGTGTTTGTGGAATTCTTGATTACAAATTCTCTCAAGAAATTCCGGTCCCCTTGAATGAGGATGATACAAGGTATTTATAGCCTTTAGGCTGTACATGAAAGGTCCAATACATTAAATGATATACATATGAACGGGTAATACATTTAATGCAGCGTGTGCGTCAAGAATATAATGAATAGTTGAACAGTTGTTCGTCTGGTAATTAATGATACGGCCGAGATGCAGTTCGGACCGCCTTAGTTGTTCGTTGATCAAGAGTTCCTCGGAGTGCTTAGAGTATCTCGGGATGATAGAGTTCCTCGGGGTGTCCTCCTCGTTGCTCGGAGAGAACATGACTTGGTCGGGGGAAATAAACTTTCTCGTTGTTATTGTGCCATGTAGATTGACACGTGTCTTCTTATTATTGGTCCACATCAGCAGATTAAATTTGGTATCAACAGAAGCCCCCAATGCTTCATGCTTGATGGGTTACTTGAAAGGATGGAGTATTTATTCTGCAATGTTGCTCGGTGCTCGTGAAATTCTTGATCTACCTTCTTGATTTGTTCAACATAAAGTGCATTATCTCCTGGACGACATATGATGCAGGCTGATCGATGGTTGCTAATCTTTCTTTTGATGAACTCCGTGTGCTATGTATCACCCCTGGGAATTTGGATGCAGCCATGCCATAGTATGAAACTTGTAGCTTGTCATAATCTTCAAGTATGTTGATCGGTTTTGCTAGATGACCAACTCCCTCTTGTGCCGAGCAACTGAATGCTAACTTTACTTGCTTGATTTTTCTGATTTATGATCCTCTGAATACTTTGTCGAGTAACATACTAGCTTTTGAACCCAACTCTTCAATCTGATTAGTACCAAGCAGGTGGCAGACTTCGAAACATTTTCATACAACTTCTTCAATGTTGGTTGAGACAGTAGTAGTAAAGATCTGAATGCTGTAGATGCTGATTTTGACTTCTACCTCTGTTCGGGGACGATCAAGAGGTTCTCGGGGACGAGCAAGTGCTTCTCGGGAATGAGCTAATGCTTCTCGGATAGATCATATGTGATGAATATCAGAATGTTGAAAGGTCTTAACTTCATAAACTCCTCTTATATTTTAGATGATCCTCCTGCTGGTGAGGAACCTGTTTCAAAAGTAGAAGGAAAAGAAACCAATAGAATAGGAATCTCAATGTAATAGTTAGTATACATTTTCATTCTCAATGTATTTTGTTTTTTTTTTGGATTTAATGAAAGATTTTCATTTTTTATTCGCAATCTTAATTGCTATTGTCTTGTAAAATACTTTACATCTGTGCATATGTAAAAGATAACAATATTGTGTTGTTCATCGACCAACTTAGTAATAAAAAGTTACAAGTATTAGTAACGTTGCTCGATCACTTAATAATAAAGTAATGAGTATAAAAATGTTAAAATTTTTCCAACCAACCAAGGTTGTTAAATTATGCTTGTCGACCAACTACAGTTGATGGGTTTTTATCCCCGACCAACTATACTTGGTGTATTTTGGAATAGTTTGCTCTTCAAAGAACTTTTTGTAATAATATTACCTCCCGACCAACATAAGTTGTAATATGAGAGTATATTTTTATCTTACCAACCGTAATTGATCATGCTGGTGTACACTTTTTGTCTCCTTAAAGCTTTTGGCTCCTTAGAGCATTTTTTGGCTCCTTAGAGCATGTCCTCCTAACCAAAGGAGGTTGGCTACTTATAGCACTTTTGCTCCTTAGAGCATGTCCTCCTAACCAAAGGAGGTTGGCTACTTATAGCACTTTTGCTCCTTAGAGCTGTCCTCCTAACCAAAGGAGGTTGGCTACTTATAGCACTTTTTGGCTCCTTAGAGCTTTTGGCTCCTTAGAGCGCTTTTTGGCTCCTTAGAGCTTTTTTGGCTCCTTAGAGCACTTTTTGGCTCCTTAGAGCTTTTGGTCCATTAGTTCTGAGGATATCCTGGCGCTGAATGAACCTTCAAAATGTTTGACTGATGATAATAGGCAGCAAACTCCTCGTTTTTAAATTGTGTTCCATGGTCTGTGATGAAGGCATGAGGGAGACCATATCGGCAGATGATGTTCTTCCAAACAAATTGGTACACCTTCCTTCTCGTATGTCACGTCAATAAGTGGCTCATCTTCTATCCAGTAAGTAAAATAATCTACTGCGATGACGAGGTATTTGAATCTTCCTCGAGTCGTCGGCAATGGTCCAACCAAATCAATCCCCACATGGAAAATGGCCAAAGATAAATGATGGGTGTCAACAATGTTTGTGAAGTTCTTCGGATGGAGGAAAAGCGTTGGTACTTGTCACATTTCTTGGCATAAGCTATACAATCAGCTCTCATCGTCGGCCAGTAGTATCCCTGCGTCATCACCTTTTGCAAAAGTGTTCGTCCTGCTACATGGGCTCCACAGGACCCTTCATGGATCTTTTTAATCAATTCACCTCGGAGGGATGTACACATCTTTTGCAAACCTGCCATAATTCCTCGTCGAGCAGCTTTAAACTTCCATTTCTTGGCGGCGAACTTATCCTCCGAATACCATTATACCGAGCAGCTTTAAACTTCCATTTCTTGGCGGGGAGCTTATCCTCCGGTAATTGTTCCTCCTTAATATATGCTCTGATAGGATCCATTCAAGATGTTCCTAAATCAAGGGTAATAATATTCATCGTCAGGTCTTCATCTATGCTCCGACTTTCTAATACTTCAATTGGTATCGTTCTTCGCAGCTCGGTACGAGTAGCTGATGCTAATCGGGCCAAGGTGTATGCTCTCACATTCTCCATTCTTAATATTCTTTCCAGTTTGAATAGCAACAAACTCTGATACCAACTCCATCACCTTTTCTTGATACTTGATCATCAATTCTCCTTCGGCTCATTATTTTCCCAACATTTGGTTTACGATCAATTGAGAATCACTGAAGACAATAACCTGCTGTGCCTCCATAGTATTTGACAAATTAAGACCTGCTATCATGTCCTCATACTCAATCTCATTATTAGAAGCTTTGAATTAGAAACATAGGGCGTATTCCTTGTCGACCTCATCTGGGTTGTTCAAAACGATCCCTGCCCCACAGCCTGTAGTGAAAGATGATTCATCTACATATAGCCTCCATATAGGCAACTTGTCTTCTAATTTCTGGTCTGACAGAGTTCCTCGGTGGAATACTTTTCGTTTTCTTTCATCATGTCCTGATACTTTTGAATACACCTCTTGAATTTCGATATACCTCCTGAACTTCAATATACCTCCTGAACTTCAATATACCTCCTGAACTTCAATATTCCTCCTGAACTTCAATATTCCTCCTGAACTTCAATATCAAAAGTAATTCCTGAGAAAAATAACTCCTGAATGATGATTAGTCGGGGTTGAATTTGATGCTCGATTGCATGATGATATAAGAATGTGCCACCAAATATATCTGTAATAGAAGCCCCCAACTGTGGAATGTGAACTGTGAATGAGATTTATCGACCAATACCAACCGGAGTTGGATTTTATCTACCAACCGGAGTTGGATCTTGTCTACCAACCGGAGTTGGATTTTATCTACCAATCGGAGTTGGTGGTAATTGATAATGAATGATGAAGACTTCCTCGGAGCTGACCAACAGATTGTTGGGAATAAGATAATATAAATGCTGGAGACCTCCTCGGCACTGACCAACAGATTTGTTGGGAATAAGATAATATAAATGCTAGAGACCTCCTCGGCGCTGACCAACAGATTTGTTGGGAATAAGATAATATAAATGCTAGAGACCTCCTCGGCGCTGACCAACAGATTTGTTGGGAATAAGATGATATAAATGCTAGAGACCTCCTCGGCGCTGACCAATAGATTGTTGGGAATAAGATATAATAGAAATGCAGGATACCTCCTCGGCGATGACCAACAGATTGTTGGGAATAAGATAATATAAATGCAGGATACCTCCTCGGCGATGACCAACAGATTGTTGGGAATAAAATATAATATAAATGCAGGATACCTCCTCGGCGATGACCAACAGATTGCTGGGAATAAGATATAATAAATTCCGGAGATATCCTTGGAGCTGAATAAGATATAATAAATTCCGGAGATATCCTTGGAGCTGAATAAGATATAATAAATGCAGGATACCTCCTCGGCGATGACCAACAGATTGCTGGGAATAAGATATAATAAATGCTAGAGACATCCTTGGATCTGAATAAGATATAATAAATGCTGGAGACATCCTTGGATTTGAATAAGATATAATAAATGCTGGAGACATCCTTGCTGAAATGAGAATAGAATATGCATCCAAATAGATATAAAGAATAATTAAAAATAATAAAGTGCCTCGCCGATCCGTCGAGGTAGAATCATATAATGCCGAACAAGAATAAGATCTTTCAGAACATAAGAATATGGCCGAGAACGTTGTCAGGCCTGAATATAAATAAGAATTATCCGAACGAATGTTGTAATTCTCCTTAAAGCTGAATAAGTATCTTGTCGAGGCATAATTGCAGAATGCCGAATAAGAATAATATTTTCTAGAACATAAGAATATGGCCGAGAACTTTGCTGGGCCTGCATATACATAAGAATTACTCCGACCAACTATCCGTTGGGGGTGAAATATAATAAATGTTATAGTTCCCCTCAGAGATGAATACGATAATAAATATCTCGTCGTGCTCCATGTTGAGATGAATATAGAATATGAATCCCAATGGATATATAGAATCATTTGTGCTGGAGCAGATATCTGGGCCTGAATATAAATAAGAATTACCCCGACCAACTATCCGTTGGGGGTGAAATATAATAACTGTTGTAGCTTTTCCTCGGAGCCGAATATATATAGAGAGAAGAAATTTTTCGAGCTCCATGCTGAGATAAATATAAAATATGAATCCTAACGGATATAGAATAATTTGTGCTTCAGCATTCGTCGGCATTGAATCTTGTGCCTGTAAAAATTAATAATTTGCTCTACCATATGTGTAGGCTGAATTGATTAGTCATGAGAATAATTTACTCATCCAATCAATATATGATATGTATATGCTTGAGAAATAAAAATATTAATTTCAAAATATCAGGGGTGCTTAGCATTTTTTTAATACCCCAATATTCTACCGCTGTCGACAAACGACATGGATGTTGCCGACCAACATTTAAGGATATCTCAAATTATAGAATATATGATTGGATGACTAGAATATCTGGAATCTTTAGATCAAAAAAAATAACATTCAATGTAAAATTTAAGCCTTAAGAATGTTAATTAAATGAATAAATATTTAACCCACTAGATCGTGTGATTTCGTCAAAGAAACCTTGTGATGTGATGAACGAGGGGCCAAAATATCAAATTTGTTCCCAGTCTTGATATGGTCATGATTATTTTACTGATCCTCTTTTACAAGAGGTGGGTAATGATTTTTCAGGTGAGAGAAAATTATTTTTTATAATGATCCCTTCCTATTCCCAATTTGGAGAGATAAAAATATGGTGAATGATTAAAGTCATTACCAAATTTATATAAAAAATCAATCAATTTGACTTTATTGACATAGATGGAAGATGAACCAAATTAAGTATATAGTTCATAAAAATGAATACAAAGAGACTTAAACTTGTGAATGCAAAGAGACTCAAACTTGAAGAGAGAAAAAATAGATCTGGGTCATGATTTCCATAAGAAGACTTTTCATTGTCTTTAACCTTTTCCCATTCTTTTATTAAAAATATGATGGGAATTTGAATAGACATCAAATATCTTACAAAATTTATTTCAAAATCAACAATGAAAATGATCAAATCTTATCATCGTCGTATATATTGGTATATGTAATCATTTAAAATATTTATTCCATGATATAAAATTAAAACTTGAGAATCAAGCAAAGAGTTATGATTTATGAAATCTACTATTTTTCAGATTTCTAAATAAGGATGAATCTAACAGTTATGATTTAAAAATCATGAGATGCAACATTTTGCAGATAAAAATTGGACAATTAATTTATGTATATAAACATAAAAATCACGATTCAATCAAAAGATGTATGTATAATTGATTATACGTAGAGAAAATAAAAACTTAGCTTTTGGTGGAGAACAACGCTTGTAACACGTTCCCACAGACGGCGCCAATCTGTTGATGTAAAAAACTAGATCGCTCTAATTTTTCAATCACAGATAAATAAATAAGACAAAGATTTTTAAAGTGGTTCGGCTAGGAATAAAGCCTACGTCCACTGTTATGTTATTGCTGAGTGTTTGTGGAATTCTTGATTACAAATTCTCTCAAGAAATTCCGGTCCCCTTGAATGAGGATGATACAAGGTATTTATAGCCTTTAGGCTGTACATGAAAGGTCCAATACATTAAATGAAATACATATGAACGGGTAATACATTTAATGCAGCGTGTGCGTCAAGAATATAATGAATAGTTGAACAGTTGTTCGTCTGGTAATTAATGATACGGCCGAGATGCAGTTCGGACCGCCTTAGTTGCTCGTTGATCAAGAGTTCCTCGGAGTGCTTAGAGTATCTCGGGATGATAGAGTTCCTCGGGGTGTCCTCCTCGTTGCTCGGAGAGAACATGACTTGGTCGGGGGAAATAAACTTCCTCGTTGTTATTGTGCCATGTAGATTGACACGTGTCTTCTTATTATTGGTCCACATCAGCAGATTAAATTTGGTATCAACAGTGGGGATAAACATTGGAAGATTACATTTTGAGGCAAACTTGTTAGTTTTAGGTACCCATTTTCACGATGTTATATTGGGTATGGATTGGTTTGTTAGGTATGAAGCTCACATATACTATAGTGGTCGGACTATTCTTTTCAAAATATAGGATCAATAGATGTATATTCTGACCATGCCTTAGTCAGAGGGTGAAGTCATGACACACTTATATTTTATTAGTGATAGGAGTCATGAGGAGACTACTATTCCGTTAGAAATTTTACCTATTGTCAGGAATTTTTCTAATGTATTTGGGGAGGTTCTAAGATTTCCATCAGATTAAAAGACTAACTTTATGATTGACTAGGCTCCCAGCACTAAGATGATTGCCAAGGCACCATATCGAATGGCCCCTTTGCAAATGAGAAAGAATATTAAGAAGTTATTGGAGTAGGTATTCATTCGGCATAGCTTATCTCCATTGCCAGGTCTAGTTCTCTTTGTGAAGAAGAGAGATTATTCACTATGGTTGTGTGTTGACTACTATCAGTTGAACAAGGTGATGATGATGAACACTTACCCTTTTCAAGGATCGATGATTATTTGATCAACTACAAGGTGCCTTATTTTTGTCTAAGATAGATTTACGTTCGGGTTACCATCAGTGAGGGCACATGAGGAGGATGTACCAAAGACTACCTTTTTTTACTTGTTATGGTTCCTACAAGTTAATGGTCATGCTATTTAGGTTGACCAATTCCCTTATCGTGTTAATGGATTTGATGAACCACGTATTCCGTTCGTAATTAGAAAAGTTTATCATCTTCTTCATTAATGACATCTTAATTTATTTGCGGGCCGAGGAGGATCATTTCGAGCATTTAAGGTTTATTCTTTAGACTTTGCACGAGCATAAGTGGTATGCTAAGTTCTAAAACTGTGGGTTTTGGAGATGCAAGGTATAGTTTTGGGGTCATGTAGTTTAGGAGTCAAAATTATCGATGAACTCGAAGAAGGTGTCGGTCATATGTTTGTATTAGGGATAATACGCGACACCTACGAAGGTTCATAGCTTGTGTGTATTAGCCAGTTATTATCGGAGGTCATTCGGGGATTTTTTAAGATGGTTGGATTATTAAACAAGTTCACTTGAAAGGGTATTTATTTTGTTTGGACTCAGGGATATCAGCATGCGTTTGACATTCTCAAGGAGAAGTTCACTTTGGTTGCAGTTTTGGCTCTACCGAGGAGTGGGGTTAAATATTGGGTATCCTTAAATATAGGGATTAAGTGGGGTATTATCGCAAGAGGACCATATTATTTCGTATGAGTCTTAAAAGTTGAATATGTATGAGGTTAATCATTCGACGAATGATTTGAAGTTAACGGGAGTAGTGTTCACACTGCATATTTGTAGATAATACTTGTGCGGTGAGAAGTTAAGGCTCTTCAGCAATCAAAATAGTTTTTAGTATTTATTCATAGGACTTGAACATGAGTTAGCGATGGTGGTTCTAGTCGATTAAGGACTACCGGTTTATGATTCAGTAACACTTAGAGAAGGCTAATGTAGTGGCAGATACTTTCAGTCAATGACCATGTGACAATTTGTCTACTCTTAAGTTGAGCGATATGGGCTCCGCTTAGGTGATTGATGAGTTGGCTGATGCTTTTATGGGGATGCTCACTGTGGTGTTGATATCATTATGCGATTGGTTAGAGCACATGTAAATGGTGTGCCATGCAAGGAGAAAGTGGTTGAGATCTTGGCCATTGGTTGACCTATTTAGACCGTCGCTTTGAATGGTGGATTGTTGTAATATCCTCGATTTTTTAAATGAAATATTTATATTAATCATTGTTTTATGCCCGGGCTATTATTGAAGATTTAACGCAAATTATTCCCATGCATGGGCTATGATAAGATTGTGTATGAATTGTGTGGGTTTCCATGGTATACACGAGCCTCGCACGATGCATGCATGAAATTACATGGCTTATATTAGTGAAAGTTGGCTAATTAAAGTATTAAGAATTAAATTATTGGAAAGATGAATATTGCGAGTGTCATTAATATTCGTATATGGTGCGAGTAAATGAACAATTATAAATTTTGAAGCTATAATTTTGTAGCCCGACATAACAAGAACTGAGTTGTCATGGAACGATTAAAAAAAGATTTTTCTTTTACGATAAGAGAAAAAAGATTAAATTATTAGGGATATTTGTATAAAGGTTGAAATTATTATGGTTTGAATTAAAAAGGTCTTGGACCCAAGTTTGGTGTGTAATAACGAGGGGAAAAAAGTTTAGGGTCAAAATAGAATTGAGGATGAAAGTTATAAAACGTTTTTGTGGACACTGTGTAAAGAATGAAAATTAGGAGAATAATGAGATTGGTTTTTGGTTCTCAAATGTGGGGACAAATAAATGCCACTTGTTCTTTATACACTCACCTGATCCCTTTGAGCGTGGCTACGGGCTGGCCAGTGAGAGGGAGTCTTTCTATCTCTTGGTGTTGATATTCTTCTAATAGTGTTAGGTATTTTGTGTCACCATACAATTGGTCAACAAGAGATCTCTTATCCTTTTAATCCATGTGTCCATTATCTATCGCAAACTACCTAAAAAAAGGAGAGGGCGTATTGTTTTTAAGTTGCAGACTCGTACACACGAGAGGTTTCAAAAAACATGAAACGCCCCCTTATCCGCTACCCCATATTGTCAACTACCTCTATAATGAGGGAGTGCAGTGCAGCTATAGTGGGCACTGGGCAGTGCCAACCATCATGGCGGTAGGCCCTCATTTTGTTTGTTTCAGTCGGTCAACAAGTGGGTATCTCTCTCTCTCTAAACGCATGAAAATAAACCATTCTCTCTCTCTTTTTCTCTCCTCTAAAGCAAAACGCACCATATAAATTCTAAAAAAAGAAAATATACAATTTAACCCAAAACCCACCGTTGTAAAATAAAAACCCATGTTTTTTTGGTATACAAAACAACCCTCACCCTTTATTATTTTTTCCACCATTGTTAGAGATAGAAGTTAGGTTCTCGCAAATGAAGAAGAAGGGTTTTGGTGGTACATTCAAAGAAGATAACACGAGTTTTCTTCTTTTACAAGAACCTTACACGGAGTTTGGAGTACTTAACCACCTTCTATCTCATTTGAGGCGGAGTTTATTTATGATTTTTTATATTCTAAAATTTATTAATGCAGGTTAGTGTGTGTGAGACAATTTCCAACATATTTTATTTAATGCACTAATGAACATAACTATTATCATTTATTTTTATTTTAAAATTCATTTCAATCAATTTCTTAAATGAGTGGTGCTATGGGTACCAAATAACTCTTCCAAATCTCCCCCAAATAGCATTGATGAGTTGTGCCCTGACGGGACTCATACCATAAGGTATAACACTTAAAGCTATTTGGGAGATGACTTGAGAGAGTTGTTTGGGACACATAGCATTTTCCTTCTTAAATACTTCTTATTTCTTTCAATTTTTTTGATTTCTAAAAAAAAAATCTTGTCTTTTGAGATTGTCTCTTTAGGGTTCTTATCCCATAATACTTTCTCTTGTATTTGAGTAATACATGAATTTAGTCGGTTAATGTATTATAAAATTTATGTATATATGTTTAAATGGAGGTTCATGCATTTAGTTGGTTCATGTATTAGAATGTTCATGTATAAACGTCTAAATGGAGTATGTTTTAGTTAAAAAGTTAAATAATATTTTAAATAATTTAATATGTAGGTATTATTTATGCAAGTTATTATGAATATATTTTTGTCAATCAAAATTTATTGTTTAACTTAAATAATGGGTTTAGCTTCGTCCATGTATTGTATAAGATATTAGTTTAGAATTATTTATATAAATTGATATTAAATATAATAGGAACACGAAAACACAACATAAAATCAATTATGATTTAAACATGAATATTATTGATCGAACTGAACGAAATGAAAATAACATAATTTATCATATTATGTTTGGGTAATGCTTATATCGATTTAGTCATGTTCGTGTGAGTTTTAAAATTACAACCCTGATATAACTACCTTCTTGACCACATGTATGTATCGAAGTATGGTATGAAAAAAAATTATATGCGTCTGTACATTGCGCGGGTTACATGCTAGTTTTTAAATAGTAAAAGACTTAGTTTTTTATTCAAACTCTGCGCGGGCGCGTGTGTGTATGTGTGTGTAACAGTGAGAGAGAGAGAGAGAGAGAGAGAGATAAATACATGATATCTATTTATCAAGTATGAGATTATTTTTTATAAAGAAAAATCTTGTGAAAAAAGGGGGTTAGAATATTATTCTCATGTTATGAAATTTTCAAAATATGGAAGACACTTATTTTAATATTATTATTTCATGTGAAATATTGTCTTTCATGTAAGAAATTATTGGGATCTCGTGCATTGAACAACCATGTATAATTTTTTATTTTATCTGAAAAATGTTGACTTTTGATATATTTTAACATATTGGGTAAAAATTACTATAAATGTGTAGATTTATGAAAATGTTCTATAAATATTTTCAAAATAATTTGAAATGTTAGTGAAAGGATGTAAGTGTGAAAACTTTTCGAGTCCAAATGATAACATTTGAAATGTTGGTGAAATATTAATGATATTGTAAAGCAAACATAATTTCGGTTAAGTCATGAAATGAACCCTAACTATGTGGTAATTATAGTTTTCCCCCCAAAAGATTAGATTTTTACATAAAATTTTTTATTGCACATGTGATAACAAAATGATGAAGTTAGTCCTTAAACTTGAAAATGAAAAAATTACCTTGTTCGGTAAAGGCTACAACGTGGCTTAAACTTTGAAAACAAATTGGTTTTAACGGCTTAATGTATAAAGATGTTTAAAATGTGTAACTTTGCGATGGTAAAGCTAACAAGGTGGTAATTACCTTGGGATAAATGACCTTTGTCCCGGGCATAAATAATAATGTGATAAAAGAACGAAAATATGCGATCATGTAAGTAATGCGGGACGACGATGCACAATTTTTTTTATAATAAAAATGATGATTGAACCGAAAGTAATTAGAGTTAATGTGAAGCGAAAGACTTTTCACAAAATAGTACCAGGAACACTTAAAAAAGGACCGGGTCTATAGGACGCAACTTCGAATTAGACCCAAAATCACCGGCCACAGAAGCAACAGTTGTGGCATTTATACTAAACGGTCAAAGATTTTAAACATAAATTGGATTCAATTAACTACAATATGTAAAAAGAAATAAATTAAAAGATATTAAATTGGTAAACTCTTGGAAAGTCAAATTATTAATAACTGTACACGGACATAATATTCCTGTTATAAATGGCATATAATGAAATTATGGATAATCGTGTAGTTGATAACACATATTATAACAAATAATTAATATAATGCATTAACAAAGTAATATGTTGATAAAGTTAAACACTTAAGGAAATAAAGTAACAAATATCGTAATTATGCGTCCATAAAATAAATTAGACTACGATTTAACTCATTTTTCTTCTTCCTTCTTGAAAAAAAAAATCATTTGTACTCATAACTCAAGTTGAAAATTTTTTCAAAGCAAGACGTGTAGGTGGATCGACTCATCAAGTTCCCATTGAAATAGGATCCACACAAGGAAAAGCACTTGCCATTCGTTGGTTATTAGGGGCATCCCGAAAACGTTCGGGTCGAAATATGGCTTTCAAATTAAGTTTGAGTCAGTGATTGGAAAACTTCCTTTTCTCGATCTTGATTCGCGTAGAAATTCCGGAATTATGGTCCTAGTTGACGAATATGCAAGCATACGTTTCATGCTTGTTTGAGTAATAGCAATGAGATTCCCCAATATCATGCTAAGAATAGCTAGGATTTCCAGAAGAAGGTGCCATTCTTTTCTTAACATCAAACGTGTTGTTACTAGATAGAAATGATAACTCCAACAATTTCTTTGTTCTCAACGCCCCCTAAGTTCCAGGAATTAGTCACTTCAACAGCCTTCGATGGTAACCTATGGTGGTTATAGGACCGAGTAGATATGTAATTGTAAATGAATATTTTCATACACCAGGAGCATCTGCTAAAATGTTATTTTCAAAAACCTTCCATGGAAGTGGCGGTTTAGAAGTGAAACTGATGGTTTTTAGTAGAAACGGAATAAAAGACAAAGGAAGAATGAAGGCATATGTTTTCTTGCATATTAATCGCGTAGCTTAATAGATTAAAGGAACATTTTTTGTAAAAAAACGGTAAAGCATAAAACATAAAGGTTAATGGTTTTAACCTAATTTAATGAAAATGGTTTTGAATAAAACATAGTTAGTGCATACACTATTTATTTATTGCATGTACAGTCAAGTTAATGTATTCTCTTGCATCCATTCTTTATTTCCAACATATTCAAGAACACAGTCTTAATATCCATTTGCCAACTCTCAAAATTGAGATGTGCCACAATGGATAAGAGAATTAAGATAGACTTTATTGTGGCTACCGACGAGAAGGTTTCCTCATAGTCAATTTTGTCTTTATGTGTAAACCCTTTCATTACAAGACTTTCGTTGAAGGCTTCTATCTTCCTGTCCACCCCACTTTTCTTCTTGTAGATCCACTTGCAATCAATGAGTTTTACCCCATCAGAAAAGTCTACAAGTTTCAAAACATGATCCGTATACATCGAATCGATCTCGATATTCTTAGACTTTATCCAAAGATTAGAATCCTTGTCTTGGAGTTCCTTGTTGTAATTGTCGGGATCCGGTTCGTGTTCCGTTGGGATTTCACCAAAGCGTTCACCCATGTACACTAATATACTAGGTTGATGCCTGATTCTCCCACCATGATGTGAATGCACTTGTGGTCCAGTATAAGTTACACGTGTATCCTAATCATCGATAATACTCCCACTACCATTAGGCGGTTTATTATCGATATCATGTTGTAGTTCATCCTGCATAGTTCGTCCAAAATTAATTACTTTTTCTTTCCCTCTTAATTCTTGCAAGATAATCATGCTCTTGGGATTATAATTAAGCATGTAACCTTCCTCTAAGTATTGGGCATTGTTGCTGACTAATTCCCTCTTGCCCTTAGGATTATAAAATAAACCACCTTTTGTTTCTTTTGGGTAACCTATAAAGATATGCACTTATGTCCATGATTCTAACTTACCAATCTCCTCCCCTAGCACTGGTTTTGGAAAAACCCAAATCCAAATAGGTCCTAGAGTAGATTTTCACCCAGCCTACGACTCTGTGGGAGTTTTTAAAACCGTGTTAAAACAAATTAATCATAATAAATAAATGGTTATCTCTAAGTCGTAACCCCAAAAGGAATCAGATAGGATCGAATAACTCATCATGGATCTAACCATGTGCAAAGGAGTCATTCTCCTTCTTTTCGCTTCACCATTTGGCTTTGGAGTGCCCAATGCAGAAAATTGGTATGTGAATCCAATCTCCGATAATTCATCCCTAAACTCCCCTAAGATTTACTCACCTCCACGATCATATTGTATAGTTTGGATTATTTTACCGTGTCTACACTCCAACTCAACCTTATACACTTTGAACTTATCAATGGCTTTAGACTTATGATGCATAAGGTAAACATACCCAAATATTGAGTAATTAGCAATGAAAGTGATGAAATATGGGTAATCATATCTTGACTAGATGGTAATATTTACACACAAATCAGAATCAACCTTTTCAGACACGTATTTGGCTTTATATCCCTTGGTCGTAAACAACATCTTGGTCATCTTACCCTCTAAGAAGGATTTGCGGACTGGAAGTGCCTCCACTTCTATTGAACTTAATTATTCATTTGAATTTAGTTTTTTAATCCTCTTTTATTGATATGATCGAAGCGTAAGTGCCAAAGATATATTGGTTTACATCATATTAACACAAACCGATGGGGGTATTGCCACGTAATATTTAAATCGATAAAAATAGCCAAATGATAATATCAAAATACAAATAATGGCCAGCATGCATGTGTCACACTTTGCACACAGGACGTGTTATTCAAAGTTAGAACTTACTCCAATTTCAATTGGGAATTAGTGCACCAAAGCAGGAAAAACTCAAATTGGTGAATAACCACCCAACAGTTACAAAAGTCGTGACGTTGGATGGGAAAAGGAGCACTATAAATAATCAACGAACACAACAATGAAATAAGAACTCTGTCACTAAAAAAATCATTTACATTACTTTTATCCTACTTTTCCTTTTCTCTTCTTTGTTTCTATGTTTAATGCACTTCTTTCAATTTTGTAAGTAAAATGTAAGGTAGTTGTAATCCTTTCATTCAAGGTTTATTTAAACTTTTTGCCTTTAAATCCGTTGTTGTTTACTTTCTTACAAATCCTTACTTTACCTGTAATTTACTTTCTCATAAATCTTACAAATCAGGCCCTAGGCTACACGGAGCAATCTCTTCTTCTCTTCCATGGAGATGATGTAGCACTCTTGGGCCTTCTTCTGATCCCCAAAGACCTCACCTACCCCTTTAGGGGTTTGGAACCTCATCACTAGACTTTGTGTTTAAATAAAAACATCTAAGTAATTGAGTGAAGGTGTTCACATGATTACGTTGTAAGCAGAGGGCAGACCCACTATAATGAATTTATCCTAGATAGTTTTATGGTATTCATTGAAACCAAGGGTGAGGTTGAGGGTGACATACCCCAATGAATAAGTTCGTTCCTCATTGAATCCAAAGAGAATAGTGGTGATCGGTTATATGTTCTTTGTGTCCAGACCCAAAGCCTTAAAGGTGTCTAAGAATTGGATATGTTTAGAGATTTCTGTGTCAATTAGAACATGTTTCATCTTGTCATTGCCTATGATAACTATGATGATAAAGGAGACATCATTAGGAAAATGAACACCTTTGAGGTATGCTTGTGGGAAGACTATCAATAAAATTTCTTTTGGATCTTGATGTGGAGGAGAGACATGGTTGACCTACAATCCTTCCTATTGGATACTCCTGAGGTGGTTTTTTTTTGCTCTGGCAGAGAGTCCTCCCACAACGAAGCTTGTAGAGATACAGTGACATCATGCTTATTTTTGTTTTTATTATTTTCATGGCCTTTTATGGCCGTAAAATCTTTGTGGTATACCATTTTAATCACTCCTTTCATGGCTTCCTTAAGCCCGAATCATTCGTTAGTGTTGTGGACATGGTCTCTCTAGAACAGATAGTACTTTTTCCTAGTGATTCTTATGGGCTTGGGCGGTGGTAGGAGATATTGGGCTTCCCCTGTCACTAAGACCTCTTCAAGGGAGGCTATGAGTTGAGTGAAGTGTTTGGACCTCTAGGGGCCAGGTCATTTTACTTTCGTTTTTCCAATTCCTGGCTCAGCTGCTTACGAGGTCTCCAAAAGATGGGAGAAAACATCATTCTGCTTTCCCTGTTGGGTAAAGTCTAGGGCGTGCCTTGGTGAGATGGAATCCTCACCATTCATATATTTCTGATCTCTTTCGAGCATCTTAGTTATAGATTTTATAGGCTTTTTACTAAAGGACCTTAGTAGGTCTTCTAAGGTGAGTCCTGAGACAAAGGTCTCCACATAAATGGTACCAATTAGATCGTTGACTTTGGAGAGCTTCGTGGTTGAACATCTTATCATAATCCTTGAGGAATTGTATATCCTTCTGTCTAAAGTAGAGGAGGGAAGTGACAGGATTCCTTATCTTATTTACCCTAATTAAACGACCGAAAAAATATCTTGCTTGCTCATTGAAGCTTATTATTGTACCTCGCTTCAGATTTATAAACCATTAGCTAGAAGTTTCCCTTAGGGTATTGGGAAAATATCTACATAGTACCTCATATCGGCAAGACCCTTGTCCCGCCTATCGGCAATCCAGTCCAGTCCCCTCAATTCAAAGCTTTGATTAGTGACCTCTTTAGCCCTTTGTACTTTGTGGGGTAGGATTACCTTCAATTTCTACAGGGTTCATGTCTTTTGTGAGGGTTTTCAAGTATAAAAATGGGCAAGGGTGGAGTGTTTTAATCACACCTTCACATTCTTACTTACTTGCTTACTATCTCTTAGTCTTGCAAGATGGATCTCCCTGATAGCATTGAGTTTGCTAACTACCTCGAAGCCTTGGAAGCAATGTGCTCTTATAATGTCGACTACGATGCTTTCAGTATGCGTCGAGTTTCTTTCTGGCACAACTGGCCTATTGAGTGGAACATGTTGATGGCGGTGGTACAATTCTGGTACCCCGAAGACCATGTATTCCACTTTGGCTTGGATGAAGTTTGTCCTACCTACGAGAAATTTTTTGCCATGCTGGGGATAAATCCCAGTGTTATCGCAGCTTTGCCTGAGTTTTCCCATTCTCCCAGGGATTTGTTGGCTGGGCTTCTTCGCATTTATCCTTCGGCAGCCAGACCATTAGTTACTGGAGGAATTATCTCCCTTTCGGTGGTGTTATAGTCTGTGCATTTACAAGAGGCTGGTGATGCTGGATACGCTAGAGCCGTTGTTCTGGGCTTAGTATCAAAATTGCTTCTGGTGACTGGGGAACTGCTGGTGGACCCACAACTTGTAGCCATTACTTCTTGGATGTCATACCCTCGTAATCCTCTGGAAGTGATACTGGCGGAGACCTTGAATGGCCTAGATGCCCAGCAAGAAGGTCGTTCTGACTTCTTGAGGGGTAGCCCCGTGATGCTGTTCCTATGATTGTTTGAGCGACTTCGCCTGGTGACCCCTTCGGAATACCCTTAATCGATAGTACCCAAATTTTTTTCGTGCCACTTTATCAGCGTTGGCTTGGATATTGAGAGCTGGGAGAATTGGTTTGTGGAGCACGGGGCTCTAAATCTGTGCTAGTCAGTGCCTTAGTGGGGACAGTTACTGCCTATTCTGGAGATGGGAGAATACCCATATGTCCGGTTGGTTGGTCTCAGGAAGACCTCTTTTTATTTCCCTTGGTGGCTTCTGCGTCAATTTGGCTGGGAGCAGGTCGTGCCACCTCGGACACTAGACTTATTTCGGGTAGAAGATTTGACTGAGCATTAGCACATGCGGCTTGGCTCTATGTGGGAGGATCGACGTCCGTCGACCCATCCTTCTCAGTTTGTTGGGAGAGTTTGGAATATCCATGGGGATTATATGAAGTGGTTATGGAGGAGAGTAGTCAGTAAGATGTTGGCAGTGGAGAATGGACAAAGGTGGTTTGTTTTATTTAATACCATGGAGGGAGGTGTGGTAGTTTTTCCGAAGATGGTTCGAGCTTATTGGTCTATGGAGCATTTGCTACACTCTGTTCAAGCGGGGGAAGCCTGGGGACCCCAGGATGCAGATTATGATGACAGAGTGGGCTCCTCTGGTAGGTGCGACTAGGAATCTTGGAGAGTTTATTTTGTAATGGGGAGTAAATATGGGGATTTTATTTTGACTTTTTTAGGAAGGTAGGGGGAAGGGAGTTATCCGTTCCTTTTCTCGTGAAATTGCACTGTAATTTCTTATTAGTGAAATGAATAAGGTTTTGATAATCCAGTTTTGCCTTTTGCTGAGTTTTATATTGTCTGAATTATCTATATCGATCACTAAGGCATACATAATCCTTTTGTTCAAGTATATGTTAGAATGGACTGTCATTCTCAGAAATAAGAAAAGAATTATATTTTGTGAAAAAGAAAGGGCCACGCTCATGTAAGGTGTATGAGCTGCCTACGTACCTCTGGGGTTTTTGAAAAGTTTTAATTTGTTTGAAAATAGTTTCTGCAGAGGATGAGGCCCATGTAGTTCTGGGTAGAAGGAAATGAAGAGATTTTTTTTTTCAGAATAAAAGGGCAGTGAGAAGAGTCGTAGCGCACTGAGATTTCGAACTAGGGGTAGAACTTCTTGAGACGGTCCAGGTTGACTGGACGAGCCATCTCTTCGCCCTCTAAATCAGTGAGCATGGCAGCACCGCCAGACAAGATCTTCTTAATAATGTAGGGGCCGCTTCAATTGGTTTTGAATTTCCCTCTAGGATCCCAGATGGGTTCTATTATCTCTTTGAAGGTTATATCCCCTTCTTGAACACAGCGGTCCTTGACTCTCTTGTTGAATGATCTCGGCGATGATACCCTTGTATGTGGTATAGTTCTTTCAATCTCCTTTCATCTAAGAGGGTCAGCTCGTCAAGACACCTTTGGCACCAGTCTTCTTCGCTGACCATGCTCTCAAGCATGACGCGTAATGAGGGTATTTCCATCTTGACTGGTAGGACGGCTTCCATGTCATAGACTAGAGAGTAAGGGGTAGCCCCAGTAGAGGTTCAAATTGAGGTTCAATAGCCCCAGAGGCCGTACGGGATTCGGTTGGCCCAATCCCGATAGATTTCGATCATCTTACTAATGATGGCCTTGAGGTTCTTGTTGGCGGCTTCAATTGCACCGTTGGTCTGAGGTCGGTAGGGAGAAGATTTGAATCTCTGAATCCCATACTCATTGACCACTTATGTAACTTCTGCCTCAAAATACAACCCATTGTCTGAGACCTTTTCGGATGATCTTCTTGGCAAGCATTTGACCATTCATATGGGGTTCGCATTTCCCACTGTGGATCGTCTGCATTATCTTTTCAATGTCAGCCCCTGCGATACAGTGCAGATGAGTTCCATCGAAGTTCCTTTTGAGCAGTACTTTGTGACATATGATGTAATGGGCAGCCAGTCTTCGAAAGGTTGATCGATCTTTCTTGTTGGAACTCTCGGGATACCTACCATGCTTGAGGAGGTGCCAAATATCATAGTACCAACAATTGGCTATCTCAGGATCTTCTGTGGTGACGAGATCAATGTGGTAGCAGTGGGTTGGTTTGTCTTTCTTTTGAATAAGGAAGGGGGTCATTGTTATTCCTTCCGTCATGTCGACCATGGAGGCCAAGGTAGAAAGGGCATCGGTTAGGTTATTCTTTGCTTGAGGTAGGTAATGGAAAGTGATGTGTTGGAATTGGGAGGCTAGTTCTTCTAAATGGGCATGGAAGGGTTGGAGTTTCTCGTCCTTAACTCTCCATTTTATGAGCACTTGACCAATGATGAGGGCGGAATCCCTGTAGACATATAGGCATTGAATACCATTCTCAAGAGCAACCTTGAGGCCTACAGTGCATGCCTCATACTCAGTTATGTTATTGCTGCAGGGGAAATCTAGCTTGATGGCGATGGGAGTGTGAGAGTCATTCGGGTCGATCAGAAGTATCCCAATGCCATATCCCTTTTTGTTGGTAGTGCCGTGAAAGAAGCCGTCAAAGAACATTTTCCATCAGAGAATGTCCTGGGCAATGCAGATGATGTTTTCATCTAGAAAATCAGAGGTCTAGACATCATCTTCATCCATGGGGTAATCAGCGAGGTAGTCATAGATGGCTCTTTCTTTTATGGATTTCTGTGTGATGTACATGATATCAAACTCGGCTAGGAGCATCAACCATCGGGCCATTCGTCTGGATAAGGCAGGTTTCTCAAGAAGGTATTTGATGGGGTCCATTCGGGATACAAGTTTGATGGGGAAGGCGAGCATGTAGTGACGCAACTTTTGGGTGACCCAGACAAGCGCGACACATGCCTTTTCCAAAGCAGTGTAATTGACCTCATATCCGGCCAATTTGCGACAGGCATAGTAGATGGCTCTTTCTTTGCAGGAATTTTCAAGGTATTGGGCTAACAAAGCCCCAGCTGCAGTGTCGGTTATGATTAGGTATAGGAGCAAGGGGAGACCAGGCTATTGTGGCATGAGTATCGGGGGTTGAGTCAGGTAATGTTTGATTCGGTCAAAATCTTCTTGGCAGGCCTCGTTCCAAACCTTAGTTGTATCCTTTCGGAGGAGTTTGAAGATAGGTTCGCAGATGGACATTAACTGGCTGATGAACCGGCTGATGTATTATAATTTTCTAAGGAAACCTCGAACCTCTTTATCTGTTCGGGGAGGTGGCATCTCAAGTATGGCTTTCAGCTTGGCAGGATCTTCTTCTGTCCCTTTCTCACTCACCATGAATCCCAAGAGTTTTCCATTTGTAATACCGAAGACGCATTTCTACGGATTGAGTCTCATCTGATACTGTAGCAGTCGTACGAAGAAATTTCGGAGATCGGGAACATGACTTTCCCTAGTCTTGGATTTGATAATCATATCATCCACATAGACCTCAACGTCTTTGTGAATCAGAACATGTAGGATGGTTGTGATAGCCCTATGATAGGTAGCCCCAGTGTTCTTAAGACCAAATGACATGACAATGTAACAAAAGGTTCCCCATGGGGTGATGAACGTGTTTTTTTTTTATGGTCTGGGTGCATTTTGATTTGGTTGTATCCGAAAAACCCATCGACGAATGACTTGAGAGCATGACTGGCTATGTTGTCCACGAACATGTCAATATTGGGTAGTGGGTAATCATCTTTTGGAGAGCCTTTGTTCAAGTACCGGTAGTCTACACACATCTGAACTTTTCCTCCTGATTTTAGCACGGGCACTATATTGTCTAGCCATGTGGGATATTCGATCACACGAATGAAACCTACGTTCAACTCTATGACCACCTCCTCTTTAACCTTGAGCGACCATTCAGTGTGGAGCTTTCTCAAATTTTGTTTAACCGGCTTGTAATCTAGGAGAGTGGGAATGTCATGCTGTGCTGTTTCAGGATCAATGTCGGGCATATGGTCATAGGACCATGTGAAGACATCCACAAATTCCTTTAGCAATTCTTCGAGTTGTGCTCATGATCGTTAAGGGTAACCCCTATCCTAATCTTGCGCAGTTGGCTACTATAATCGAGGTTAATAATAACAGTCTCTTCTTCATTATCTTGAACGCGGTTATGTTGTTTATGATTAGCCTTATTTAGATTAGTTAAGAATTTTTCATTTGCAAAATCATCATCATCAAAAGTTTGATTAGAGTCCAAACAGTTAATGTAAGGCACAACAAAATACTCAAAATATTCATTTATTTCATTGATAGGAAAAGCAGCATTAAAAACTTCATCAAAGGACGTCTCGATTACATTTGAGCAAGGATAGATAACAGGAGAAGAAATAGGGTAGACATTGGGATTTATTGGAGGTTTTAGCAGGTAGAACTGGCGCAACATGACAGTTGAGGAGAGGTGTATCAACAACTTTAATCAGTTGGGACAAATCCAGTGATGTAGTGCCTGAATGAACCATGCAGAGTGTCAGCCCTAGTGTCTGTAAGTTGAAGGGATCTTTAGAGTCACTTTCCTCAATCTCTTCGGTATCTTTGATGAGAGGTTGTATATGGTGTTGGGAAATCTCGGCCCATGGGTAGCTGTCTTGGAAGAAGATCTCCATTATAGGCTTCATCTTCTTATCTATATGGTCATACCATGGTTCTGGAAAGCCGCAAAAAGGGAAGTCTTCGCCCTCTTTGATGAATCGTCCATTCATGGAGTCACCTAGGATAGTCTGGATGCAGTCTAGTCCTCTCTTTGGTCGAGACTGGCGGATCATTTTGAGCTGAGAAGACATGAAAATCCCCCATAGAGTGATGTTAGCTTGAGTTTTCTTTAGTTGATCGAGGATCTTTCTCTCCCCGAGGGTCATCTTTTTCAGAGGAAGGTCTTTCACCCCCTTCCCCTTGTCATTGGCTGGTAGTGATTTTGGTATCTGGTAATGCCTCCCTGATCTGGTCATGTAATTTACTCAAGAAGGTAAGAACATGAATCCCATTTCCTTATCAACCTCAGGTTGTTCCGCCAACTTGTTTATTTATGTGAGGAGTTCTTCAAATGATATCACCCCACACATGTCGGCTATATGGCCAGTTTTCTCTGAAGCTTGCTATTCATTCAAATCTTCGAATTCTTCCCCCCATCTGTTGGCAACAATTCTGTCTTTCCATGTAAAGTCAATACATTCCACAACTTCAACGACTTCTTCATAGAGGTCTTCCCAATCGGTGGGGATGTGTAAGGGTTAAGGGACTAGGTGCCCTTGTAGCTTCAAATCATCGAATGACTCAGTGATACTGCAAATGTTGTTGGTTTATCTGAATAATTCTGCCATAATCTGGAAAACATCATCCATGCTGACTTCATCGGTCGGTACTACCCAACTATCTGACTCTCGGGACCAACAACGTACTGAACCTTTGGAAATTAATGATCATCTGTGAGGGAAATTTCAACCCGAACTCTAGGAGTTGGTTTATGACTTCTGATAATTCCATACTTACATTTTTGAAATGGGTACGGACGACGATGCATGCTCTAGTAAGGAGTAACAGTGCCTGATCAGAGACGCTAGCGAGGTGTAGGAGGAAATACGGGCAAATTTAGAGAGGTTTAGGAGAGTATATGGATGTGATTTGAGTTGAGGGATCAAATTCGGGGTTCTCTTCTAAGAAGATGGCATTAGCATGATTTGTGAGTGGGTTGTGAGTAGTGTTTGGCTTAGGATTGGCTGGTGGAGCCATGGTACCCTGGTAAATTAGACCTTGAATTACGTTTCAGAGGTGAAAGCATTGGTCAGTGGTATGACCAGTTATTTAGTGAAAGGCGCAATGGGCATTTGCCTTGAAGTTTCTTAGGAGTGGATTTGGCAATGGACGAGGATCCAAGGGTATGATAAGGTTTCGGCTTAGCATGGCTTGATAAACTTTGGATAGGGGAGCATGGAGCTCGGTGTATTTTTTCGTACTGAGATGGGGCGACTTTCTGGTGCCCATAATGTGGTTGGTTGAGAGATGTTGTTGATGTTTGAGACTGTGGCACTGGCAAACTTATCATATTTCTTGGGGGTGAACTGTCCGGACACCTTCTTCGGTTCGACATATGTTTTAGCAAGACCTTACTCGATTTCTACTCCTCCTTCTTTGAGAGCTCGGAAGTGGAGATAGTATTGTCCTCCCATCGTTGCTCGTACATGGAGAAAGGAGTTCTTCTTCACTATGCTGATTTGTTCTTCCTCGGAAGGACAATTGGTCATGGTAACTGCTTTTTCCCTCCACCGAGCTATGAAGTTACTGATTGATTCCCCAGATTTTTGTTTGAATCGCTCTAAATCACGGCAGGTGACCTCAAGCTCTTCGTTGTATTTGTACTATGACATGAATTTCCGGGCTACATCCTCCCAACTACGGATTCTAGACTCTTCGAGAGACAAAAACCATCGGAGGGATCTATCCTTCAGAGTTTGCTGAAATAATTGGGCCATCACTTCTTCAGAAGCCCCTAGTAGAGTCATGGAATGGTGATAACTGCGGAGATGAATAATCGGGGGTCCACTTCCTCCGAATTTCTCGATATTTGGCATCTTAAACTTCTCGGGTAACCTCGCTTTAGGATAAGGAGACATGTGG
This sequence comes from Sambucus nigra, assembly GCA_949130495.1. Taxonomy (NCBI): domain Eukaryota; kingdom Viridiplantae; phylum Streptophyta; class Magnoliopsida; order Dipsacales; family Adoxaceae; genus Sambucus; species Sambucus nigra. The sequence continues at coordinate 337,042,690 of OX422216.1, forward strand.
GTGTAGTCCATGTAATTCCCCGAGATTCTAACTTGGTCAAAATTCTCGGTGAGCATCTTGAGTTCCTCTTTGACTTTGTTGAGCTCTTCTTCCTTCGAATCAATGATCTTAGGCAAGTTGGCCCCATACTAGGCAAGGTTTGGCATCGAAAGCTGGGCAGGCGGTGGCCCATTAACAGGAAGGGCACATAGAGCATGTTGATATTCTTTGGGAACCCAGATAGGTTTTGGTGGACCCATAAAGCGAGGAAATAGGACATGGGGCTCTTGAGGAACAGGAACTTGGTTTCTTCGCATCTCTCGGACCTCAGTTTAGAGGTTGTCAATCTTGGACACGAGCTGAGCTAGGACTGCCGTCAGATCCGACTGCACAATGGGTATTTGATTTGTGTTCTCGATGGAAAGCATATGAATACCGAACTCGGATGAGTTAGAAGGGGAACGGACGGAACTCCAAGGTGACTTGACTGAAGACCGAAGCCAATAAGGAGTCAGGCCAAGGGTTTGCGATCGACCTTAGAAGGCGCAAAAAATGGGATTTATTTTTTAGAAAAAGGGATGAATTTTTTTTCTTTTTGAGATGAATAGAATTTTTTTTTTGGATTTTTGATAAAGAGAGGAGAAATGTTTTTGGCTTTTTGATAAATAGGGGAGAAATGTTTTTGGATTTTGTTTTTCGAGATACGGACCTCAGCATGATTATTATAATTATTATGTTCTCACTTGTATTAAATTCTCCCAAATGCAAAATGAAATGCCGAACGGGACCCGGGCCTGGAAAAGTTGGGTTTATAATATATGCAAAGCTATGGCTGGACTTATGACCAAGCTCACGGATAGGGTCCCATTTTAAAAATGTACAAAAATTCGGGTGGCAGGCTGACCGGGAATTTCGGCAGAGTTTCGGGTAGAAACTGATAATCTAACATGTGTGCCCTAGGCTTGATACCTATATGCAGGTATGCAGTTGGTTGGGTGAATCGGAAAGGGTTCCCCCCTTTAGCGTGACTTCCATGATATACGTCTTGCTCTTGCGGGCAATCGGTACATGTCGATAAGCCATTTGATATACCTGCGTATACGTGAATTTCCTCACTATATACCTCATGGGGATAATATGTGTGAGAGTGAATTCGATATACTCGGCGTGCATGAACGAGTTCCCTGTGATATACCTCCCGCCATGACTTCGGTCAAGCGGTACGATGCAGGGGAACCGTTCGATATACGTCGAAGGTACTTGTCCAATGGAAGGTGAGATCCATATCGCTTAGGCTAACTGTGCCCTGTCGGACCAGCACCCATTACGAAGTGACCCTCTAGTTACTGGACAAAATTTGGTCAATAACAATGCTCTTTGGTGATGTCGTGTGAATCATGCATGATTCTCTTATTAGTATCTTATGATGAAAATGTTTTTCTTGATCATGCCCAACGGGGAGCAAAGTATGAGTACCAATGCTATACCAAGTATGGGTGGGTGATGCATGCAATATATGGATATATGTGACCATAGGTGCACGTGGTGTGAAGTGTACATGGAGAATTTTCTACAAGTGTGTGAATAAAAGCATAAGCATGAGGTACACATGAGTAGTAAAGGGGAACATGCAAATATGGGATATATAAGAAAATAAAACACCCATGTGAATAGAGTCTATCCCTCATAAGTCCCTAGTAGAGTCGCCACTGTGGCCATACCCGATCTTTGCGACGAAAGGTCAGAGTGAGGATCCTAGGTCCCACGCGTCCCTCTTAGGAGCGCTTCGGCCAGCGTCATTGAGTGAGGTGAAAATGTAGAGAGAAGGAGTCTCCAGTCTATTTTACTCAAAACAGACAAAAGAAGAGGAGCCATCCCGAAGGATAGCATCCAAAGAAATACTGATGCATACGAAACCAAAATGATTCGAGAAGGGTCCGGAGGCTAAGTTACGAAATGGGAAGGTGTTAGGCACCCATTCCGCCCTTACGGTCTTTCATGGGTTTTTTTAATTTTCCTCGTGATATGTGTGCATATGTATATATAGTGGAGATAGGAATCCTCGACTTATATCATGGAAGAGATAAAGCGAGTCATCTGTAGGAAGGTTCATCGAAATAATATTGGAAAATAGGATTTACGCGATTATACTTGCATTGATCGTTATAATGGAACGATAACGTATGTGGAATAATACGCCACTAAGAACAAATATATGCATATATGGATATATGTAATCGAAGAGAGTTGAGTTTAGAGAAAATAGAAAATGAGAGAAAAAGTGAGAATAGGACTTGAGTCTCGGGTTTTACACCGATACGCCTACATAGCCTATAGAGGCATCAAAGTCAACATAGTTCTCATGCAAAATGAGGGGTGGGGTTTATCCCATAAATCCAATCGGGAGATTCTCTTATTCGTGTGTGTGTATAAAAAGTGTTTTAGTTGTGAGATAAGTGTAAGAAAAGTGTGAGAATTCCCATTTGGAATTTATCAGCAAACCCTCATTTTTTTTGGGTTTTATTTATATGAAAATAAGGGATGTGCAATAACACTAAATAAAAAGTATATTAGGATTTGTGAGATGAGAGATTAAAAGTGATAAGTAATGAAACAAGTTAATGCGAATTTATGAGAATTTAAGGAGAAAATTGAACCTTCTTGAAGATCTTGAGCTTGATATTCGATGTTGGAGAGCAGACCTTACACTTGGATGATGATGGAGGGTTGTGAATTCACCAAGTTTGATGAAAATTATGATGAAAAGTGAAGGTTGGAAAGGGATTTGGATGTGGAAATCACACTGACTTCGAGAGACGTTTTCTGGATTTGTTGAGAGTGATCTCTTTCAGATCTGGGCTCCTTTTGCAATGAGGTCAAAGCCTCCTTTTATAGGCCCAGGGCATTGCCGATTGTCATAGCCATGTTCCTGCCAATTGACAAGTGTGTTAGGCACACTGTCGATAGGCAGGGTCTGGGACCTGCCGTTTAGCAGTGTCTTTCAGGCCTGTTCGGAAAATCGGCCACAAAATGCAATCCGTTGATCTGAATCGCGCACGGGGTAGACCATTGGAAAGGTAATTCAGATACCTTTGAAAGTCCTTGGATCACTCCCAATTTTGGGAGTTGAATTTGGTTAAAATGTGGCTCGAAAGCATTCATCGGTCCAATGGATGGGGAATTGTCGGACGCAAACAGATCGTTCGTCCGCATGGTAAGTCCAAATCGTGTACGGAGCGGACCATTGGAAAGGTTAGGAGATGTACTTCGACATTCCAAAGATTTTGATCTGGTTTGCGGAGTTGACTTTGAACAACCGAGCCCTAGAATCATTCGGTGACCTTTCAGAGTAAAAAGGATCATTCGTCTGTATCGTAAGTTAGAATCACGCATGAGATGGATCATTTGAAAGGGGATTCAGTGGCCTTCGAAGATTCATTCAGTCTTGGTCAAGCTAAAGACTTTGACTTTTTGTGAAACAGAGCCTGGGCGTGTCCGATGGCTTCTAGGTCAGGTTTCGGGGAAAATAGGTCATTCGTCCGCATGGTAAGTCAGAATCGCACAGGGATGGACCGTTGGAAAGGGGATTTAGGGCCCTTAGAAGATTCATTCAGTCTCGGTCTAGCTGAAGACTTTGACTTTTGGTCAAACGGAGCCTGGGAGTGCCCGATGGCTTCTAGGTCAGTACTCGGGGTATGACCTGGGTCTGTAATGATGAAGGGAGGTGCTAAGGACCTAAGGAGAGTTTAAGGGGTAACAAAATGGGGTGTCTACAATGCCCGAAAAGCTCCAACAAAAAAACTCAAAACTTTCAAACAAGCTGCAATAACCCATACTCCCGATCTCAAAGTCACCGAAGCAGTTAACCTAATATTTTATCGGCTTAGACCGACTTGGGAGAATTTTATTGAAGAAGATAGGGTTTTTAATTCAACCGAGATGGATTCTTGTGGATTTTCATACAATCCTCATCCTACTGGTAGTAGTAAAAAGAGGAAGACGGTTAGCCCTCTTAAACTTGCGATGGAGGCATCAACAGAGTCGAACGAGGAGGAGTTGCCCGAGAGACATTTAGTTGGTGGTGTTAGTGATGATGATGATGATGATGATGATGATGATGATGATGGTTAGGAGAAAGAAAAGTAAGCGGAGGAAGTGGAAGAAGAAGAAGAAGAAGAAGAAGAAGAAGAAGAAGAAGAAGAAGATACTATGTTGATTCAGAGACGTAGGTTGAGGAGGATGATTTCCCCTTCTAAATCGGCCTCGCCTCCCCAATATAATGAAGTTTTAAAAGATGTACTAAAGGAGGAAGAGTTATGATTTCTATTCTTTTTCTCAGTCTTGAACTTTTCTTCTCTTATTTTTGTACTAATAACTTTATTTTATTCTAACTTTCTTATTTTTCAGGTTGAAGTGTGAGGTGACTCAGACAATGATGTTGAGGAGAGAAGTGTATTGGAGAAGCATGGCGCATCTTTACCTTCCTCGAAGGAAACTGTTCCATAGGAGATAGATGGCCCTACTACTTCGCAGGCAACCTCCAATTTCCCCCTAGGTGCAGTTATTTCTGATACTTCAACTAAGTCAAGTAGCGGCTATTCACCTGATCCCTCTTTTTTGTGCGAACAAACTAGTTTTTCTAAGATTTGAGGACCGTTGAAGTTGTTCCTAAGGTTGTTCCTAAGGTTGAACAACTAGTTTTTCCTAAGGTTGAAGGGGCAGTTAGATAAATGTTCAAGATTTGAGAACCGTTGAAGTTGTTCCTAAGTCCCCTATGCCCGTTTCTTTGTTACCTGTGGTAAGCTTTCTCTCTTGCTAATCCAGGTTGTTTTGTTCCTTTCAACTTGATATTATAACTCTTCATCCTTGTTCTTCACATGTTCCTATTCTAGTTCCAACTGACCTATTAGCTCCCCCTTTTCGAATGATCAAGTTCTTATCACTTTATTCGGGCCTTCCATCCTTAATCAGAAGGGTGCCGATCTTGTTGCGGCTGGTCAAGGGGAAGGGAGATAAGAGGAGGTTGCTGAGGTAGGGGGAGTGTGATTGCCCCCCAAGATCAACATCCTTTGGTGTCTCATAGTCAGGCTGAGAAGGAGGATATAGTTCAAATGGCTACTCATAAGTTCTTAGACGAATAACATCTGAAAGTATTCTTTTATTCTTCTATTCATCCCCTATATTTGAACTTTTTTTTAGTTTTGCCAAGTCATATTCGTCTTAGAAATCTCCCATAACCGAGGGTCAGGCGGGCCAAGTCTTATTATCATAAACTCTCCCATAATCGAGGGTCAGGTGGGCCAAGTCTTATTGGCATAAAATCTCCCATAATCGAGGGTTAAGTGGGCCAAGTCTTATTGGAAAAAAATCTCCCATAACCGAGGGTCAGGCTGGCCAAGTCTTATTTGTCATAAAATCTCCCATAGCCGAGGGAGTGGTGGTCCAAGTCTTATTGGCATAAAATTCATACTTGCAAGACAAATTGTATGTGTTATCCTATTTTGTTTCTCATCTAGGAATTTCTTGTATCTCAGGTGGAGTTCGAATAACCCGTAGCATGTGGGTCGAAAGTTGAAGCTATTTCTCAGGAAGATGCACAAGCGAGGACTCTAGCTGAATTCGTATGTTTGGGTGGGGCCCCTGCTATACGGATCCAAGGAATAACGCCTAAAGTTGGTTATTAGCCCTAAATGGTTGCCTCTAGGTTTTAAGAAAGTGACAGCGCTTGGCATACTTGTCTCCCTTCTGCGAGTGATAGCGTCTTCAACGTACATCTTCCTGGGGCAGCCCCTGAGTTTGTTGTGAGGCAGAATTTGGACAATTTCCCCCATATCTTGACTGAGGGTCCTCATTTGTTGACTGAGCAGATCTTGGTCCATTTTCCTTCGAATTTTACCCTCCCAGTCTTCAGCTTATTCTTGGGATGATGGCATGCCACTTGCTCGGGCTCACAATTGTCTTAGAGGAGTACCTCAATACCCCCTCGAATCTCTTAGCTCTGATACAATCAAGTCTTTATTGGGGAAAGTTAATGTGCTAAAAAATGATGGATTCTCATTATCTTGGTTGGTGAAGCGGCTCCATGACTTCAAGAAAGATGATCTAGCAACCCTCTATTGTCGGTTGCAGAGATCTCATCACTCGCAAGTAGGAGTTTCGAAGGAGCTGGTAAGTTCGAAGACTCAATTGGTGATATCTGAACAGAAGTTACAGGAGGCTCGTGAAGCTGTTGCTTAGGTGGAGGCTGAGATTTTTAAGAGGGAATAAGAATTTTAGGCTATTCAATAAAAGATGGAGCTTAGTCAGAAGGATTTGGCCGATCTTATTACAGACCAGATCAACCTTGAGCAAATTCTCCCCCAACATCACCATCGATTGCTTGGATCAGCGAACTTTTATTTCATTATGGATAGCCTGTAGTCATCCTTGTTTAATGTTTCCTTTGTTAGTGTTCCTAAGCTTGGGGTTGTGAACCACCTCTTTACTTTATTTTCGTGCAATCACAGTACTTCTTTATTAAAATAAAAAAAAGTTTATGATGTTTGGTATTTTTCTTCCTTTCCCTTTTTGTTCTTTTAACGATGCCTACACTATTACATTCATACCAATCACACCATACAAGATGAGGTTAAAAGTTTTTACATAAATATTTACTTCACACTATATTAAACAAATAGGCCCAATCATTTACGAGGGACATCCCTTCGAATAAACATTAACAAAATACAATGCAATAAATTGGGGTGTTGGAAAAACGTACATTTAAACATGGTATATATTCAGCTACTTGTTGTTCAGTTTGAAAGTAACATCATCCTCTAGCTTGAATATCTCTCAATAACCCGAATCATGAGTTACTCGAATGATGTAAGGTCCTTCCCAGTTGGCCACAAACTTGGGCAATGACAAACCCTTGATGTGCTTGGTGTATGCTTTTAGGACTAAGTACCACTCTTTATACTTCCTTGGACTCACCAATTGGTCATAGGATCTGGACAACTGCTTCTTGTACATCTCGAAGTGACTTATTGCATTATCCTGGTGCTCGTAAAGTGCTTTGAGTTGTATGTGCCAGTTATGAGGGAGCATGGCAGTTCAAGTTATAGCGAGCATAAGGTACCTCGAGTTCAACTGGTAACACAACTTCTTCCCCAAACACTAAGGAAAATGGGGGTATACCCCATTGGTATCCTATTTGTTATTCGGTAATCCCAAAGTACTTCGGGGATCTTATCATCCCATGTGCCCGGGAAGTCTCCCGGTATCTTTGCCAAAATATTTACTAAGGTTTTGGTTGTGGCCTCTACCTGCCCGTTGCACTTTGGCTATGCTACCGTTGACTTATGGTGGATAATGGACTATTTTTTGTTAGCAAGCGTAGTTCGCTATTCATGAAAGGGGTAACATTATCTGATAAAAACACCTTCGGGACACCAAATCGATAGATAATGTACTCATTTACGAATTGGTCCACTGCCCCCGTTGTGGCTTTCTTAAGTGGTATGACCTCTGCCCGCTTCGTAAAGAACTCTATGGCTACCAAGATCCCAATATTTCCTCGCGATGAAGGGTTTATGGCCCCTACCAGATCAAATACCCAAGTGTGGAACGGAAAAGGTGTATAGAGGGAATGTAAGTCCACCGAAGGTGCATGAATCATATTCGCATGTAGTTGACAAGCCTTACATTTACTAACAAACTCCGCATAATCTTTCTCCATTGTAGGCCAATAATACCCCATGACCATGAGTTGGTCATAGAGCTTGGCTCCTCTAATGTGTCCCAGATCGTGATCTTTCTTCGGCATTTTTTCAGCCTCCTCTCTCTTTATGCACCTTAGGGGTCGGTCATGGTAGCCTCATCGGTAAAATTGCCCATCTTTCACAAAGCACCTTGGTGCTCGCCTCTTTAACTTGATGGCGTCCTCTATATCCATAGGCATTACTCCGTCTATCAATAGATCCATATACGGTTGCCTATAATCTTGGGTTGATCAATGAAACTCTGTTGCATGATAGAACAAACAGCACTTCGCGCACCCTCTTTGTACCACTGCATCACCTTGTCTCATCGAAGGCCAGAAGTAACCTGCCCATTGTATCCTCCTATACAAAGTAATTTCGGTGGTTTCACAGTTGTCTTCGTGCACCTTGATTAATATTCTTTTGGCTTCCTCGGTATCCACACATCTGGACAACTAACCCCCCTTATTCTTATAATATAAGTTGCCAACTAAACTCAGTGGCCCTTAGCCTCTCTTTGGTTGCTTTATGATCTCACCTCTTCAATCATCTTTGTCGTTTGGGGACAACATTTCTAACACCGTCGATGGAGCTGTCCTCTTTGTGAATCGAAACACCATTGATTCGCCAACATAGGCAATCTTTTGGGCAATGGTGGCACAAGCTTCGGCAGGTAGGTTCATCGTTCGGGGATGCCCCTTAATCTTTACCACTTATAACTACCCGAGAAATCATTGTATGATCGTTCTGTAGGGCTCCAAGCTTATATGCTCCAGGGCAACTTCACCAGTTACCTATTTCACCACCAAGTTGGAGTCCCCCTTTATCTTCATGACTTGGATACTTCTTCTAAGAGCTTCGAGCAATCCCAAGACCAGTGCCTCGTATCCGTCCTCATTATTCTAACATTCAAATTCCAGCTTGAAAGATAGGCGAACCTCTTCACCACTTTTTCGTAGGATGACTCCAGCTCCACCTTCTTCTTGATCGAAGATCCCCCGAACTCCATACTCCACTAGTCCGGACTGGATGCTATAAAGTTGTCCTGGAAATCATCACCGGGGAGCTCTTCCACAGATGGCTCGAACATTTTGATGGAAAGATGTCCAGTAAATATGCATATACCTAGCTCTTGATGGCTCGAGGGACCACACACTTAAGATCATACTCTGAGAGGATTAAGAACCATCGAGTTGCCCTGCCTATTAGAATAGTTTTAGCAAGCAAAAAATTTATAGGATCTAGTTAGAATATGGATTGTGAATGATAGTAGGTAGTGCCTAAGTTTTTGTACTACAAATAGAAGAGCTAAACAATGCCTCTCAATACTAGTATATCGTGCGTCAAGCCCATGTATGATTATGTTCAGGTAATAAATTGGTTTCTTTATACCGTCCATCTCTTGGGCCAATAAAGCACCAATAGATCGTTCGATTGATGTAAGATATAGACATAAAGGGATACCTACCTTCAGGGGGATCATTGTCTGAGGAGAAGTAAGGAGCACTTTCATTTTGTTCATGGAAGGAGCACTTTCATCTTGTCCATGGAATCTTGGTGCATCGTCTCCCATGTGAACTTCACGCCCTTTCTCAGGAATTCCATTAACGAGTGCGTTACTTCGGCCAACCCTGCAACAAACCACCTAAAGTAGGAGACTTTACCAAGGAATGTTTTCAATTCTTTTGATGACTTCGGTCTTGGCATATCAAGGATAGCCCGATGCTTGTCCAAGTCCATCTGTAACCCTTTATGGTTCACCACAAACCCCAAGAATTTCCCGATAGTCACCCCAAACGTGCATTTAAGGGGGTTCATCTTTAGATTGTATTTTCTGCACCGAGTAAACACCCTTCTCAAGTCATCCACCTTCTTGGATTTTATTACCAGATCATCAACATAAAATTCCACGGTCTTATGGAAAATATTGTGGAAGATGGCCATAATTATCCTTTGGTAGGTGGTTCCCATGTTTTTCTACCCGAAAGGCATAACTATGTACATCAAGTTACCCAAAGGCATTCAGAAAGCGTTCTTCTCTGCATTGGTTAGATCCATATTTATCTGGTTGTATCCCACATAACTGTCCATGAATCTATACATCTCATGGCCTGCGATTGCATAAATCAAACTATAAATGGAAGGTATAGGGAATTCATCTTCCGGGCATGATCGATTTAGATCCCTGAAGTCCTATGATCTGGCTCTTATCTTTATTTCCCACAGTTACGATACTAGAAAGCCAAATCGGATGTTGGTTTAGAATTATGAAGTCGTCCATAAGTCGTCCTTGAACTTCCTCTTTGATCTTTAGATCTAATTTCGGCTTGTACGTTCGGGTGCCTACTTCACTAGGATTGATGATGGCAAAGTATTCAACCTATAAAAGCTCACCTCTTTGTCTACCCAGGCATCTCGATGTATTTCCACGCGAATACATCGTTGAAACCTAGTAGCGATTTGATCAAATCCTCTCGAGGCACTCCCTCCAAGTACTTCGAGATAAAAATAGGGTTAGGATCATCACCTTCTTTGACCAGGTCGATTTTCTCCTACCCTTGAAGTTGTGGCTTGGGACTGTCTTTCATGCACTGAGGTTCTTCTTCTACCTATTCCACAAACTCTTACACTCCAGAGTTATCAATCACCAGACATTTCCCCTGGTTATGCACAGGAAGCATTCATAAATCGAGTCATCTTCATCATCCAGACGTTCAACTGCCCGCTTATACCTTTATAATTTATTGATAATTCTGTTGTTAGGCAGAACCACCCGTTTGCATTGTCGAACAACTTCTTCTTTCAAGGGCCTCTTTTTGCGATTATCATTCTCTTCTCTTGTTCTCCTTCTAAGGACACTTTGAGTCTGGACTTGGTGCTCAAATGAATCAATGCACGTGGTCATTCAGTCCTAGAGATGCCTTGATAGACTAGGGGCCATGTTGTTCCCAAGTCACATTCTTCTTCATAGGTCACCACTATCCAAGAGGGTGCTTCCACTCTATCTCGAGTGGTCGGGACCTTTGCTCCCCCAATGTACCTTGTTACCACCATGGCTTCTTTCGCCAGATGTGTGTAGAAAGCAACATCTACCATGTGAGCTTCCTCCTTCGTAAAGGATTTCTTAGTAGCTCGAATCACCACCTCTTTGCCTTTTATGTTTGCCTTAGTGCACTGATGATAAGTGGAGGGTACCAACCCGTGGTTGTGCATCCATACCCTGCCCACTAGAAGTTGGTATGATTGCTTGCAACTTGATAAAGAAGTGATATTCCCCATCGTGATGCCTACATTAATATAACCCATCGAAAAGGATGACTGGTTGTCATACCCCGAGATTGCCAACGAATGGGGAACTATCCTTGTTTCTAATAGTCCAGTAGCATAATAGGACTCAATAGGCATTCTATTGATGGATGCTCCCCCATCTAACAAGACACGAAAGAAAACACAATCATTTACAGACATCATAACATACAAGGGTCTATTGTGGGGATACCTGATCATTCTATCAGCTTCGAAGAACGTGACTTCTAAGAGGTACCTCCTCACAAACTTGGCCATAGGCCCTTTCCACTTTAGGTGCGGCGCCATGTTTTTCTTTGCAATCTCCAGGATGGCTCACGTAACTTCTAGCCAGGAGTCCCCAGGAAGGCCAACGTGATCGAAGAGCCATTCAAACTTTGGAGAGAGAGCAACTTCCACACATTCGATCCACTAGTTTATTTGGTCATCTTCTAACTCATAAACTTCCTCCACGTCTCTATATGCAGCCTCATCGTAGGCTATCACTACATTTACCTCCTCCAGAGAGAAGGCTCCCAACTGCCTACTAAGTCCCTCGATGGGGTATTGTACTTTTTTTCTTGTTCGTCTACGTCCTCAGCCTCATCACATAAATGGAGATGAGCCATCTCGAAGGTGCATTCTTCTAGATATTCTTCAAAGTCATACCCTAGAAATTCTTTGAAGTCACCCTCTTTAAACCCCCGCTTTATCATCGATCCTTCCTCTTCATCAAAAGCGTTGTCAATATGGGCTCCATATGGTTGTAAAGGATTGTCGTTCACATTAGTTTGTGGCAGCTCTATGTCTCCATTCTTTACATAACGGTCAATCAACCTCATTAGTGAAAAACATACTTTGGTAGGGTGGTTCACCCTATTGTGAAGTGCATAATAATGAGGTTTCTCCCTGTCCTCCCGAGAGAGTTGTGAAGTGCACAATAATATTGTCTCAAACCATTAGATCATACAGGTTCAAAGATTATTCCACCGTGTAAGGTAGCCCATGGGTATCTTCTTCGTCTTTGAATATTCTCTTGTTTCCTCTCCCCCTTCTGCCTCCTCAGTCACCATTGCTTTCCTCCTTGGCCCCATCGTCTACATAATTGACCATCGAGGGTATTCCCCTCCCCGAGGCAATAACTGGCCTTAGTATCAAGTTTGACAAAGCAGGAGAGAGTACTACGGGATTAACCACCAAAGTAATGTTCCTCACTACTTTCAAGAATGTTGCTCTTCTCGTGTTTCATTAATCAAATGGAATATATACTCGGGCAACAAGCCCTCTGCACAAACTTGCAAAATTTTATCCTCCTGAATCTCCTCTCTCACATACTGATAGTGCTCGCTAAAGCTCCTAATATATTCCACAATATCCTCCCCCAACTTTTGCTTCCCACGCACTAGCTGCGTGAGCGTAAACTTGTCCTCAACCAAAAAGAACTTGTGCATGAACAAAACTTGTCATTCTTCCCAAGAGCCCACGTTGCCTGGGGCCAAGTGGGAGTATCACGTGTTGGCTTTCTCTGTCAATTATTTTGAAAATTCCCTCAATTTCATCTTTTTGTTATTGCAATGGGCCCCAAGGGTTTTAATAAATCTCTTCACGTACTCCTTTGGGTTTACACCTTTCCCCGTGTACTTTTCAAAGATTGGTGGAATATACCCTACTGGGTAGAGTTCATTTTTGTATGCCTCTTTGTACGGAGTACGAAAGTCCTCATACCCCGAAGAACTATCTCCCCCTTTAGACACTCGTATAAACTTTAGCAGTTCCTATTCATCTCCTCCAAGTTGGCCGGCGAAGAGCTAACTGCTACACTGTTGTTACCCCCAGAATCGTTGGGGCAGGTAGTGCACTTCCTACTGTTCCGATCTTCGTAGCTTGAGTCGCTGAAGTCGTTCCCCCACCTTGCATCATTGGCCTCGTGATCATGGGAGGGACTGTGGTAGGAGGCACACTACCCAAGGTGAGCAGGGTGGAGGGGAGAGAGGTGTTAAAAGCGGGCGTAGAAACACCCTCTATAACAGTAGGAGATGATATAGCCGCAGGTGGCATAGTGAAAGAGCTCACTCCTATGGGAACCCCTACTATTTCCTGGGTTGCTAGGGTCGTAACGAACTCTGCAAACAAGCCCATCAGTCCATTCATTTGGGTCGGGCCTATTCCTACCTGCATACCCATCATTTCCATCATGCAAGTGTTGGATTTACTAAGCTCCGTCCGTGATACTCTCACTCCATCAAGTGGCCTAGAGAGGTTTGCCTCCTCCTCACTCTATATGGCGTCAAAGTCAATGATTATGGTCGTGTTATCCTCTGGAATCTTTTTAAAAGAGAATACCTCCCCAACAAAGTTGCCAATTATAAGATGTGGGTTCTTGGAATACGGTTAGTATCAAGTGAGGCATAACCCCTTATCAAGATCGGGATCAACACTGTGCAGTATTAAATATAGAAGATGAACACAGGTGAATAAGAGACCAAGGGATTCAATATTCAAACTTGTATTAAATGATACGTTGGCACAATAAATACACAATATGCGTAATAAATAGATGGGACCAATAGGTAGCATGGTTGAAGGGAGAAATATCAAGCAATCTAGGCACAATAAAGGCAAGGCAGGAACTTCAAGCTCAGTTAATGCTCGATGATATAGGTATTTGTAGACACCCCATTATGTTACCCCATTTAACTCTCCTTAGGTCCCTAACACCTCCCTTCATCACCACAAACCCAGGTCATACCCCGAGCATTGACCTAGAAGCCATCGGACACTCCCAGGCTCCGTTTGACCAAAATTTTAAGACTTCAGCTCGACCGAGACTGAATGAATCTTCAAAGGGCAATGAAATCCCTTTCCAACGGTCCGTCCCGTGCGCGATTCCAACTTACCATGCGGATGAACGACTTATTTTCCTCTAAAATCTGATCTAGAGGCCATCAGACACTCTCGGGATCCATTTGACCTATTTCAGTTCTTTATCTCAACCGAGACTGAATGAATCTTCAAAGGGCACTGAAACCCCTTTCCAACGATTTGTCCTGTGAGTGATTCCGACTTACCATGCAGACGAACGATCTGTTTTACTCTGAGAGGTCACCAAATGATTCCAGGACCCAGTTGATCAAAGTCAACTCCCCAAATTGGATCAAACTCTTTGGAATGTCGAAGTACATATCCTAACCTTTCCAACGATCCGTTACGTGCATGATTCTGACTTACCATGCACGTGAACGATCCGTTTGCATCCGACGATTCCCCGTCCAAAAGACCGACGAGTGCATCCAAGCCGCATTTGAGCCAAAGTCAACTCCCGAACCCAGGAGCGGTCCCAAGGACTTTCGAAGGTTTCTGAAATACCTTTCCAACGCTTGGCCCCGTGCGCGATTCGGATCAATAGTTTGCACTTTGCGACCGATTTTCTATCAAAAATATTTAGGAGAACTGGTTTGGGGAGCACGGGTCTCTAAATCTTTGCTGGTCAGTGCCTTGGTGGGGACAGTTTCTACCTATTCTAGAGCTGGGAGAATACCCGTAGGTCCGGCTGGTTGGTCTCAGAGAGACCTTTTTCTATTTCCCTTGGCGGCTTCTGCGTCAATTCGGTTAGGAGAAGGTCGTGCCACCTCGGACACTAGACTTCTTTCCGGTAGAATATTTGACGGAGCGTCTGCGCATGCGGCTTGCCTCTATGTGGGAGAATCGGTGTCCAACGACCCATCCTTCTCAGTCTGTTGGGAGAGTTTGGCATATCCTCGGGGATTATATGAAGTGGTTGTGGAGCAGAGTGGTCAGCAAGATGTTGGCAGTGGAGACTGGACAAAGGTGGCTTGTCTTATTTAATACCATAGAGGGAGGTGTTGTGATTTTTTCGAAGTTGGTTCAGGCTTATTGGTCCATGGAGCGCCTGCGGCGCTCTATTCAGGTAGGGGAAGCTTGGGGATCCCAGGATGTTGATGATGATGATGGAGAGGGCTCCTCTGATAGCTGTAGATAGGACTCTTGGAGAGTTTATTTTGTAATGGGGGATAAATGAGGGGATTTAATTTGGCTTTTTAGGAAAGTTGGGGGAGGGAGTTATCCGTTCCTTTTCTTATGTAATCTGTACCGAATTTTCTTGTTAGTGAAATTAATAAGTTTTTGATCATCCAGCTATGCCTTTTGATGAGTATTGTGTTTTTTAATTATCTATATCGATCGCTAAGGCACACATAATCCTTTTGTTCAAGTATATGTTAGAATGGGCTGTTGTTCTCGGAGATAAGAAAAGAATAGTATTTTGTGAAAAATAAAGGGTCATGCTCATGTAAGGTATATGAGATGCCTACGTACCTCTGGGGTTTTGGAGATTTTTAAATTGTTTGAAAATGGTTTTGCAGAGGATAGGGCCCACATAGTTCTGGGTAGAGGGAAATGAAGAGATTTTTTTTAGAATAGAAAGGAGATGAGAAGAGTCGTAGCGCACCGAGACTAGGGGTAGAACTTCTTGAGACGGTCCAGGTTGACTGGATGAGCCATCTCTTCTCTATCTAAGTTAGTGAGCATGGCGGCACCGCCGTACATGATTTTCTTTACAATATAGGGGCCGCTCCAATTGGGTTTGAATTTCCCTCTGGGGTCCCAGATAGGTTCTATTTTCTCTTTGAGGGCTAGATCCCTTTCTCCGAAACAACGGTCCTTGACTCTCTTGTTGCCTGATCACGCTATTCGGCGATGGTACCCTTGTCTGTGGTATAGCTCTTTTAATCTCCTTTCGTCTAGGAGGGTCACCTCGTCAAGATGGCTTTGGCACCAGTCTTCTCACTGATTTTGCTTTCAAGCATGACGCACAATGAGGATATTTCTAGCTCCATGGGCAGAACTGTTTCCATGCTATAAACTAGAGAGTAAGGGGTAGCCCCAGTAGATGTTCGAATTGAGGTTCGGTAGCCCTAAAGGGCGTATGGGATCCGATCGGCTCAATCTCGACAACTTTCGATCATCTTGCTAATGATGGCCTTGATGTTCTTATTGGGGAGTTCGCCTGCACCATTGGTTTGAGGTCGGTAGGGGGAAGATTTGTGTCTCTGGATCCCATATTCGTTGACTACCTCTATGACTTCTGCCTCGAAATGCAACCCATTATCTGACACTAACTCGTGCGGTACCCCTTATCGGCAGATGATGTTTTTTTTATGAATTTGACCATTTTCTTAGCATTGAGCATTGCGTATGACTCAACTTCGAACCATATAGTGAAGTTATCAATGGAAACTAGGATGGACTCATGCTCGTTGGAAGCCTTTGGTGTAACCTTCCCTATAATGTCGATACCCCAGGTGGAGAATGGCCAGGGAGAAGTTATGTTGTATAATTCGCGCGGAGGGAGATGCTGAAGGTTAGAGAATTATTGGCATTTGAGGCATCTACGTACATAGGCGGTGCAATCATGGGTCATGGTAGTCTAATAGTAGCCTTATCGAATGTTATTTTTGGCAAGCAAGTGACCGTTCATGTGGGGTCCGCATTCCCCAATGTGGATCTTCTGCATAATCTTTTCAATGTCAGCCCCTGCAATATAGTGCAAATGAGTTCCATCGAAGTTCCTTTTGAACAGTGCTTTGTGACAGATGATGTACTGGGAAGTTAGTCTTCAAAGGGTTGCTCGATCTTTCTTGTTGGAACCCTCGGGATACCTACCATGCTTGAGGAGGCCCCATATATCATAGTACCAGCAATTGGCTAGCTCGAGATCTTCTGTGGTGACGAGCTCAATGTGGTAACAGTGGGTTGGTTTGTCTTATTTTTGAATCTGGAAGGGGGTCATTGTTATTACTTCGGGCATGTCGAGCATGAAGGCTAAGGTAGCAAGGGCGTCGGCTAGGTTATTTTTTGCTCGAGGTAGGTAATGGAAGGTGATGTCTTGGAATTAGGAGGCTAGTTTTTCCAAGTGGGCATGGAAGGGTTGGAGCTTCTCGTCCTTAATTCTCCATTTTTTGAGCACTTAACCGATGATAAGGGCAAAATCTTCGTAGACGTCTAGGCATTGAATACCTTTCTCGAGAGAAACTTTAAGGCCTACCGTGCATGCCTCGTATTCAGTCATGTTATTGGTACAAGGAAAATCCAACTTGATGGAGATGGGAGTGTGGGAGTCATCTGGGGCGATTAGAAGTATCCCAATGCTATATCCCTTTTATTGGCAGTGAGATTAAAGAACATTTGCCATCTGAGGTTGTTCTGGGCAGTGCAGAGGATGTTTTTATCTAGGAATTCAGAGATCCAGACATTGGCCTCATCTATGGGGTAATCGGCGAGGTAGTCAGAGATGGCCCTTCCTTTCTTGTCTTTTTGCGTGGCGTACGTGATATCAAACTCGGCTAGGAGCATCAACCATCAGGCCATTTGGCTAGATAAATCAAGTATCTCAAGCAAGTATTCGATGCGGTCCATTCAGGATACAAGTTTGATGGGCAAGGCGAGCATGTAGTGCTGTAACTTTTGGGTGACCCAGACAAGAGCGACACATGCCTTTTCCAAAGCAGTGTAGTTGACTTTGTATCCGGCCAATTTGTGATAGGCGTAATATATAACTCTTTCGCTATGGGAATCTTCAGGTTATTGGGCTAGCAAAGCCCCCACTTTAGTGTCGGTTATGGTTAGGTATAGGAGCAAGGGGAGACCGTGCTACGGTGGCATGAGTACCTGAGGTGGTTAGATAATCTTTGATTGGGTCAAAAGATTCTTAGCATGACTCGTTCCAAACCTTGGTTGAATCCTTTCGGAGGAGTTTGAAGATAGGTTCGCAGATGGAGATTAACTGACTGATAAGGTGACTGATGTATTGCAATTTCTCTGTTAGGGTAGGTGGCATCTCAAGTATGGATTTTAACTTGGCGGGATCTTCTTCTATTCCTTTCTTACTGAGCATGAATCCCAAGAGTTTCCCTTTTATAACATCGAAGACGCATTTTTGCGGATTAAGTCTCATCTGATATTGTCGTAGTCGTTCGAAGAACTTTCGGAGAGGGGGAACATGACCTTCTCTAGTTTTGTATTTGATAATCATATCATACACATAGACCTCGACTTCTTTGTGAATCAGATCGTGTAGGATGGTTGTGGTAGGCCTTTTATAGATAGCCCCATCATTCTTGAGAACAAATGGCATAACAGTGTAGCAAAAAGTTCCCCATGGGGTATGAACGCGATTTTTTCTTGATGATCTGGGTGCATTTTGATTTGGTTGTATCCGGTAAACTCGTCGATGAATGACTTAAGAGCATGAATGGCTGTGTTGTCCACGATCATGTCGATATTGGGTAGCGGATAATCTTCCTTTGGAGAGGCTTTGTTCAAGTCTCAGTAGTATACACACATCCGAACCTTCCCTCCTAATTTTGGTACGGGCATTATGTTGGCTAGCCACATGGGATATTAGATCACACGAATGAAGCCCACGTTCAACTGCTTTACCACCTCTTCCTTAAATTTGAGAGACCATTCGGTGCAAAGCTTTCTCAACTTTTGTTTAACCGACTTATAATCTGGAAGAGTGGAAATCTCATGCTGAGCTATTTCAGGATCAATGTCGGGCATATAGTCATAGGACCATGTAAAGACATCCACGAATTTCTTTAGTAATTCTTCGAGTTGTGCACGCTCATGCTCATTAAGGTTATCCCCTATCCTAATCTCGCGCAGTCGGCTACTAGAACTAAGGTTAATAACAACAGTTTCTTCTTCATTTACTTGAACGTGATTATGTTGTTTATTATTAACCTTATTTGGATAAGTTAAGAATTTTTCATTTTCAAAATCATCATCATCAAAAGTTTGATTAGAATCCAAACCGTTAATGTAAGGCACATTAAGATACTCAAAATCTTCATTTATTTCATTGATAGGAAAAACAGAATTGAAAACCTCATCAAAGGAGGACTCGATTACATTTGATCGAGGATAGACAACATAAGAAGAAATAGGGTAAACATTAGGATTAGGGGGGATTTCAACAGGTCGAACTGGCGCAGCATGCCAGTTGAGGAGAGGTGTATCGACAGCTTTAATCAGTTGGGACGGATCCAGTGATGTAGTGCATGAGTGAACCATACAGAGTGTCATACCCAGTGTCTGTAAGTTGAAGGAATCTTCAAAGTCACTTTCCTTAGTCTCTTCGATATCTTTGATGAGTGGTTGTACATGGTGTTGGAACTCTCGGTCCATGGGTAGTTGTCTTGGGAAAATATCTCTATTCCAGGCTTCATCTTCTTGTCAGTATGGTCATACCATGGTTCCGGAAATCCGCAAAAGGGGAAGTCTTCACCCTCTTTGATAAATCGTCCATTCAAGGAATCACTTGGGATAGTCTGGACGCAGTCTAGTCCTCTCTTTGGTCGAGACTGGTGGATCATTCTGAGATCTTGTTCTGATAGTTGATACCCCAAACCACAAGGAGGGAAAGCTTTCTTTAGATTAATTGACTTAAGTATTCCCTACTGTCTTTATCCAAGCCCTAGTCCGGGAATGAAGTGCATGTTTTTGAACATCTAAATTACATTGACGTTTCCACGAGGGTCGTATTGTGGACAAACCGTTTCTTTGAAGTCGTCTCCTTCCGGGAGTAGAGGCGTTTCAACTCAGAATCCTGATAGAAGCATATCATTTGATCCTTGTTGTATCTCAAGAAATAGAGTGCTGGTACCTGCACCTTCGGCATTGTCGTCATCGCCCAAAATGGTGATGACTCGTCCATCGGTGAAGAACTTCAATTTTTGATGGAGCGAGGAAGATACACCTTTGATACTGAGAAGCCAAGGTCGTCCTAGCAACATATCAAAACTAGCTGGGATGTCAATGACTTGGAATTCGACGATAAGGTCTATAGGGTCAACCCCTATTACAAGTTTAATGGATCCCATAACCTCTCGACGGGTATTATCGTAGGCACGTACAACAACAAAAGTTGGAACGAGGTCACTTTCTTTCAATCCTAAACATTTGAAGGTTCTCAGTGGGCAGACATTCAATGAAGTCCATTATTGATAAGAGAGAGTGGTACAAACCTCCCCATTGCTTCGACGGAGATTTTGAGTGCATGATTGTGGTTTGGCCCAATCTTGGGGATTTCTTCTTCGAAAAAGGATAACATTCGGGTAGAGGTCAAGGATCCGGCCAAATTTACCACTTCTTCTGGTGTGGTAGAAGGAGGAACTGTGGGTCCAGTGAGCAACTTGATCAAAGCGTTTATGTGTAGCTGCGAATACATGAAAATCCCCCATAGAGTGATGTTATCTTGAGTTTTCTTTAGTTGATCGAGGATCTTGATCTCCTCGAGGGTCATCTTTGGCATATGAAGGTTTTCCATGCCCTTACCCTTGTCATTAGCTGGTAGTGAGTTTGGGATCTGGTAATGCCTCCCTAATCTAGTCATGTGATTAACTGAAGAAGGTAAGAACATGAATCTCATTTCCTCGTCAACCTTGGGTTGTTCTACTACCTTATTTATTTCTTCGAGGAGTTCTTTAAATGATATCATTCCACACATGTCGGCTATCGGGCCAGTTTTCTCTGAAGCCTGCTCTTCATTTGAGTCCTCTAACTCTTCCCCCCATCCTATGGAAATAATTCTATCTTTCCACGTGAAGTCAATGCATTCCATAACTTCAACGGTTTCTTCATACAGGTCTTCCCATTCTGTGGGGATTATGTGAAGGGACCAGGCGCCCTTGCAGCTTCAGAGCATCAAGTAACTCAGTCATTTTACAAATATCATTGGTTCACCCGAATATCTCTGCCATAACATGGACAACATCATCTAATTTGACTTCATCGGCTGGTACTACCCAATTGTCTGACTCTCGGGCCCATTTTCTTCCTTCCAAGAACAGCTTACTGAACCATTAGCAATCAATGATCATTTATTAGGGAAATTTCAGCCCGAACTCTAGGAGTTGGTTTAATACTTCTTATAATTCCATACTTTCACTTTCGAAATGGGTACGAAAGATGATGTATGCTATGGTAAGGAGTGACAATGCCTGATCTGCGAGGCTAGCAGGGTGTAGGAGGAAATATGGGTAAATTTGGAGAGGTTTAGGAGAGTATATGGGTGTGATTTGAGTTGAGGCATTAAATTCGGGGTTCTCTTCTAAGAAGATGGGATTGGCATGATTTGGGAGTGGGTTATAAGTAGTGTTTGGCTTAGGATTGGATGGTGGAGCGTTGGTACCCCGACCAATTAGACCTTGGATTACATTTCGAAGGTGGAAACATTGGTCAATGGTATAGCCAGTAGTTGGGTGAAAGGTGCAATGGGTATCTGACTTGAAGTTTCTTGGGAGTTGATTTGGAAAAGGAAGAGAGTCCAAAGGTTTGATAAGGTTTCGGATCAACAAGGCCTGATAAACTTTGGAGAGGGGAGCATGGAGCTCGGTGTATTCCTTTCGGACTGGGATAGGGAAGATTTTCGGTGCCCATGATGTGGTTGGTGGAGAGAAATTGTTGATAGTTGAGACTGTAGCACTGGCAGGCTTATCATATTTCCTGGGGGCGAACTGTCCAGACACCTTCAACATTTGTTTTAGCCATACTCTCCTCGATTTCTACTCATGCTTCTCTGAGAGCACGAAAGTGGGGATAATATTATCCTCCCATCATTGCTCGGACATGGGGTAAGAAATTCTTCTTCACTATGCTGACTTGTTATTCCTCGGATGGTCGATTGGTCATGGTTGCTGCTTTTTCCCTCCATCGGGCTATGAAGTTACTGACTGATTCCCCAGAGTTCAGTTTGAGCAGCTCTAAATCACGACGGGTGAACTCAAGCTCTTTATTGTATTTGTACTACGATATGAATTCTCGGGATACATCCTTCCAACTATGAATTATGGACTCTTCGAGAGACAAAAGCCATCGGATGGAGCTATCCTTCAGAGTTTACGGAAACAATTGGGACATCATTTTTTCAGAAGCCCCTAGTAGAGTCATGGAACGGTGATAGCTGCAGAGATGAACAATCGGGGGTCCACTTCCTCCGATTTTATCGATATTTGGCAGCTTAAACTTCTCGGGTAACCTCGCTTTAGGATAAGGAGACATGTGGGTATAGTCCATGTAATTCCTAGAGATTATGACTTGGTAAAACATCTTAGTGAGCATCTTATGGTCCTCTTTGACTTTGTTCATCTCTTCTTCCTTCTAATCAACGATCATAGGCAAGTTGGCCCCAGGCTGGGCAAGGTTCGGCATCGGAAGCTTGGAAGGAGGCTTCCCATTAACAGGAGGGGCAATTGGAGCGTGCTAATACCCTTCGAGAACCCAGATGAGCTCGGGTGGATCCATAGCACGAGGCAATAGGGCCTCGAGCTTTGACGAATGGGAACCTAGTTTCGTTGCATTTCTCGGACCTCAGTTTGGAGTCTGGGTTCAAGAAATGCAACATAACTAGGTTCCCATTCCTCAAGAGCCAGAGGCCCTATTCCCACGTGCTATGGAACCACCTGAGCCCATTTGGGTTCCTGAAGAGTATCAACACGCTCCACATGCCCCTCATGTTAATGGGCCGCCTCCTTCCCAGCTTTCGATGCCGAACCTTACCCAGCCTGGGGCCAACTTGTCTATGAACATTGATCCGAAGGAAGAAGAACTGAAAAAAGTCAAAGAGGACCTCAAGATGCTCACTAAGATGTTTTACCAAGTCAGAATCTCAGGGAATTACATGGACTACACCTACATGTCTCCTTATCCCAAAGCGAGGTTACTTGAGAAGTTCAAGATGCCAAATATTGAGAAATTCGGAGGAAGTGGATCCTTGATTGTTTATATCCGCAGCTATCACCATTCCATGACTCTACTAGGGGCTTCTGAAGAAGTGATGACCCAATTGTTTCAGCAAACTCTGAAGGATAGCGCCCTCCGATGGTTTTTATCTCTAGAAGAGTCCAGAATTCATAGTTGGGAGGATGTGGCCCGAGAATTCATGTCGCAATACAAATACAATGAACAGCTTGAGGTCACTCACCATGATTTAGAGCTGCTCAAACATAACTCAAGGGAATCATTCAGTAACTTCATAGCCTGATGGAGGAAAAAAGCAGCAACTATGACCAATCGGCCATCCGAAGAAGAACAAGTCAGCATAGTAAAGAAGAATTTCTTGCCCCATGTCCGAGCAACGATGGGAGGACAATACTATCCCCACTTCCTAGCTCTCAGAGAAGCAGGAGTAGAAATCAAGGAGAGTATGGCTAAAATAGATGTTGAACCAAAGAAGGTGTTCGGGCAGTTCACCCCCAGGAAATATGGTAAGCTTGCCAGTGCTACAATCTCAACCATAAACAACATATCTTAACCAACTATATCATGGGCATCGAAAATCTGCCTTGTCCCAGTCCGAAAGGAATACACCGAGCTCCATGATCCCCTCTGAAAAGTTTATTAAGCCTTGTTGAGATGAAACCTTATAAAACGTTTGGACCCTCGTCCTTTTGCCAAATCCACTCCCAAGAATCTTTAAGGAAGATGCCCATTGCTCCTTTCACCAAACTGATGTCCATACCATTAACCAATGCTTACACCTCAGAAATGTAATCCAAGGTTTCATTGATCAGGGTACCATCTCCCCACCAGTCAATCCTAAGCCAAAAAATCCTCACAACCCACTCCCAAATCATGCCAATGCCATCTTCTTAAAGGAGAACCCAAAATTTAATCCCTCAGCTCAAATCACACCCATATACTCTCCTAAAACTCTCCAAATTTACCCATATTTCCTCCTACACCCTGCTAGCCTCGCTGCTCAGGAACTGTCACTCCTTACGAGAGCATGCATCACTGTCCATACCCGATGGTTGATGCGCCTAGCCGAGTTTGATATCACGTACGTCACACAAAAAGCCTTGAAAGGAAGGGCCATATCTCACTACCTCGCCGATTACCCCATAGATGAGGCCGATGTCTGGATCTCTGAATTGCTAGATGAAAACATCCTATGCATTTCCCAGAACAACCTACGATGCCAAATGTTCTTTAACGGAACTACCAAAAAAAAGGGATATGGCATTAGGATACTTTTAATCGCCTCAAATGACTCCCATACTCCGATCGCCATCAAGCTGGATTTTCCTTGTACCAATAATATGACTGAATACGAGGCAAGCACGGTGGGCCTCAAAGTTGCTCTCGAGAAAGGTATTCAATGCCTAGACGTCTATGGGGATTATACCCTCATCATCGGTTAAGTGCTCAGAAAATGGGGAATCAAGGACGAGAAGCTCTAACCCTTTCATGCCCACTTGGAAGAACTAGCCTCCCAATTCCAAGACATTACCTTCCATTACCTACCTCGAGAAAAAAATAACCTAGCCGATGCCCTTGCTACCTTAGCTCCATGGTCGACATGCCCGAAGTAATAACAATGACTCCCTTCCAGATTCAAAAAGAAGACAAACCAACCCACTGTTTCCACATTGAGCTCGTCACCACAGAAGATCTCAAGCTAGCCGATTGCTGGTACTATGATATATGAGGCCTCCTCAAGCATGGTAGGTATCCCGAGGGTTCCAACAAGAAATATTGAGCAACCCTTCGATGATTGGCTTCCCAGTACATCATCTATCACAAATCACTGTTCAAAAGGAACTTCGATGGAACTCATCTGAACTGTATTGCAGGGGATGACATTGAAAAGATAATGCAGAAGATCCACAGTGGGGAATATGGACCCCACATGAACGGTCACATGCTTGCTAAAAAGATCATTCGATAAGGCTACTACTGGACTACCATGACCTAGGATTGCACCGCCTATGTACGAAGATGCCTCAAATGCCAACAATTCTCTAACCTTCAGCATCTGCCTCCGCACGAATTATACAACAAAACTTCTCCCTGGCCGTTCTCTACCTGGGGTATCGACATTATAGGGAAGGTTACACCAAAGGCTTCCAACGAGCATGATTTTATCCTATTTTCCATTGATAACTTCACCATATGGGTCGAAGTTGAGTCATACGCAATGATGAATGCTAAGAAAGTGGCCAAATTCATCAAGAAAAACATCATCTGCCGATAAGGGGTCCCGCACGAGTTAGTGTCAGATAACGGGTTGCATTTCGAGGCAGAAGTCACAGAGGTGGTCAACAAATATGGGATCCAGAGACACAAATCTTCTCCCTACCGACCTCAAACCAATGGTGCATGCAAAGTCCCCAATAAGAACCTCAAGGACATCATTAGCAAGATGATCGAAAGTTGTCGAGATTGAGCCGATCGGATTCCATACGCCCTCTGGGTCTACCGAACCTCAATTCGAACCTCTACTGGGGCTACACCTTACTCTCTAGTTTATAGCATGGAAGCAGTCTTGCCCATGGAGCTAGAAATATCCTCATTGCGCGTCATGCTTGAAAGAAAAATCTGTGAGAAGACTAGTGCCAAAGCCATCTTGACAAGCTGACCCTCCTAGATGAAAGGATATTAAAAGAGCTATACCACGTACAAGGGTGCCATCGCCTAATAACGCGATCAGGCAACAAGAGAGTCAAGGACCGTTATTTCGGAGAAGGGGATCTATCCCTCAAAGAGATAATAGAAACCATCTGGGACCCCAGAGGGAAATTCAAACCCAATTAGAGCGGCCCCTACACTGTAAAGAAAATCATATCCGACGGTGCCGCCATGCTCACTAACTTATATGGAGAAGAGATGGCCATCCAGTCAAACTGGGACATCTCAAGAAGTTCTACCCGTAGTCTCGGCGCGCTACGACTCTTCTCATCTCCTTTCTATTCTAAAAAAAATCTTTTAATTTCCCTCTACCCAGAACTATGTGGGCCCGATCCTCTGCAAAACCATTTTCAAACAATTTAAAAATCTTCAAAACCCAGAGGTACATAGGCATCTCATACACCTTACATGAGCACGACCTTTTCTTTTTCACAAAATACTATTCTTTTCTTATCTCCGAGAACGACAGTCCATTCTAACATATACTTGAACTAAAGGAATATGTGTGCCTTAGCGATCGGTATAGATAATTAAAAAACACAATACTCATCAAAAGGCATAGATGGATGATCAAAAACTTGTTTATTTCACTAACAAGAAAATTCGGTACAGATTACATAAGAAAAGGAACGGATAACTCCCTCCCCCTACTTTCCTAAAAAGCCAAATTAAATCCCCTGATTTATCCCCCATTACAAAATAAACTCTCCAAGAGTCCTATCTACAGCTACCAGAGGAGCCCTCTCCGTCATCATCATCTACATCCTGGGATCCCCAAGCTTCCCCTGCCTGAATAGAGCGCCGCAGGTTCTCCATGGACCGATAAGCATGAACCAGCTTCGGAAAAACCACAACACCTCCCTCTATGGTATTAAATAAGACAAGACATATTTGTCCAGTCTCCACTACCAACATCTTGCTGACCATTCTGCTCCACAACCACTTCATATAATCCCCGGGGATATGCCAAACTCTCCTAACAGACTGAGAAGGATGGGTCGATGGACACCGATTCTCCCACATAGTGCCAGGTTGCATGCGCAGACACTCCGTCAAATATTCTACCGAAAATAAGTCTAGTGTCCGAGGTGGCACGACCTGCTCCTAACCGAATTGACGCAGAAGCCGCCAAGGGAAATTGAAAAAGGTCTATCTGAGACCACCCAGTCGAACCTACGGGTATTCTCCCAGATCTAGAATAGGTAGCAACTGTCCCCACCAAGGCACTGACCAACACAGATTTAGAGCCCCGTGCTCCCCAAACCAGTTCCCCCATCAAGCCAACGTTAATAAAAGGGTATAACCGACAAAGGGTATTCCGGAGGAGTCACCAGGAGGAATCTCTCAGATAACCACATGAACAGCATCACGAGGATACCCCTTAGGAAGTTAGAACGACCTTCTCGCCAGGCATCCAGGTCATTCAAAGTCTCCGCCAGTATCACCACCGCAGGATTTTAACGGTATGACATCCAGGAAATAATAGCGGCAAGTTGCAGTACTTCCAGCAGCAATTTTGACACTAAGACTAGAACAACGACTCTGGTATATCCAGCATCGCCAGCCTCCTATAAATGCACATATGTAACACCGCCCAAAGGGAGATCATTCCTCCTGCAACTAGTGGTCTAGCCATCGACGGTGAAATACGAAGAAGCCCGACCAACAAATCCCTGGGAGAACGGGAAAACTCAGGCAGATCCGTGGCAACACTGGGATTTATCCCCAACATGGCATAAAATTCCTCATAGGTAGGACAAACTTCATCCAACCCAAAGCGAAATACATGGTCTTCGGGGTGCCAGAATTGTACCGCCTCCATCAACATGTTCCACTGAATGGCTGGTTGCGCTACAAAGAAACTCGATGCATATTGAAAGCATCGTAGTCGAACTTATAAGAGAACATTGCTTCCAAGGCTTTGAGGTAGTTAGCAAACTCAATACTACTAGGGAGAGCCATCTTGCAAGAATAAGAGATAGTAGGCAAGTAAGTAAGAAAGTGAAAACACTCCACCCTTACCCCTTTTTATACTTAAAAACCCTCATGACATGACCCCTGTAGAAAACGAAGGGAATCCTACCCCACAAAGTACAAAAGGATGAAGAGGGCACTAATCAAAGCTTTGAATTGATGGGACTGAACTTGACTGCCGATAGGCAGGACAAGGGCTTACCGATCGACAACCCCCTATTTTTGGAAATTCTCCTTTTTTCTCTTTTGTCAAAATCAAAAGCTCAATAAAAAAAATGACATTCTCAAGAGAATGTCAAAAATCCTCTTCCACCCTATATAATTTCTCATTTTTAAAACTATCCTTCAAAATACCAAAAATATTTATTTTTACGGTCTCAATAGCAAAGTAAAAAGTGCATGTGCATTCATTCATCATTAACAAAAGATAATAAAAAACTTCATTTGCATTGCATATATATATTCTTCTGTGTTACATCAAATTTTGTAGGAAATAAAAAAAAAGCAAAAAACAATGGGACTCAACCCAAATCCTCCTTATCTCTCTCTTTCACACCTACCCTTCACCCTCCTCCAAGAGCTTCCACCCCTGCGACGTGCTTTCTTTCCCCTACGGAGAGACGATGCACCACCACTACCCGAGCTAGAGTCCTCCCCAGACGAGGCAGACTACACAAAATAAGAAGGAACTAGGACCGCATCCCGAATATGTGCAGTCAGCGAAGATATCCAGTCTCTGATGTCCCTCAGCCAAGTGGTCGACACCCGAACTTGCTGCAAGTAAAAGGAAAAATCAGTATCAAAGCAAAAAGAATCAAAATAGAAAAGGAACCAACAAGAGGAAGAAGGTATACCGCAGGATAAAGAACCTCCTCTGTCAAACCCAGCTCCTCCGGATCCATCGCATGAGGTGGTGCAACATGGGGACCATCCCTCCATCAGCCTGCTGAATGTTGTATGAGGGGGTATGCAATCGAACAAAAGGAACCTCCGAAGTCACCGACGAACCGCCGTAGTGGGAAGAGCCCACCGCCCGACTCAAACCCGTAGGAGGGAAAGGAAATGCATCATAGATGCTGGGCGCCATCAACCAGCTCATCACAAAGTCCATATAGTCATACGGCGCATCCGTATCAGTGTACAATAGGTAGGACTCGTCAATCATCCTCGCATCCTCCGACATCAGCCACTCCCGCCTCATAGACATAGGAGGCTGCGCAGATGGCACCACCGCCTCCTCCTCAGAAATCTACAAAACCACCCTCTCCCCAAGATACCAAGAATGTCTGAACTCATGCGCCCGCAAACACCTCATCTGCACATTCACCCCGGTCGCCCCCGTATTCTGAATGGCTGTCCCCCAAGGGTAAAAATTCACCTAAAAATCCCCAGCAGGCATAAGTCAATAAATAATCAGAACATTCAAAAAATAACCAAAACTTAAGAGGAAAGAGTCTTACCCTACCACTGGTCAGGCCATTCAAGGCCTGATGCACTGCCTCCAAAGAAAGAGATCCCTTCGACTACCGATTGGGCTTGCGCCATCGATATAATCGGCAAAAGTCCCCAACAGTCTCATCCTTCAGAGAGATCAGTTGGGTATTGCACCCAATCACCTCATAGAACCACGTCTCCCAAAGATAAGAATTCACAATAAAAAAGAGACACATAAGGAAAAATGAGAATGCATGAAAATAAAATGCGCAAATTAAAGATTACCTTAAGGAGATACGTGGCTCCAGTAAAAGTTTGCCGGCAGCACCGACTGAATGCATCCAAAGAAAAATAGAGGGTCCCCAATGTCAGGCTCCCCCAATCATAGAGGGGGATGTTCGAAAACATCCTCAAATATGGCAAGAACCACAAATGGAAGACATCGCCGCTCGATGCCACCATGAAACCTCCTAGCACCAATAATATGAACAATCAGGCCATCCACCTCACCTACATCCCATTCTCCACATCAACCACCCTACTCAGCAAAACATCCTTCAGCAAGGATAGCCGGATGGAATCTCCAGAAACTATCCTCCCTCCATCACCAAGCGCCGCACGCACCGCCTCGAGCCTCACTCTCAGAGAGTGATCCACCTCTATTTGCTCTCCACCACAATCCAGACCCAGAAGCTACTGCACATCTATGGGAGTCACGGTCATCTCCCCAAAGTCGAAATGGAAGGTGTGGGTAGTATCCCACCATCTCTCCCCCAGAGTGCATAAGACCGCTGTCGAGTGAGGCGTCTCAGCCAGCGCAGACACCAACCTCCCAAAACCCGTTGATGATACCACCTAACACACCACAGGTGGAAGATGCTCCCAGACGTCCTTAAGCCCCGTCATCCCGCGAGCACACATATTATTCAAAGAGATATCACACTGTCAAAAGAAAAAACCTTGTCAAAAATTCAAGAAGGAAGGAAAAATCACTGAGAAAAAAGAGAAGAATGCCAAAAGTCAGGTTACTTACATAACCGTTAGGGATCACCAACCTCAAAGAGTGATGATGCGATGACTCCCATAGCAAGGTTCACTCATCTGTAACAGGCTCGAACGCATCAAAGGAGTTCTCGCTCCCCAAAGCAAGAGGCTCCCTGGCCCTTTACTCCACATTCACCCAGTCACCAACTGTCAACCATTCCCTATGCGCTGCAGTGCTCACAAAGGATGCCATTTCTTAAAGATCAGAATACTAAAACGATTTGCAGAGGAAAATCGCAGAAAGAGAGAAAGCAAGAAGCGGTGAAAAATGAAGGGAATTCGCCCCTTTATATAGGATGCCAAGGGTCATGCCGATTGGCATTGACCCCCTACCCACCGATCGACACTGCCTCTTTACCTTCCTGAGGTAGTCCAAAAGTCCGTGGCACTATCGAATGGCACCCCTCACACCATGCCGACCGACACCCCCTTAAAATTCGTACAAAAATCTCCAGAAAATCCGAAAAAATCCTCAGAAAAATCCTAAAAATCACCGAAAAGATTTAGAACATTTTCGCTAAGAAAATTTTTCATTCCCTCAAGCAGAACCCCTATCTCTCCAGTGGAACTCTCAAGAGCCAAGTAAATCCCATCCCGGCAATGTCCCCGGAGAATCTCTAAGGATCACATCCTATACCCTAAAGGTCTCAAACTTCCTCGAGCAATATGTCCAATTCCTGGACCACCTAATCACTTCCCCAGTGGAGTTTACGACATCAAACTTTCCTTTTCTCCTCAAAATCCCCAAAATCACAAGGATTTCCCCAGCAATCGGCTCCCCGGCTCAAAATAATATCACGAGGTAATTTTCCCAATGGAAATCTAGAAAGTCATTTTCCCCATTAATGTCTCTAAAGGACACTCTACATTTTCCCCAGCTCATTCGCTATTCCCCAGCGAAACCCGAAATCCAATATTTATCCTCTCTTAGGTCAGAATTGACTTCGGTCTTGGATCATCACCTTAGTTAGGTCAGAATTGACCTCGGTCCTTAGTCGTCACCTCTCTTAGGTCAAAATTGGCCTCGGTCTTGTATTGTCACCTTATTTAGGTCCGTATTGATCTCGGTCCTCGATCGTCACCTTTGTTAGGTCAAAATTGACCTCGGTCTTAAATCGTCACCTTAGTTAGGTCAAAATTGACCTCAATCCTCGATCATCACCTCTCTTAGGTCAGAATTGACCCCGATCTTGGATCGTCACCTTAGTTAAGTCAGAATTGACCTCAGTCCTCGGTCGTCACCTCTGTTAGGTCAGAATTGACCTCGATCTTGGATCGTCACCTTAGTTAGGTCAGAATTGATCTCGATCTGCAGTCGTCACCTCTCTTAGGTCAGAATTGACCTCGATCTTGGATCGTCACCTTAGTTAGGTCAAAATTGACCTCGATCCTCGATCGTCATGTCTATTAGGTCAGAATTGACCTCGGTCTGGGATCGTCACCTTAGTTAGGTCAGAATTGACCTCGGTCCTCGGTCGTCTCCTCTGTTAGGCCAGAATTGACCTCGGTCTTGGATCCCAGCTTAAGTCCACAGAATTAGCTTCGATCCATAGAATTGGTCATCTCACCTTAAGCCCTAAGAATTGGCTTCGACCTGCAGAATTGGTTATCTCACCTTAAGCTCTCAGAATTGGCTTCGACTTGGAGAATTGGTTATCTCATATTTAAGCACGAAGAATTGGCTTCGACCCGTAGAATCGGTCACCTCATCTTCAGGCCCCCGGAATTAGCTTTAACCCGCAGAATTGGTCATCCTCATTTCCTTAAGTCCTCAGAATCGACCTCGACCCCCTGAATTGGTCATCCTATTTTCAGAAGCATCATGCGGTGTCTATTCGATGACTATCGTTTATTCCACACTCACCCATTGATGGAATCTATAGACACCCCATTCTGTTACCCCTTTTAACTCTTCTTAGGTCCCTAGCACCTCCCTTCATCACCACAAACCCATGTTATACCCCGAGTATTGACCTAGAAGCCATCATGCACTCCCAAGCTCTGTTTGACCAAAAGTGAAAGTCTTTAACTCGAACGAGACTAAATAAATCTTTAAAGGGCACTAAAATCACTTTCAAACGGTTGGTCCCATGCATGATTCTGACTTAACATGCGGAAAAATGACCCATTTTCCCCCGAAATCTGATCTAAAGGCCACAAAACACTCCCGGGCTTCGTTTGACCTAAGTTAAATGTTTATCTCGACCGAGACTAAATGAATCTTCAAAGGGAACTAAAATCCCTTTCCAATGGTATGCCCCGTGCGCAATTCGGAATTACCATGCAGACGAATGATTTGTTTTACTCCGAGAGGTCACCAAATGCTTCCAGGACCTGGTTGACCAAAGCCAACTCCCCAAACCGGATCAAACTCATTGGAATGTCTAATTACATATCCTAACCTTTCCAACAGTCCATCCTGTGCATGATTCTGACTTACCATCCGGATGAACGATCCATTTGCGTCCGACGATTCCCCATCCAAAGGACCGACGAGCGCTTCCACGCCATATTTGACCCAAAGTCAACTCCTAAACCCGAGAGCGGGCCAAAGTACTTTTGAAGGTATTTAAAATAACTTTTCAATGGTCCACCCTGTGCGTGATTCAAATCAACAATTTGCACTATGCGGCCAATTTTCAAAAAAGGCCAGAAAGACACTACAAAACGGCAGGTCCTAGTCCCTGCCTATCGGCAGTGTGCCTAACCACATCTGCCAATTGGAAGGACCAGGGCTATGCCGATCGGCAATGCCCTGGGCCTATTAAAAGTTGGCCTTGTCCTCATTGCAAAGAGCGCCCAGATCTGATAGACATCACTCTCAGAAAATCCAGAAAACCTCTCTCGAAGTCAGCGTGATTTCCACATCCAAATCCCTTTCCAGCCTTCACTTTCCATCATCCTTTTGATCAAACTTGGTGAATTCACTACCCTCCATCATCATCTAAGTGCAAGGGATGCTCTCCAACATTCAAGATCTTCAAGAAGGTCCAATTTTCTCAATTGTCTCCTTAAATTTTCATAAATTCGCATTAACTTGTTTCATTACTTAGCACTTTCATTCTCTCATCTCACATATCTTAATATACTTTTTATTTAGTATTATTACACATCTCTTATTTTCATATAAATAAAACCCCCAAAAACAAGAAAAATAGGGTTTGCTCCTAAACGGGAACCCTCACTCTTTTCTTACACTTTTCTCACAACTAAAACACTTTTTACACACACACACACACACGCACGCGCGAATAAGAGAATCCCTCGATTGAATTTATTGGGTAAACCCCACCCCTCGTTTTGCATGCGAACTACGTGGACTTTGATGCTTCTATAGGCTACGTAGGCGTTTTGGGGAAAAACCCAAGACTCAATTCCTATTCTTACTGTTTCTCTCTTTTTCTATTTTTTCTCTAATCTCAATTCTCTTATATTCTATATATTTCTTCTTAGTAGCATATTATCCCATATGCGTTATCGTTCCATCGTAACGATCAACGTAAGGATAATTGCGTAAATCCTAATTTCTAATATTATTATTACATTCCTATGGATGACTCGCTTTATCTCTTCTATGGTACAAGTCGATGACTCCTATCTCCATTATATATACACATGCACACATATCACGGGGAAAATAACAAAAACTCATGAGAGATCGTAAGGGCGTAATGGGTGCCTAACACCTTCCCATTTTGTAACTTAGCCTACGGACCCTTTTCGAATCATTTTGGTTTCGTATGCATCAGTATGTCTTTGGATGCTGTCCTTCGGGATGGCTCCTTTTCTTTTGTCTATTTTGAGTAAAATAGACTGGCGACTCCGTCTCTCTACATTTTTTACCTCACCTTATGACGCCAACCGAAGCGCGCCCGAGAGGGATGCGCGGGACCTAGGATCCTCACTCCGCCCTCCCTCCACAAGGATCGGGGATGTCCATAGTATTAAATGGGTATGGGGAGTTAATGTTATCACAAAAGCTCTCGTGTATGGAGAAAGTTGGGCAACAATTCTAGGCTCAGAATTCTCTCCTTGCTAAACTATTTGCCTAGTCTATTTATATGGAAGCAAGGTTACTCGAGTAAATTTTCCCATGCTCAGTATGATTGACTGCATTAAATGCACAAGATATTTCATTAAATTCACGCGATCTCATAATTTGGTGGGAAGCTGTTTCATTGCCTAGAAGTATGGTGGGCACTAATGAGGGACATGACATGGCACCTTGGAGCTTACCTTAGGATAGATAAAGGGTCGGGTTTGGTGAACTAGACCTACTGTCCTAAGGATCAACTCACTTGAGTTCTACAACTTTGAGTCCCTAAATGCTAGACGTGATGACTTCAGAAAGTGGTTAAATAGTGACTAAGGCAAGTGTATAGTCTTATCAGTCAGGCGGGATGGCGTTTTCCTTAAGGTTTCTCGGCTGGTAGGTAGCTCGAGTTTTTAGTTTTTGTTTGTTAGTTGAGAACTATCTTATAACCAAGATGCAAGATTGAGTTACCTCGAGAAGGAGACCTCGAACAAGTAAGAGTTGAGGTGGCTCGGCTGCATTAGCTCGAGAAACTATGTGTGCTAAGTGGATTTTTGCCCAAGTGTGCCAAGAGGGTTGGGAATTTTATTCCCAATATTGCCTTTCTCTGAATCCTTCAAACCATGTCCCTACGAGGTTCCCAAGAGGATGTTGTTCGATATAGCAAGTTAGCTCTCACATGCCCTTTAAGGCATGGTCCCTCCTGGGTACCAAATAACCTCACTCAACATACATTATCAGATAAAGTACATGATATATATCATTTTATTTATTATTATAAGATATCATCATTCATGTAACTTAGATCTAGGGATTGGATCCTTCGATCCAGGTATGTTGGAGAATCTTCGAGGTAGGCCCTTCTAGACACCATTTTAGAGAATCTTCAAGGGGGATTCTTTGAGCAACCGCATTATAGAATCTTCGAGGTGGGTTCTTTTAGCCACTTATGTAGAGCATCTTCGAGGTAGCTTGCTCAGGCGGCCTTCCTCCTCCTTCTTTATAGGTCAATCAATAGATTAACTAAGTTAATCATTCTTTAGTAGGGACTCCCCCTACATTTGCCCCTTCCTAGAGATATTTATTTATTGCATGAAGAAATATCTGTACGAAACACTTCGTTGACCTTCAATCATTTCCTGCAACAAGTTTTAAATATCCCTGGGCACTTGATTTATAATAAACATATTTTTATTAGAAATGGAAGAGTTATATTCTCCTCTATCTTTTGAACCGCCTCGTCGGTTTAATGAATATCTTACCATACTTGAAATAAAATCTCTTCCTTTCGTGAGGATTCATAATTACTTGTGGCAGATGCCTTGTGGAAAGTGAAGAGGTTTATTCATATTCCCCCCAAAACTCTTCATTTCCCCAAGACAAAAAGACCCCAAGCATATATCATTAAATGAGATTGTCGTTTGTACTTCTATATGTGACACATGGCAGTGCCCGGGTTCGCGCGTGTTCCCCACGCTACTCATTCACCCGTTTTCTCCCAAAACATCATCATTGCAATCCTTTAACTTCTGCAGCAGCGCGTGCTTGGCCAACACACAAATTGATCTGATTATTATTGCACTTTTCTAATTGTATCCTTTTTTCACCTATTGGGGTCTATGTTTCCCCTATAAAAATGGGTACTCTCATTTTAAATCTTCACCATTGGGTTTTTCGTTCCCTTGAGTTGATCTTTTATGAGAGCAAACTTTGCCTTCTTCATTCCCTTCAATCTTTTTAACCTACCCTTACACTTTATTACCTTAAGCTTCCATGGCACCCATCGTCAAGAGAACTCACTCTGCTAGGGGTGCTTCCCCCGAAACCCAAGCGCGCCAAAATTAATGGGCGCGTTACCACCGTGCTCCCTATTTTGGGGATTATGATCATTTCGGGAAAACTGCAAAGAGTTTTCCCGGTGAGTTAAAGACAACTTGAAAACTTCGGTAGCACTTCTCCACTTAACACAGCCTTCTCTAATCCTATGAGTAACATCATCACTAATATTTCCATATTTTTGGATAATCGATCCTAAAAAATAAAAATGATCATTTCTCAGTATCTCTTGACCCTCCAACTTCATCACATCTCCATTTTTCCTCCTTTTACTACTATAATTCCACTATATATATTCTATTTTAGTTCTTCTTATTTTGAGTCTTCTTGTTTCTAAAGTTTCTATCCACAATTCCAACCTAGCATTAATCCTGTAGAGGGGCCTTGAAGGTAATCCCGAGATTAGAGATAATCCCCCATTAATAACAATGTTTGGGATTAAGGTAGCTCATCGTGGCATCCCAGAGGGACCTTCCAATGAAGAAGATGACCGAGAGAGCTCATCCTTTAGTTCTGTTGATTAATTTAGTCTTTTTGTACCTTTTGATTATATTGACTATGAGCTATAACGATTGTAATGATGTAACGAGAATAATGTTTTAGTGTGAGGTTAAACGGTACTCGCGAGAGACCAGGCTTGGCAGGGCCTAGGAGAGCTTTCATTCTCTATCGAATGACCTCATCGTGGAAACCTTAGAGGGACTTACTTTGGAGGTATGAGAAGTGAGGCACCATAGGGGCTTGTCTGAACATCTTAGATACACCTGGTAAAACAACGAAGGACTCTGACCGTGGAACCTCAGGGGGGAGCAGCCTTAAGTTTGATAGGGCGTTGAATTGTGAGCCAAATAACCCTCTACTTAATGTCACATCCACTTTATCTGATGTTACTAACTAGCTAGTAAATGTTAGAAATTCACTTGAGTAAACCACCGTGGTATTTGGGGGTTGTCAGACAGTTGGTGAGCTACCTCTGTGACAATAGCCCCCTCACACACAGTGATTAGGCAAAATGCATGTCTTGGCATTTAATGTTTATGACATGGAGACAACTAGTGAATCAAGTATTTAATATTTGTGACATAAAGTATGAGGGATGTCTTTCACAGGCATTAATGACGGAGTTGCCTCGGGGGTGGTGTGGGAGGCTATTTAAGGACCCCAACCACCTCTGAGGATAAGATGATCTTTTTAAGAGTTCAGAAGTGATTGCTAGAGATTTATTACAAACTAGAGAGTTTACTCACCCACCATTGTCATTTATTACGAAGCTTTTAATACTTAAAAGATATTCTGGAGGGTGGTTGGTGTGTTTAGTTGCCTACGAAGGTGTATCTAGGGTGCTTACTTCTCTCTACCTCTAGCTAAGTTACTTCTAAGTCCATCATTACTACCTTTTGAGTTATACACGAGAGATCTGTGAGTTCAAACTGAGTTTATCTTCATTGAGTAGTGTTTGTATGTCCTATGGTTAATCAATAGTGTCGCTATTTAACTTATCACTACAATACTCAAAAAGGGGTTACGCCTCCATCTTATCTAAACTACCCTCTTACATTTGGCGACTCTGCTGGGGATGCATTATTCTAAGTAAGGAATATGGCGCAAGATAATGTTAATCAAAGGCTCAAATTTGAGGACATTCAACACAATAAAGAACAGGCGACGAGAGAACTGTAGGCTCTAGGGGATGGGGCCCATCGAATAGAAGTACCTCCAGTTCAGGCGACGACAGGCGTTCCAGGGGTGACACAAGATCTATGAGTGCTGGGTTGGGACCAACCCAGGTGGCACTCCTTATGAATAAGTTTTATGAGTTTTTTCAAACTTCGATAGCTTCAACGGTGTTGGGAGGATTTGAGGCCAACTCCTTCATAACACCAGGGGCAGCCCCAATGGCCCCACCAAGTGAAGGCGTAATGGGAATAGTCCTAGTAAGTTTACCCTATGTTATGAATCCATCAGTGGGAACCTTGTGAGTATCAACAGCTCCAACCGTGATGATTGCTCCAGCTACAATGGGCACTCAGCCCGTGGTCCCATCGATTGTTGCCCCAGTAGCATCACCCATGGAGAAAATGAGGAAGGAGATGCAGAAAGAGATGCTAAAGTTCATGCAAGCCTCCTTGTAATCTACTGGCGAGATAGCTTTAGTTTATGATGAATTTCGAACACCTTACCCCCACGAATACAACGATGAGACCTATGCAAAAGATTATATTCCTCCTATTTTTGCAAAATACACAGGGAAAGGTGGAAACCCAAAGGAGCATATTAAGCGTTTCGTTGAACACTTAGGGGATTATAATAATAAGAAGGTCTAGTTGAGGGAGTTTTCTAAATCCTTAAACAATAAAGCATATACATGGTATTCTCATTTGGTTCTCAAGAGCGTTTCTACATGGGAGGAGATGCATGTTTTGTTCGTCCAGAAGTTCTTTCTGGCAGAAGATGAGTGTACTTTGACCCAATTGGGGAGGGAGAAGGAACGACCCAGGGAAGAAGTGGTGGCGTACGTTCAAAGGTTCAGGTAATGGTCCCTCGATATGAGGGAGGAGGCCAAAGAGTCCAAGTTATTACAGATCTGTGCAGAGGGGTTGCTTCCTAAGTACATCTGTCATCTCATTAATGAAACACGCGAGGGGACTTTTTTGGCGTTCTTAAAAGCAGCAAGAAATATCTCCATGGTGGGGCGACCAAATCCATTGGTGGTTCCCTTAATGTTTATGCAGCATATACAAACTGTGGGAGGGAGGTCTCAGCCCCCACGGATAGGGTACATCGAGGGAGCGGATGGGGGCAAGGCACCGAATAAGGAGAATAAGAGGAAGTTTGGAAGAGACATGAGGACCCACCACCTTTACCTTGTACAGTGGAGGAGGCTGTCAGCTGTTACAATGCAATGGTCTAAGGAGGAACGGTCTACGAACTAAAGGGCATTCCCGTAGGGGAACCCGATGCGACGATGAGGAAAGATCCCAAATATTTCCAGATTCATCGAAAGATCTAGCATCCAATAGAGAGTTATTTCACGCTTAGGATAATCATCGATAAGTATGTGAAGGATGGAACGTTGAAAATCCTTCCGCAGAACGTTAACAATAACCCACTCCCAGCACAGGGGCCAATCTGGTGGTGTCCTATGATGAAGAGGCAGAGAGAGAAGAAAGAGAGCCAATGATGAAGCAGAAGGAATTCGAAGAAGCTCTGGAAGATTGTACAAAGCGAATAGATAATGTAGTACTAGCCTACTATGAGGCAAGTGCCAAAGACTTAGAGGACGTATATAACGTTGAAGTTGAGGAAGCAAACCCAATCCTAGAATACTGTGTAGTTTCAAAATCCCCAAAGTTCATCTGGTTCTTCGACTAGGTGGGGATAACGAAAGAGAATATGTTGGAAATAACTCAGGCAACACTTGACATTGCGAGGAAGAACGCAGTCCCTTTGCTGAGATGGAAGGCACCCATGGCCAGGTTGGTAAGGAGGTTTCTGTCAGAAGTAACCTTCAGCGATGCATATAAGGTTGTAAGATTCCCTCATAACTGGACATTGTATGTGACCGCCAGCGTCAATGGAATTAGTTTCGTAAGGACTCTTATGGATGGTGGAGCTTCCATCAATATTTTGACAACTAACTCTTTTCACACAGCTAATATTCTAGAGGAAAGGTTGGTCCCCATGCCTTTGGTGATTTCAGGATGTGACAACCAGTCTTCTAAATCCATTGGGTACGTGAATGTTGGGATCATGATGGGAAATCTGAGTTCCCATATCAAGTTCCACGTAATAGAGAGTGCAACTTCCTACCATCTTCTGATAGGAAGAGTGTAGATGCACAACCAAGGGCTAGTTCCCTCGACATACCACTAATGTGCGAAGGAAAATATCAAGGGAATGGAGGTGACCATTAGGGTTACGAAGAGGCCATTCACTGTCGAGGAAGCTTACATGGTAGATGCGACATTTTATAAAGAGTTGGAGGAGTATGTTTGGGTCCTAACGAGAAGAATGGAGGGAGCATGGGTTCCCCCGATCAGAGAAAGGATGGGTCCCTTGAACGAGAAAAATAAAGAGGTTATAAGCATCGCAAGAATGATGACCGGAGAAGCTCACCAGATGGCCCCTTGGGGCCAAAACATCTCGAAGCAGCTAAAATACAGGATGAGGCCCAGAGTGGATCCGATGGAACATGAGGTCCAACGACAAAGTGTGTTGAGCCGATTCTCAGGAAAAAGAGTGGCCGAGGTTTCTAGAGAGAAGAATAGGAAGGCAGCTATAGCTAGTAGCAGACAGTGCAAGAAGGTCGTTATCAAAGAAGGAAAGGTGATATATCGATTATAATGGTGTGAATGGGTGGCGGAAGAAGCTAACAATGAGGCTGACCCGATATATGAGTGTTTTTAGTGGATCAGCAGGGAAAATGTATGGTGATAGACAACTCTAACATACAAGAATTTTTGGAGGAGTTCACCGAGGACTCAGAATATATGGCGGATTAACTCAAACCGCAGGCATAAGAACTAGAACAGTTGAACCTGGCGAAAGAAGGGGAGGACCCAAGGCCTATTTTTATTATGAAAGATCTCGATAAGGAGAAATGAGAGGCTTTGGTTATGTTGATTCGATAATTCATAGATGTTTTTACGTGGAAATACACGAAGATAGAAGGGATGGATGAGGGAGTCAGCTGTCACAAATTAAACATAACGCCTCCAGCTATTCCGGTGAAATAAGATATAAGACTGTACAAGCCTGAGCTAGGCTTAAAGATAAAGGAAGAGGTCCAACGCTTATTGGAGGCAGGGTTCATCAAACCGATACAGCACCCGCTTTGGCTGTCTAGCATTATCCCGATGGGAAAGAAAGACAAAAACCAAATAAGGATCTGTGTGGACTTTAGAGATTTGAACAGATATTGACCCAAAGATGAGTTCCCTCTATCCTCCATCGACAACTCGATAGATGCAACGGCTGGTCATGAGATGTATAGCTTCATGGATGGGTATTTAGGGTACGACCAGATCAAGATGGACCCCATGGATGCAGAGAAAACGACGTTTAGGACCCCGTTGGGAAATTTCATGTACAAACTCATGTCGTTTGGACTCAAGAATGCTGAGGATACCTACCATAGAATAATGATGGCCATTTTCCACGACTTCTTCAACAAATTTGTGGAATTCTATGTGGATGATTTAGTCATCAAATCAAAGAAGGAGGAGTCCCATCTAAGCGATTTGAGGAAGGTGTTTTCCCGATGCAAGAAGTATAAATTGAGGATGAAACCACTAAAGTGCATCTTTGGAGTAACAAGTGAGAAATTTCTAGGCTTTATGGTTGATCGGCAAAGGGTGCAGATGGACCAGGACAAGTAGCGAGCGATCTTGGAGATGCCAAGTCCAAGAACAGTGAAGGAGCTGCAGATTTTCCTCGATAAAGTCTTCTATCTTAGGAGATTCGTACCTGGGTTAGCCGAGATGACATATCCGTTGATGCAGTTGTTACGAAGGAACACGAAATTCAAGTGGGAGGAGTTTCACCAGGATTCACTCGCTGGGCTGAAGAAGTTGCTCGTTTCACCACAAATCATGGTTCCCCCACAGGCAGGAATACTGTTCCAGCTAATCTCACATCCACCACGAGGTCGTGGGAGCTTCATTGGCACAGGAGATTGATGGGGAAGAAAAGATGGTCTACTACCTCAGCAGAATCATACATGGTCCAGAGGTCAGATATTATTTAGCCTTAGTCTTTGTAGCACAAAAACTTAGACATTATATGTTATCTTTTACAATTCGTATTGTGACTAGATGTGATCCTATTAAGTATTTGCTGGAAAGAACTATATTGATTGGTAGGGAAGCTAGGTGGTTCCTCATCACTCCGAATATGACTTGAAGTGTGTGGTTCCTCATACAATCAAAAGCCAAACGTACGCCGATCTATTGGCAATATTCCCCTCGGGAACGTTTGAGCCGCTTAAAAAAAGTATTCAGGGAGATGATTTGCAGGCCAATCACCCAGATGCAATGGATGAGGAATGGAAAAAGCAGTTCGATGGATCTTCGACGGAAAATAAAGGAGGAGCAAGGGTTATTCTTTCAAAAGGAATGGAGGAGATTTGCCTTTTCTACAAATTAGATTTCCCTTGTTCTGAAAACGAGGCAAAATATGAAGCATTGGTGTTGGGGTTGCTAAAAGCTCTTCGAAGGGGGATTCGTTCACTTTGCATCAAAGGTGATTCAAATTTAGTGGTTCAGTAAGTGAATGGAGAGTACGCGTTGAAACACATGAGCCTAGAACCATACAGAACAATCATTCAGAGGCTCCTCTGCCAGTTCCATCGGACCAAGATCAAGAGACAGTCCAGGACGATGAACCATCACCCAGACGCTTATGCCACCAATGCCTAAAAGATGGTAATGAGGAATGATACAACTACCGTCATGATCCAACGAAGAGCATCTCCTTTGATAGTACAGTTAATTCTATCGATGGAGGAGGATGCAAACTAAAGGGGAAAGATTAGAGGGCAATTGGAATCTGGGGAAGGAGCGATGGGGCTGTGGGATTAGCCCAATACTTCACGAACTAAGGAAACCTTTACTTTAGGAATGCAGGAGGATGGTTGTCGAGGTGCATCGGTCCAGAAGAGGCAGAGCAGAGATAAAAGAGAACACATGAAGAGCACTGCGAGAAAACTGAG
This sequence comes from Sambucus nigra, assembly GCA_949130495.1. NCBI lineage: Eukaryota > Viridiplantae > Streptophyta > Magnoliopsida > Dipsacales > Adoxaceae > Sambucus > Sambucus nigra. The sequence goes on from OX422216.1 coordinate 337,085,216, forward strand.
ATACCCATCTATCGAATAATTCAAAGAGAGGGGTATTTTTGTCATAGAATGAAATAGGACATAACAGAGCTACAACGGAAGTATGATAAATGTCAGTTATTCTTTAAAGTAGCTGAATGTCATTTCGTGGAATCTTAACCTGATTGGAGACAGCCGTATATTGACTTTATCAGAGATGGAGTAGCCCCAACCTAGAAAATTAACGCAATGGGACTCCGATGAAGGGCCCCAAGATTCTACGTTTAGGAGGGGCAACTTTATCGAAGAGGTTACTTCAGCAGGCCATTGAGTTGCATCACGAAGGAAGAAGCATCCGAAGTCCTCAAAAAGGCGTACACTCCATATCACATAGGAGGGGCCAAATTATATGACCAGTTGATGACATTGGGACACTGTTGGCCAACAATGGAGAAATATTCTGCTTGAGTTCATTCGAAAGTGCAAGGCTTGCTAACTTTATGGAAATATGATCTATGCCCCATCGGTGGACCTACACTCCCTAACAACGCCTTATCCGTTTCACACTTGGGCATTCGACCTGGTAGGGGTAATACACCCTTCTTCGAGGGGGAAGATATGAATACTAGTAGCAACGGAGTGCTTCACAAAGTGGGCTGAAGTGATACCACTAGGAAGGGAAACAACGGGGGTGGTGAGCAACTTCATCAGAGAATACATCATTTGTCATTTTGGGATCCAAAAGGTTATTCTTTCAGATAATGGAACCCCATTTGTCAATTCAGAAGTACCGATGCTTACAGACAAGTACTCCATTATTCATCATACTTCGATGGTGGCATATCTAAAGGGAAATGGTCAGGCTAAAGCAACTAACAAAACTTTAGTTAATATCCTGGCTAAAATGATGGAGGATTTCCTAGGAGCGTGGGATGATAAGATACTAGCTGTATTGTGGACCTATCGAATAACTAAGAGGAAGCCTACAGGATATACTCCATTCTCCCTCATTTATGGGGCTGAGGCAATCCTTCCGGTGGAGTAAGAACTTCCCTCTGCTCGATATGCCTTGCGAAATAGCATGCTCCCTCAGAGTAGACATGTGCAGCTAGAGGTTTTGTATGAACATAGAAATAATGCAATCCAACACTTTGGAATGTATACGAAACAACTTTCTAGGGCTTATGATAACTTGGTGAGATCGAGAAAGTTCGTAGAGGGAGACCTCGTGTTCAAAGCAGCAGTGAAGCATATCAGAGGGTTTCCCTACCTAAGTTTGTAGCAAATTGGGAGGGATCTTTCATTGTAAAAGAAGCTCATGACTCAGGTTATTGGTTAATTTCTAGGATGGAAGAAGATAAACCATTCAAGATTAACAATAAATGGTTGAAAGTCTATCATGTGTAAGCAATTAGGTTTGGACCACTGATGTATCTAGCTGTTGTTATGAATACACAACTTCTTTTTATGATGAGTATGAAAGTTCTTTTTATTATAACTCAAATGCAGATGAAAGAATTATAGTTATTCATAACGTACAAAAGCAGTTGTAACGCAAAGAAATCACATAGAAAACATACATTTTTTCTTCATTCATAAACTTTGGGGCATTACAAAATTTGGAGCTATTGCCTAAGAATTACATAGAAAGAAGAAAATAAAATATTTACAACAAATCATTTACCCAAGAGGAACCAAAGATCTGGAGCAGAGAAAAAATATCCTGGAGGGACCGAAGAAGCTGCCAGGAAAGACTATTGGGCATTTATAGAAACCTCCAACCTCGTTTGCGAGTGTACGCTCGATGAGGAGCTTCTCTCGCTTCCACTTTGCCAAGTGCAGAGATTCTTTGAGGTCCCCCACCTCTTTGCCAACGGCTTCAAAAAAAGGTGCTAACTCACCCAACTTAGCTTCCTCAGCCCGTTGATCATCCTGATATTTCTGGAGAAGTTCCCCGTGGCTATCCAGTCACTAGCTCTTCAAACATTTCAAATGCGTAATAAGCCAATAAAAACGAAAGAAATCATGATAGAACTCCTTCAGGTGACCCATGAATAGGTTGAGGAGGGATCTGGTAACGTTTGAGGTAGGAGTACTGGTAATCTCAGCCACACGGTATCCATGCCCTGAAGCTTGTAACTCATCATAGAGATGTTGGAACGTAGGCAATCCACGATGAACATTTCAGGATGGTGGTTTGAAAGAAGCTCAACTCCCAAGCGATGGTTAGTAGGCATCTGAGGAGAACATTGAAGCACCATTAGGCAGAAGGCATGAGGAGCGAAGTTGGGCAGAGGAAGCTCATAGCCAAATTCTCTCTCGGTAGCAGAACTGGTTGTGGAACCTTGATCATTATGACTCGAGCTTTTTGAAATAACGGGTTCTCGATGGGGTGATGATGTAGGCAAAAGAACTAGTGGAGAATCCTCCCGAGCAACCTGAGAACTGTCAGAGGAAATAATTAATTTATGAAAAATATTAACAAGTGTTTTCGTTGTTAAGTCACCGATATAGGTGGAGTTTATGAAAAATCTTAACAAGTGTTTTCGTTGTTAAGTCACCGATATAGATGGAGTTTATGAAAAATCTTAACAAGTGTTTTCGTTGTTAAGTCACCGATATAGGTGGAGTTTATAAAAAATATTAACAAGTGTTTGCGTTGTTAAGTCACCGATATAGGTGGAGTTTATGAAAATCTTAACAAATGTTTGAGTTGTTAAGTCATCGATATAGGTGGAGTTTATGAAAAATCTTAACAATGCATCTAAGTGTTAGACATAAGGAGAAAGTAGAGGAAAAAATCAAAAATACATCTAAGTGTTACTTACCCCCGTTATGGCACCAAAACGAGGAACCGCCATTATGGGTCTCATCAGCATGGTGGGAAGAAGAAGGTTAGCTAACAAGGATGCCATTTCAACCTAAGTCATCCCAACATATCAAAAGTTCAGCATGTTAAACAGAAAGAAAAGGGGTGGAAGAGAGAAAAAAGATGTCAGACCTAACAAGTAATTGATAATATGTTACCCTGGGGAAACATTCTGCAGTTGGAACAAGGGGAAGTAGAACCTTGGGCTGGGTCCTAATTCAGAGGAAGCCAGGGGAGTTGTCTCTGGTTGGGAAGATATTCTAACAGATTCAATGGTAGCACCTGCCGCAACAGCATCTTTAGCCTGTTGGGAGGACAAATGGTGAGAGTAGGTAAGACCAATTATGGGGGATTAGGGAGGAGTATTATCGGCTTGGGACACCAAAATGACCACCCACAAAATGGTTCACGGGGGAACTAGGGGGACTGGTCCTTTCTTCAACTCCCTGCACCAAAGTTACCAAAGAAATAAGCAGATGCAACTTGCCTTAGGAAAAGGGGAATAAGAACAAAACATGCACACATACCTCAAATTCGGAAGGAGGAAGAGAAGGTATAACCACTGACGAAGGTGGAGAGGAGGCAGCAGCAGAAGGAGATGGGGCGGGATGTATCTTGGGCGTCCATTTCTTTTGGGACTTGGTACTCGAAGTTTTCTTCCTCGTGTTCGTTGCACCAGCACCTTGAGGTACCCTCAAACTTTTTTCCTCTTTGCTGTTGGCTCAGTTGGATCAACTATGATCGTGGGAAAGTCAGCTGAAGGAGGAACAATAGGGGCGTGTCGCTGAAACTCAACATTTATTTGTTATACCTCAACTTAAACTTTCCTTCTCAATTCCTCAGTCATTTCTGCAAGAGGCAATGGGGAACGCCTTCAAAGGAGTTTGGGTTTGAGACTTAGATTTCGAGGAAGTCCCATCCTTGGACTTCCTGGTCTTTTTTTCTAGTGGCTGGGAAGGCCCTTTCCCAGTAGTATCTTCGGCAGAGGGGGCAGGCTATTTGGAAGTTGCAACGGCCTTGGGTTTCGGGTGGCAGTAGGGATCATCGGACAATAAGGGGGCAGCTCATGGGGAGGTTATTTAATGGGTTTACTCAAAGGAAACTCAACTCCAAAAATGGAGTTCCCCTTAAGGCCTAGTTCAGAGGCAGAGAAAGAAAGAACCAGGGGATATTGGGGAGGGGAACTCTGAACATACTCACCAAACCTGGTTAGTTTCACTAAACGAAACTTGGTGGCAAAAGGAGGTGGATACGTCCCCCTTCCTAGTGGAACTGGGAAGGGTGACTCACCCATCGATGGTATAAGTCACACCAATCACTACTGCGGCAAGGTAGAAGGTGCAGGCTTTAGCGAAAGTGGCCCTTGTGTGGTTTTGTTGAAACACAGTTCGAGGGCCCCCTGATCAAACCCAAACTGCCTGCTATATCTATCAGGGTTGTAAGGTTCTGAGGTGTGTCCCTATTCAGTATAGGAAGGAAGAAACCTAGGGTAAACAAAAGAACCACATCCTGCAAAGGATCTTCTACAACTGGGATGAATTTGACCGTTGAAGCTGTAGAAGGGAAAAAATCCCAAGTATAGGCAAAAGTAGATTCGCTATACGGCCTCATTATAAAGGAGTCAAAATGATAAAAAAACTCCCATTATCTCCTTTTGACTCTGTTTTTATGGAAATATAAGAGGTGTGGGGGCTTAATACCTTGGCTCATGGGGAGAGAGATAGACTGACGACAATGGCTGCAAAATGGGTTTAACGAAAGCCGCTCAAGATAATGGTGTTGGCAAAATTGGTCAAGTTGTAACGACCCGGTGACCATGCCATGTCGATATGAGTTCGATCTAGCCAGGTGTAGAGGGACCCCAAGGCAATGGTGACTAGTGGAAGGTTGAAACCCCTGGCCAAATGGACAGAAATATTTATGAGGTCCCTCCTGGGCTGGTCGTTGGTTTTCCCAATCAGGAAGAAGCGTGAAAGAAACATAAGAATGTAGGCTGGTAGTTCCAGAGATGTACCTCTACCTTGGCCCATTGCAGCAGTGACATCCTTCGGGGTTGGGGCTTCGAAAAAATAACTGATGAGGCAGGAATTGTGGCTTTGTTTGAAGAACCAGTGCAACTATAGAAGATTCGATTTAGCTCAACCTGATCAGCAGCCTCTTCGGCATCTAGGGCCTCATCGTAGTATGCAAACGCACCCATAGGCTCAAGCCCAAGTAGCTCGCAGACGTCCTCCAACGTAATGGTCAACTCTCCCCATACAACAAAGACTGTGTAAATTGTAACATTCCATCTGAAAACTAGTACTTGTAGCGCAACATTAAGCTTAGAAAGTGTGAACTCCCCAAACTAGTAGGCTCGATGAAGACCAACCATCGCAAGAGCAGCAGCATGAGAGCTCTGCATATGTGTGTGTCAGGCAGCGAAATGGGATGGTGACCCCCCAGGTGCCTCAAAATCGATCTGAGAATAGGGAAAGTCACCACGGTCCAACCTAAAATGCAGAGTCCCCTCTGGGGGAAGATAGCCCCACTTTCTTGAATCATCATCCTCATCACCCAACAGTAAAGGGTCATACTTGGATGAGAACTGGCAAGTCTTACATGCATAAGAGAATTCATCATCTTTGCCAACGATGGCAGATCGACGATAGAAGCTTAGTTGCTCTTGACGAGCAGCATTCAGGGCAGTGGTGCTAGGGATAGCAGCGGCGCCATAGGTGGCAGAAGGGGAGCTTGGCTGAGCAGCGGTGGTGGAAACCTTTGAGGCACTTGAAGAAGCCATAGTAGAGTGGCGATGAATGAAACAGTTGGGTAAGAAGCGATAGGAAAAAAGAGGGAGAAGCACAAGCATAGGCGGTGACGTAAAAGATGAGAGAAGGAAGAAACTAAGTAAAGAGATGCACAACAATGGAGTTTTCGCACAAATTTCTCTTGCTAAAGAAGATGGGAGCATGAAAAAGACAGAGGAAATAGAAGGATTTTGAAAAAAAAAAGACGTTTGAAACCTTTTAAGGAACCTGTCTGTTGAGTTTCCCACCACCACACGTGCAAGGACGCCTATAATAATTTCAAATGAACACATGGCACTTCGGGAGGTGTCTTGACAGTTGAAAAGACAGCGCCACATCATTAATTAAGTGACACTTGGGAAATATAAGGGGGTCGCCTTCTTCAGCAAGTTTGAGTTTTAGCGCCAAATTTTTTGTCAGACATATCCAATATACTCCCAATGGAAAAGATGTCCCAACGGTTCAAAAAATCTACGATGTTCCCTCGCCACAAGTCCAAGCGTTGTTTAAATTATGACTCACCTACATCGGGGAGAATTTCAGCTTTTTCGAACATAGCGAAGTATTACAAGGGCGAATTTCACAAGTCCCAATGATAGGGGAAGTCCTAACGAAGAATCACTACTCACAACTACACTCCACAACAGCATGAATTAGAGAATTTCACTTCCCCAGAGCAAAAATGAGCATTCGAGAAGGTTAGTAGACCTTTCAGGAGAATTTCAAATAGTAAAGCTAGAACGGTTGAAGCTCAGTGTAAGGAAAAAGTGGCGATGTCCCTTTGCAAAAGCACCAATAAACCACACCGCTTCGGCTCAGGTACATCGGGGAGAATTTTAATTTTTCTTGGAGGTTCTAAACGCAGTGCTATAACGAAGGAAAGGATGCCAGAATTTTTACACACGGAGGAGGTTCATTTTTCGTGCAGACATTTCTTATTCCCTCAACAAATCTCCACATGAAGGGGCAAATATAGAGGAGTCTTGAAGGTAATCTAGAGATTAGAGATAATCCCCATTAACAATAGTGTTTGGGATTAAGGAAGCTCAGTATGGCAGCCCAGAGAAACCTTCTGGTCAAGAAGCTGACCGAGAGAGCTCGTCCTTTAGTCCTGTTGATTAATTTAGTCTTGTTGTACCTTTTGATTATATTGACTATGAGCTATAATTATTTTAATGATGTAACGATAATAATATTTTAGTGTGAGGTTAAACGGTACTCGCTAAAGACCAGGCTTGGTAGGGTCTGGGAGAGCTTTCATGCTCTATCGAATGACCTCGCCGTGGGAACCTTAAAAGGACTTGGTTTGGAGGATTGAGAAGTGTGGCACCGTTGGGTCTTGTTTGACCATCTTAGATACACCTGGTAAAACACTAAAGTACCCTCACCGTGGAATCTCAGGGGGGAGAAGCTTTGAGTTCCATCGGGCGTTGAGTTGTGTGCTAAATAACCCTCTATTTAATTCCACATCCACTTTATCTGATGTCACTAACCAAATAGGTAATATCAGGCCTACAATTGAGTAAACCATCGTGGTATTTGGGGCTGTCAGACAATTGGTGAGCCACCTCTGTGACAACAGCCCCCTAACACACAGTGGTTAAGCAAAAGGCATGTCTTGGCATTTAATTTTTATACCGTGGAGACAACTAGTGCATCAGGTATTTAATGTTTGTGACATAAAGTATGAGGGATGTCTTTCACAGGCATTAATGGCAGAGTTGCCTCGGGGGTGGTCTGGGGGGCTATTTAAGGACCCCAACCACCTCTGAGGAAAGGATGATCTTTTTGAGAGTTCAGAAGTGATTACTAGAGAGTTATTACAAACCAACGAGTTTACTCACCCACTATTGTCATTTATTACGAAGCTTTTAATACTTGACAAAGATTCTGGAAGGTGGTTTGTGTGTTAGGTTGTCTGCCAAGGTGTATATCGCGTGCTACTTCTCTCTCCCTCTAGCTAAGTTACTTCTAAGTCCATCATTACTACCTTCTGAGTTATACACGAGAGATTTGTGAGTTCAAACTGAGTCTATCTTCATTGAGTAGTGTTTGTATGTCCTATGGTTAATCAATAGTGTCGCTATTTAACTTATCATTACTATACTAAAAAAGGGTTTATGCCTCCATCTTATCTAAACTACCCTCTTACAAATTCCCGTCTTAGTCTCATCCACTAAGGCCATATCATTTGCAAATAGCATACACCATGGCTCCTCATCTTGTATTTGTCCCGTAAACTCATCCATAACAAGAGAAAAGAGATAAGGACTTAATGCTGAACCTTGGTGTAGACCTACCGTAATTGAAAATTCAATACTTTCTCCGCCTGATGTTCTTATTGTAGTCATCACACCATCATACATATCCTTGATCATATGAATATATTTACGAGTCTCTCCTCTTTTATATAGAACCCATTATACTATATCTCTGGGTATCCTATTAAGGGGAAGACAAGTGAGCAATATTACTCAGAGCTTATTGTAACCACCCCTCAACTAGAATACTATAACTATGGATGCAGGATTTTTCCTCAGTTGAACCACATTAAAAACTTTTATTGTTATGGTTTCTTTTCTTGCTCTTTATTTACATTTATCTGCGATTATAAAATTGGACATACATCAATTTATACCTCAATAGACCGGATCCATCTGTGGGAATGACTATTTGACCCCATTCTCTATCATATGTATTCATTGAGATCTTTGGAGGATGACCTATGTTCTAGAGAATAGACTTGTGGATAGAGGTAATATTGTTTCCCCATCTGCTCCACCCAATGTAGAAGATCTCCAAGGAATCTTAATCAGTCTTTCCAAAAGGAAAGAGACAAGGAAAGAAATGGTGAGACAACTAGCCCAATCACTACAAGCCATGTTTATTGCTCCATATAAGAGAAATGCTTCCACCTCCTACCAAAAGTGAAAGTGGTAGTTATTCTCGATCATTACATGATAGGTTTTATCGCCCAAGAGAAACATCTTTAATCAGATCCATTGATTACAACTATGATCATACTTTCACTTCTAAACAGTCGAGTGCCTTAGATAGATTGAGTAAGACATCTTCCTTTGATATTCTTGCCTCCAAGTAACTAGAAGACATTACAAAAACCCCGTGAGATCATATGAAGATCAGGATGGATCGGCTAAGTCTAAATCAAGCATCGGAGGATCCATATGCATACCGAGCAAATGTCTTAAAAATAGATCTCATCACAAATGCATGGTAAAGCTGCCAAAATCATATCAGCTAAACCTAAGCGAGAAGATCATTATTGGAAGGGATTAATACAGAGACTAGAAGATCGTTTAGGAGAGATGGCCAAGACTAAGAATCCTCTGTAAAGAAGTTTTGTGAATGGATCTCCCTTCATTCTAGATATTGCGGATTTCCCTATACCTTCCAAATTCAAGCCACCACTAGTCACTCCTAAGTATAATGGTAAGACTGATCTTGTCCTTCATGTTGAACAATATCAAGCTGCAGTAGATATCTATTATATTCCTGATTAGATGCGTTGTCAAGCATTTTCAAGTACCATCACTGGGCCATCACATATATGGTATACTAATTTGCCCCGAGGATAAATTTCCAATTTTCAATAGCTCACTAAATTTTTCATTAGTTGTTTCTATTTTTGGGAATAGACGATCAAGAAAGTAGCCCATTTGTTGAGTGTTAATCAACGAGTAGGACAAACTACTAGGGAGTATATTACTCGCTTTAATATTGAAAAGTTATAGGTGGCGGATTATGAAGAGAAAACCGCTATCAGTGCATCGATATGTGGACTACTCACAAAGAAGCTGTACTATGCATTGGCAAAAGAACCCCTTAAAACCATGACAGAGCTGATGGTAAAGGCTATTAAGATCATGAACACGGAGGAAGCTATAACTGCTAAGAAGAATCCCAAAATGAAATCTAATGTCAGAAAGAGCTCAGATAAGGAGGAACAAAAAAATAAAAATGCCAAGAAGCCTAGGAGTATACTCTACTTACAACAGGTGTACATCATATCTTGGAGGATAATATGGGAATTAAGGACTTGAAGTGTCCTAGGAAATTTAAATTCACACCTAACTAGAGAAATAAGTCCAAATATTATGATTTCCACAAAAATCACGGGCATACCACTAACAACTTTATTTCCCTAAAAATGAAATCGAATATCTCATTCATCGAGGAAATCTGACCAAGTTTGTTGATCACACAGAAGAGAAACGTTCTGGAAGAATGTCGGAATCACCTTGCAAAGACAGAGAGGATAGGAAAAGAGCTCTTGACAATGAGTCTGAAGATGATCCAAACTTGACAAAGAAACCCGGAGAGCCAGAACTTGATATAAAAATGATATCTTTTGGCTGTCATTTTATTATAAGAGGAGACATTGTAGGTGGAGATGAAGTTGTCGAACGAAAGGCCTACTTAAATGAGGCCAAAGCATGCTCCTATATTCAGCGAATTAATTTGTCAGATGATCCACCCAGAAAGTTAATAAGGGCAAAACTGGTCATCAACTTTTCCAAAATGACCTATACGGAGTAATTTACCCTCATGACGACCCACTGGTTGTCACCTTCGGAATACATGAAGAAAGAATTGCCATAATTCTAGTGGATAATGGTATTTCGATTGATATCATATTTTGTATCTATTTTCACAGTTTGGGGTTACGAGATAGCAAGCTAGAACTATATCACATGATTTTAATTAGATTCTCTGGAGAAAAGGTTTATCCTCTAGGCACTGTCAAGTATCATCTTAATCGGCACCTGGCCGACAAGCTGAACTAAAAAAAATCATTTATTTTTATCTTAGATAAGAACATTCAGTCATCTTATAATATGATTCTCAGCAGAGTCGGATTGAAGAAGTTTGAAGCAATACCCTCCACAGTTCATCAATGTCTGAAGTTCCCCATTCACTATCGAGTCGGTGTAGTTAGGGAAACCAAAAGAGGCCAGAGAGTGTTACTATAATTCAGCTGACCAAGATAAAGCTCACCACTACTTACCATATTTATACCTTAAATCCACGGGAGAAAGATGGTTTAGTTAAAGGACAAGTGGTGGAGGCTATAAAACGATAATACTAAAGCTAGAAAGGACTACTCAGATTGGCTTAAACCTAGCACCATCCCTCAAGCAGAAATTTATCACATTCCTTAATAGAGGAAAAGTGTGTTTGCCTAGAGCCATGAAAACATGCGTGGAATTGACACCAAATTTATATGCTATGACTTTAATATCGCCAAAAATCCAAGCCGATCAAGCAGAAAAGAAGGGTGTTCCGTCCCGAGAAAAATACAACCATTCAAGAAGAGGTGGACAAACTAAAAAAGTCCAAATTCATAGAGGATGTCAAGTACCCAGACTGGTTAGCCAATGTGTTGATGGTAAATAAGAAGACAAATAAATAGAGAATGTGTGTGGATTTCACCGATCTCAATAAAGCATGCCAAAAAGATCATTTTTCTTTGCCAATGATTGATCAATTGGTAGATGCAACGACATGTCATGAACTACTAAGATTTATGGACGCGTATCTTGGTTACAACTTGATCAAAATGAAGCCAAAAAATAAATAAAATACATCTTTAATCACTAGCTAAGGTACTTAATGCTATAATGTTATGCTTTTGTGGCTTAAAAGCATCGGAGAAATGTACTAAAGACTAGTAAACAAGGTGTTTGAGAAATAAATTGGTAAGAACATGGAAGTTTATGAGGATGCAATGCTCACTAAGATAAAAAAACATTGTATGCCATATCAAATATCTGAGCTAAACATTTGATCAATTGGAGAAGCATCAAATGAAGCTCAATCCGACCAAGTATGTGTTCGGTGTATAGGAAGGAATGTTCCCGGGCTTCATCATAAATTGAAGAGGGATTGAAGCAAATCCAGAAAAAATCAAGGTATTAATTAATATGCAATCCCTCGCGTGCAAAAACTATGTACAAAGATTGACAGGAATGGTGGCTGCCCTCAACCGATTTATTTCTCGAGCTACGGATTAATGATTACCCTTCTTCAAAGTGCTCAGGAAATTTTTTGAGTGGAATGAAGAATGCGAACAAGACTTTCAGGAATTGAAAATTACCCAAGATCACCATCACTGTTATCCTAACCACTCATGGGAGAGAGATTGTACTTGTATCTGGCTGTTTCAGAGTTCGATGTCAACTCGCATTAGTTCGGCTGAAGAATGACATTCAAAAACTAGTATACTACACTAATAAGGATTTTAGGGGAACATAGATTAGGTATCCACATTTGGAGAAATTATCCCTTGATCTTATTAAATCTTCAAGGATAATGAAGCCTTATTTCCAAGTATACACCATAGCAGTCTACACCGACTTACCCCTACATAGCGCAATCAATAAATTGAAAAAGACAGGAAAATTAATGGCATGGGAGGTAGAGCTGGGAGAATATGAAATTATCTATTAACCCAAGACAGAGATGAAAGGGAAAGATGTTGAATATTTTATTGTTGAGTTTACCTATCAGGAAACTATGGATAACCATATTTTTCCTACCGAGCAAACTTCTTTAGAAGATAGCTCATCTCCAAAGCAGACTGAAATAATTACCGAACAACTTAAGACAACAACTACACAAGGGATAGTCCAAAACAAAGAACAAGGAAAGAAGTTGTTCAGACAGGGGGTGTTGTGTGAAGGTGATTTTGATGTTAATATCCCAATCTGAAAACTACATGTAGATGGCTCTTCCCGTGCTACTGGTAGTGGATTCGGGCTCATTGTCAACTCTTCAGATGATATAGATGTGGAGCAATAATGAGTAAAAGTATGAATCATTAAGAACATGCTTGGAGTTAGCCTTATTTTTGGGAGTCGATCCGATCATAGCACATAGAGATTCCCAGTAAATTATCAATCAGATGCTTTAAATATACGGGGTCAAAGGAGATATCACGGTAAAGTATTTTTCCAAAGTTTTTAAAGTCATTTGTAAATTCACCGCGATCAAGATGATCATAATATTAAGGTTAAATAATGCCCGCGCAGATGCGCTTTCTCGGCTAGCTTCAACTACCAGAACATAATTCAAGAGAACCACTCACATGGGAATCCTTGTGCATAGGAGCATTGATGTTAAAACTGTCAATATAATCTTTTTAGACTTTGGACCTTCGTGGATGGATCATATACAAGATTACATTAAGAAAGGTTTATTTCTCGACCATCAGAAAAAAGTGAAGAGGTTGAGGTTCAAGGCCACTAGCTATATTCTAAAGCAAGGCATTTTATGCAAAAGAGTATATACTATATCCCTAATTCGGTGTGTACCTCCAATTGAAGTGCCTGGTTTGATTAAATAATTGCATGAAGGTTCTTGTGGTGCTTATTTAGATCGTCTATTATTAGTGAAAATAATAGCAATGCAAGTTTATTATTTGCCAACAATGAAGGCTGATTGTATCTCATTTTCCAAGAAGTGTGACAATTTCCAAAAGTTTACTGCAGTTCTTAGAAGACGGTTGGCTACCCTCACTCGAATTACTTACTCTTGGACAATTTCTATATTGTTAATTGACTAGGTCGGCCCAATTTTGAAATTCAAAGGAAGGTTAAAATACTTGGTAATTACTGTGGATTATTTCACAAAGTGGGTAGAGGTTGAACCTGTGACTCCCCGCCTAATAAAATACCATGTGATCAGTCCTATACCAAATTAAAACAGGAATCCCAGTTGGTTAATCCTTAGCATCACTGTCGAAAACTTTTTAAAATCTTACTAACCACCTATTATTCCAAAAAGTTGGTGCCAATTTTAACTTTATAATTAAAAAAACAGTACACGCGGAAATACATATAAACCATTCACACAACTGAATAAAACTCAACTGAATAATTAATCACACAACTTGTCGAATAAACCATCGGCCACCAAAGTGAAATAATCAAATACAAATATTCAACCCCGGAATAAAACAAATCTGACAACTGAACTGGAAGTTTGGGCGACATGCCCTAAATAAAACTGGAACTAATGAATGATTCCTACTCTAGGAATGAATAAGCGATGCGTCTAATCCAAATTCTGGCTAGCATCCACATATGTCACAGCTCCATTGTCCCTGGAATAGAATATCAATCCCGGCGTCCCTGTAGCTGGAAACCTAAAAGGTTTTGAAAATAGTTTTATACCAAGGGTTAGAACCCAAAACATTTTGAAAAAATTTAGCAAGTGAATTAACTGCAGTAATTTAAAATGCATGAATGCGCTTCATATTTAAGTTAGTGTCGCACTCCCTTGTGGACATTCTCACCCCTCCACTATTGTGCACACATAACGGTTACCATGACCCCCACCTAGTTGTATTATCCCGTCCAACTAGTCTTGGTATAACCTCCCCATGCCATACTACTCTAACTCGAGTATAATGATCCTTGAATTATAAGTTATCTCACAATTAACTTAATTAATTCCTTCTTCAATAGTAGCATATAACCGTGTCACAAGTTATATAAAGTAAATACATCACACACTGTATTATCACCCGCATATAATATTGAATATCATTACATACGTACATTTACTAAAACATCCACACATATAACATATGTATATCCATCCCTTCGAGTAAACCCTCGCCGGATGATTTCATCTAAAGTGCCATCTCATTAGGTGTGCTCACATAACCTAGTTACCCAAGATGGAATCGCTCACCAACCTGGTCCAAAACATAAACGAAGTGGAGGCGGTCATATTCCTTCCCTGAAAGTAAGATAAATCCCTCACCCATATACCGGATGTTATGACCTGGGAATATACTCGCCCTACTCCTCAAGCTAGGGGATTCACCCACATCGCGCAACCTCCCTTGATAGCACTAGAGTATATAAATTAAGTAAATATCTAATCACTGATATTTAATAGCACACACAATATATATATATATATATATATATATATATATACTATCACACACCGTATCTATATATAAGATAAATCCCGTACACTAGCCTGTAATTTTCTGAGTCTGTGGCCCGACTCAACATAATTAATTTTCTCACCTAATAAATTTATCATCTTCCCGAGTCTATGGTCCGACTCTAATATAATTAATTCAAACCTCAATTAATACAATACTTTCTCCGAGTCTATGGTTCGACTCTAATTAAATTAATTAACACACCCATTAATTTAATACCTCCCCGAGTCTATCGTCCGACTCTAATTAAATTAATTAACACACCTATTAATTTAATACCTACCCGAGTCTACAATCCGACTCTAATTAAATTAACTATCACACCTATTAATTTAATACCTATCTGAGTCTACAATCCGACTCTAAGTAAATTAATTAACACACCTATTAATTTAATACCTTCCCAAGTCTATCGTCCGACTCTAATTAAATTAATTGACACACCTATTAATTTAATACCTTCCCGAGTCTGTAGTCCGAACCCCTCCTTTAATTAATTTACACATTAATTAATTAACACAAATTCGAGTCTGTAATCCGACTCTAATATAATTAATTTACACATTAATTAGTCAACACAAATCCGAGTCCGTGGTCCGACTCTAATGTAATTAATTTACACTTTAATTAATCAACAAAAATCCGAGTCTGTGGTCCGACCCTAATTTAAATAAATTAACACATCCATTAATTTAATAACTTGGTGTCACCCAAACATTATTCCCGAACTCGCTCACTTGGCCTATGCCTTAATACTTCCTGAGTCTATGTTCAGTCTCCAAATTAATTTACTCTCTCAATAATTAATTTAATACTTTGGTGTCACTTAACCAATATACCCGGACTCACTCACTCAGTCCATTTTTACATATCATAATTTCATTCCCACATTTTCGCCCACAATGTGTCACATATTCATCTCCATAATTTTTCCAATTATATTTACCTATAATCATCAACATACCCAGACTTGGCCACTTGATCCGTATCTCACTATTTTAGAATACAATTTCTCAAATCCACCCATAAAGTGCCCCACATAAATTCATCCTAGTCCCAATTACTTTCTCCCCTAATTGCTAGGAATATTTGTTTCATAATTATTTATCACTTATTATTGTATGAAACTTAACTTTCAAATAAATTTCCCTTTATATAACCAACTGGACGAACTGCCCAGATTTCTGCATCATCGATCGGTCGAACCCCCTGGGTCGATCGATCGATCGTTCCAGTATTCGTCCTCTCCAGCCCACTGTCAGCCATGGACGAAAACTAAATCTTTGGTTCTCAATCTAAACCCTTACCCAAATACAAATAACATATTCTCCACATAAGAAAAGGGTCTAAACATCCCACATACCTTAATTAATCATCAATAACCATTTATTCCAACGTTTTCCCGATTTGGGTATTATCCGGGTTTCAAATCTCCAATACGAATTTCATTCATATTAACAGCAATTAACCATTTACTCTTACTGGTTTTAACATACGATTCATTCCTCTGCATTCTAGAATCATAAACACGATCAATCTCCCCCTTAATCCCATTAAGGTATATCAATTTCTAAAAACCCAATTTAAATTTTGTTTACACACCCAAAACGAATTTTGATTTACACATCACTATGATATGAATTGATTATCATCAATTTATAAATCACAACAGTTAACCACTTGCCTAGAATTGTTCGTAGGGTCTGATTCCGTTGGTGTAGAGATTGTTTGATGAAGAACACCCCAAATTAACCCTTTAATTTGGCTCCAAAAGACTCCCAATTGCTCTTGATTTGCTTTCCTTTGTGCCTCTCTCAAACCCTAGGTCTGGAATTGTGTTTACTGCCGTTTAACACTTCCTCAAATTAGGTTACAACCCTTAATCCCGTTTTTGGCCATCTGGGCCTAATTAAAATGGCCCAACTCACCCCGTGTGGGCCCGGCTATATTCAAAAATACCCCGAGACCCAATTACTACTCCCGGGTACTCTTTTCTGACTATCTCGACCCATCCAGACGCAATTGTGCACTCAGAATTGCCATCCGAAATACTTTTTGACATTCCAAATTTCGACCTCAAAATGCGACACACATTAATTCGAACAATTAAACTTAAAGTCGCCAATTATAATTAATTCGGCTCACTCAAATAAATTCTCCAACTCATGAATTTAAGTTTCTCCAATTTAAATATTTTTTATCACTCCCAAAATAATTAAATATTAAATCCTTAAAATTACGGGGTGTTATAGAACCATTGGTCTAGATGCCACAAGAACAAGTCTTCTAATTTATTTAGAAGCACATCATCTATCGGTATGGGATGCCTTACACCTTCATCACAGATTATGGCATGTATAATTTGATAACCAAGTGTTTTAGGAGTACTATTTGCAATCCAAGATCCAGAAGCTTCATTCTGCTCTAGGACATCCCCGATGCATAGGCCAAACACAGGTGACCAACAAATGCTACTGGAAGGACTAAAAAAGTGTTATACAACATCCTGGGTGTACAGAACCACACTGAGAATAACTACAGGAGAGACTCATTATATGATTGCCTTTAGAACTGAAGCAATAGTGCCAGCCGAAGTAGGTCTGCCTTCTCACAAAGTATTAAACTTTGATTCCCCGAATAGTGATACCATGAGAAGCTTGGATCTGGACTTTATAGAATAAGTGAGGGAATACATTGTACTTTATGTAAATGCTTATCAATAGTGAACTGCCTGATTCTACAACAGAAGGGTCAGGACAACAAACTTAAAGGAAGGATATTATGTCCTTAAAAATGTTATCAAAAAAGGAAACGAGTTGGAACCAAACTAGCATAGTCCTTATCGTATCAAGATAATTGTCTAATTAGGAACCTATCGCTTAGAAACTTTTGAAGGGGAAGATTTTTACAATCCTTGGAATGCCAAGCACCTAAAAAAGTATTACCAGCAATTCATTAGATCACTTAATGTAATCACTTCAATCAAAATGGTGATTTCTTATCACTTACACTTCATTTTTTATGTTTTTTTGGGAGTGGGTGATGATACTCATCAAAAGCATCATAGAACTACTCTGGAAAAATCAAAACATACCTTCCTATACAACTTCGTGTTTAAGAAGTCAAGAACAAGAAGTTCTCAACATAAACTTTATGTATGACCTAAGGTCAAGAATGAGAAGTTTTACCTAACCAAGTTAAATTCAAGACAATCCTAGGGCATTCTTAAAACACTTGGTCGCCACTGGTAATTAATGAGAACAATTAGTTTAGAAAAATCTATTTTCATAATCCTAAGAGCATTAGTAGAGCCTAAGGCTCAACAACTCAAGTTCGAACTTGAAAGCACATAAAACACTCAAGTAGGTTAATTGGCCACCAGCTGACCACATAGTCAGAATGCTTGATTGTTGAAGTTCAAATACATGAAAGACCAATGTCTTCAAACATTATCTCTTTTACGCTAATAAGATTTACAAAGATAAAGTTCAAAGCATAGATTACAATGAAAAAGTATAAAAATTATTCTACTGGATGTTTTCCTTCAGCCTTCTCCATCCCAGCAAGAGGAATATCAAGAGCTTGTGGAAAGACGTCAAATGCTAAGTCACTCGGCTTGTCTCGACCTCTTAATTGGTGTTGTCAACAAATGTTGGGGATAAACATATGTACTTTTTAACTAAACTCTGAGGAATGGATTCAGTGATATACATAAGTATGACCTCTTCCTCGATAGGTCTCAACCTGGCCATGCCGACCTTGCTCACTCCTCAGGTTTGACATATATGGGTCGGCCCAGTATGGGCCCATTCTCGAGTAGGCTCATCCTCGGCGTGTCACCACAAACCTACAAAATAAAGCACCCCTACTCAAGATATATCTATCATCTCGACCTTGTACCAAGATGAGGGGGTGAGACCTATCAACCAACCAAGGGTCATACTCAGTGGTATGAATCATCCACTTAAAAGACCAACTTGGTGCCTCGACTTAGTCGAGGGCCATGATAGCCGACTTTTGTTACCTCACAGGGCACACGTGAATTGAGGGTCACTATCCCACATGGACATACCATTATAAAAAGATCTTCCCCTCACGTGAGGGAATATTCGATCATTATACACTTGACAGATGACATCATCTTTATAGAGAAGTTTCATGCACATATTTGTCATGCTTGGGGGGGCATGGTGCACCCCCAAGACTATCAAAGGGATATCCATATTCTTCCTGAAGGGATCCATAATTAAAACCCCTATTTAATCTCTATTCAAATCAGTAGTAAGAGAGAAATTTCTTGTACAAAATACACTAAACACCTTGCATAGTGGGGTAGGCTAAGGTTGAACAACTTATATCACATGTCTTCCTCTTTACCTCATCTCCTTATTTTATTTTCATACCATCATTTATATCTCCATTGTTATATCATTTTGAGCTTGATATGAACATACAATTGAAGTGGTGATTTCTTAGCATCATTATTTTGGCGCTATCTATTGGAAGAGATTTGATCTTTTTCCCTTATTTTTCATTTTAGGCATTCACGTGTGCCTCTGATGGTGGTCCATCTCCACCATTGTTGGGTCTTTACTAACATTAAAGGAGCCTGGAGTGCTCTCTAAGCTTCATTCCTTCTTACAGTTCATCTAGATTTACTGCTTCTCCACACCGAAGCCATGACATTAGATTTTCCTCCTGATGTTAGCCCAAGTTCCAGCCAACCACCACCTCAATCATAAATGTATGATGTGGCGACAATGTTGCGATCTCTAATGTCCATCCAGTAAAAAAATGCAAGAATAGCTCATGGCGTTTAACCAAAGTGTGTTGGTAAGAGCACCAAGTGATCCAACCTTGATTATTTCTATGGACGCCGGGAAAACAGTGGATTCGGAGACAGGGGGACCACCCTCGGCCCGACAAAAGGAAGCTCAGTGCCACTAGCGATAGAGGAAAGTTGTTGATCATATGTGCCTCTACCTAAGAAATCAAGTTCATGATGGTCCAGGCGGCTAGGACTGTAACGAGGAAGCATGCTAGGATCCATATGAGATTTTAGGTGACACAATTCATCCAGCTTCGACCTATAAAGGAAGGAGTACTAGGCCAACACTAGAAGGCCGACCAAGGACTTCAACCTTTGATAGGATCAGCAGAGGGTCATCATTCAATCGTCTCAAACCAGTAGGAGACTTGTGTAATCATCTCTCCCGTTCTCAAAGTAATGTAGTGCAATACCCCGTATTTTTGTGTATTTATAATTTAATTAATTTGGGGAAATAATGGGGAAAATATGTTTTATTTAAATTATGCAAGTGAAGTGATTTAATGTGATTAAATGATAAAAGTTATTATTAAATATTAATCGAGGGATAGATATTGATTAATATTATGATATAATATTTACTAAGTGTGGATACTAAATAATTGATAATTAGTGTAATACGGCATAGCGAGTGATACCTCAACTGAGAGTCGCGTGTTAACTAATTTGTGGTTGAGAAAGGAAAAATAATTTTAGTGACCCGAATGATAATTTAAAGGTCATGGATGATCCCGGATGGGTTGAAATAGTAAAAAATGTATACCCGGAGGTATTATTTGGGTCCCGGGTCAATTTTAGATCAAATCGGCACCTATAGAGGGAATTTTGGTCATTTAAAAAATAGAGATTAAGGGTCCTACGAAATTTACAACTTTATATCGGATGATTAGAGATTGGAATTAGGATTAATAACACTAAAACCTAAGGGAACCCATTAGAGGAGAAGGAGGGATCATTCTCAAAGCTTAGGAAGGGCTCTTGAAGAATTGGACTTGGTTCTTCCATCTAAATCATACAAGGAGTGAGGATTGGAGGGGAAGAACATCAACCCACAAAATCAGATCATCTTATTGAGGCAAGTTGTTTATTTCATTGAATATGAAGTTATAATACCCATATTTATAAGGTTTTTATTGATAATTCTTATGAATCTTGGAAGAAACGATTGATTTAAATGCATGTTTGGGTAGGGACTGCATGTAGAAAGAAAAGATATATGTAGAGGATAATAGACTAGAGATTTTGTATTATTATCCACGAATTAAATCTGGGTTTTTGAGGTATGATGATGAAAGAACATAAAACCTAGGGTTCTTGAGGATTAGATGATTGAGTCCATTCTTGAATGTTATTTGAAATGTTTTTATGCAAAAAAGTACGTTAGAAACAGTCCTAATACATGTGGCAAGGGTTTGGGAGAATTCTTTTGAAGTTTCATGGGGAAACATGGAACTTAGAGGTGTATTAATGGTGAAAAATGCACCTACGAAAGAAGAAGACGAACTGCAGTGAAGGGAACCGGTCTGGGGCAAACCGGTCCGGATAGAAAAAGAACCGGTCTAGGGTAAATCGGTCCAAATTCGAAAAAATATAAAAATTTCCCTTTTTGCCTAAACATCCTAAATCGTTTTTGTGAGATTTTTGAGGACTTTAGTCGAGTAATATTGAGAGACTAATATATCCTGGTAGGCCTGTATTTGGTTCATGATTTAGTCTGATTGAGAGGATTAAGACGAGAATGAAATTGGGTTGATTTTGTGCCGTAAATTATCTGAGAGAAATATAATAAATTACGGGGAGTTTGGGAATCAAATTGATGAAGCAAACTAGTAAGGTGAGTTAGGCTTAATTACTGAAATTTATAAAGGGGTAACTAGGGACCTTAGAGTTGGGTGAATACTCGAATTATTACGATCGTGAGAGAAATCATAAAGTAAACAGTACAGTAAGTATATGAGAGAAATATTCTACGTACAAGTGTGAATACCTAGGTTGTGTGAATACCTATCATATTAATACTTAGGCAGCGTGAATACCTAAAGTATACTAAATGTATTGGGGTTGAGGGAATGTCCAGACCAATACATGAAAACCACATGAATACCTAGGTTGTGTGAATACCTACCATGCGAATACTTAGGTTGTGTGAACCCCTATCATATGATATTTGGTGTGAATAACTAAAGTATAATAAATGTACTAGGGTCGATGAAATGTCCAAAATAATACATGAGAGTTCGAATTGGTGTCGATGGAACGTCCAGCCAATATCGAACATATATAATATTGGGTCGATGGAGCATCCGGACCAATATAAATACTTAGGCGGTGTGAATGCCTAAAGTATATTAAATGTATTGGGGTTGATGGAATGTCCAGACCAATACATGAGAGTTTCAATTGGGGTAGATGGAACATCTGAACCGATATCGAACATAAATAAAATTAGGGTCGAAGGAACATCCAAACGAATAAATCCTCATTGCGTGATATGAGGGTATTGTAGTGAGGTATACATTTAATTGTATATATTGTGTGCAAAATATATACATAGTGCAATTTATCTACTTATGTGTGACAATAGATAGTTAGATAGTATATATCTAGTGGGAATAAATTAAGTCTAAAAACTTAATTATATGATGAAGCTAATAACATATGTGTATGTTAATTACGATTGTGGATATCGAGATGATAATTACGTAAGAGAAACTTAATGCAGTGATTTAAAAGATAACATGTGAGTAATGTTACGTTGATAATTAAAAAGAGAGATGTTAATAAAATTAATGTAATGTATGGGCGGTATAGAAACTTAGACGTGTAGATAAGTTTAGGTGGATATTTTAGTTTAGTTAGCTTGGGTAGTATAGCTAGGTGGGCTAAGTATAGAATATTAGGCGTGCACTATAGATGAGAGGTGAGGAAAACTCAAGAGAGAGTGTACGTGAACATGTGTAATCAATAACTGAATTTTAATGTAATAAACGCTTGCTATATATTTTCAAAATGTTTTGTGTTCTAACACTTGCTATAAAATATTTTCAAAACTTTTTAGGTGTCCAGCCACAGGGATGCCAGACGTGACTTCATTCTAGGGACTTGGAGCTATAGCACTGTGGATGCTGCCAGGATTGATTTGATTAGATGATTCCACCATTCAGATCTAGTGTAGGATATCATTTTATATTCCCTATATGGACATGTTATCTATTGTCAGTTTTTCGTTATTTTGTTTCTTTTATTATTATAGAGTAAATGGTTTCTTTTATTTTGGTCGATGGTTTATTAGACAAACCTCTATGAATTTATACATTGTGATGGTTGGACTCTAGTAAATTGTGAAAGTTTAATTTAGTTTTCGTATTGTTAGATTTTTCTGTTTTTAAAGAAAGATAAACTTTGGCACCGGTTTAATTTCACTTAAGTGGTTAGTAATTAAAAAGTTTTCGACACTGATGTTAAGAATGAACCATATGAGAAACTAGTCTTAATTTAATAAAGGTCGGATCAAATGATGTTTAATTAGGTGGGGTGCTATATGAAGACTCTATAGGGAATGTCAGATGAAGTGATGGTCGTCCACAACAAGGCCGAGTAGGAGATCAAAGGGAGGGAAACGTTCGCCAGAGAACTGTTGGATGAGAGCAGGTACTTAACCCAGTTGATCAGGTAGGTGGGGGAGATAATGTAGAGGCAGTATAGAAGCCCTAGAATACCTCCATTCAGAGGCTAGAAGATAAGATCAGTACGCTGTTGAAAAGAATGGTCTCCTTTCGTCTCCAAAATAGTAAGCTTCCCTACTTCTACCAAATTCAGACCTCCCACCCTGACCCTAAAGTAAGATGGCAATGGAAACCAAGTCAACCACATAAAGATGTATCAGTCAGCAATCGACATACACTCCAGTCCAAATAAGATGAGGTGCAGGGCCTTCTCCATCACCTGCACAAGTGCGGCCCATATGTGGTACATGTCCTTGCCTAAGAATTAAATTAAAAACTTTAAGAAACTGGCCGAAAAGTTTATTCACAAATTTTTCTTCTTTATGAATCCCCCAAAGAAGGTGACTCACCTCCTGCAAGTTAAGTAAGGCAAGAATGAAACTCTAAGGGACAACATGTCTCGGTTTGACAAAGAGAAGTTAGAAGTAGAGGAATATGAAGAGAATGTAGCCATTGCGGCTCTCATTAATGACCTACATCCAAGAAAACTCATGTGAAAACTTTTTAAGGATCCTCTAAAAACTATGACAGAAATTCTAGCTTCATCCAGGCGAGTCATGACTGTAGAGGAGGCCATGGTGGACAAAAGAGGGGAAACAAAAGAGGTTGGTGGTAGTAAGCCGAAGGACAAGGAAGGAAAGAAGAGATCATTCGGGGATAAATTTACTAAGTATACCCCCTTACAGTAAGCCCATATATGATTCTGAATGAGATTAAAGACAACAGGGTGCTTCGCTGGCTAGAGAAACTCAAATCCCCTCCTTACAAGAGGGATAAAAGAAAGTGGTGCGAGTTCCATCAGGACTATAGGCACATAACTGATAAATGTTTTTCTCTAAAGGATGATATGGAGAATATGATGAAGCAAGGAAAAATTCGGAAGTATGTGGACTGGATCAGTGCCAAGGATGATTCTAGACAGAAACATAATGAGGAAAATGGTGAAAGGCCAAGCAGAAAGGTCTAGCCCGACAAAAAAAGATGATGATGAATCAGATAGTGAGGAGGATAATCAAGATCTCTTGCCTAAGATCCTAGAATAAAAAGGTCGAATAAACATGATATCCTTCGATTTGAAGATCATATGTGAAGGATTAGTCGGGGAGGTACAGAGTCGGTCGGCCGTAAAGCCAATGTGGTGGAAGCGAAGTCGGACCCCGAGTGGTTAGATATTAACTCGTTTGTAACAGTGCTAAAACTTGAATAATTAAATAAAGTTGACATGGATACCTTAGTGATGAGATTTTTAAGAATGTAATTCAAGAGAATTATGTCCCCTGATGATGACACTTTGGTCATCAGCACTAGGGTCAATGGGTATGATGTGTCATGCATTCTTGTTGCTAGAGATAGTCCAACTGCATGCTGTTTTAAGATTGCTTTAAGGGTTTGAAACTCAGCAAGAAGAGGTTAGTACCATACCACTAGATTCTAATCGACTTTAGTGAAGAGAATGTCCATCCTTTTGGGGTATATGAAATGGATGTCTACGTGGGCACCTGGCTGATGTGTCTCACAAGGAAAGTAATATTCTTCGTAATAGATGAGAATGTCTTTTCGGCCTACAACATTATTCTTGAAAAAGTGTCATTCAAGGAGTTTAAGGCAATCATATCCATAGTCCACCAAATGATAAAATTCCTGACCCCTTATGGTGTAGGGGAAGCTCATGGGGACCAAGTGGAAGATTGGTAATGTTACTTTAGTTTATCTGAGCAGAATGAGACTTATAAGAAGATGACCACTTCCTAAAACATATATACTCTCGACTCAAGGGATGAAAGGAAGCTGAAGAAAAGAAAACCTGGAAATGAGGTAGAATCCATCGTCCTCAATGAGGATGAGATTGAAAAACCATAAAAAATGGAAAATATTTAAAGTAGAAAGTGAAAGAAGAGTTAGTGAAACTGTTAAAGAGGAGGCATAGCATATTTCCATGGAGTCGGGAGGACATGCTAAGAATGGATCCGAAAATCATCTCCCACTGATTGAATATTGATGAGAAGATGAAACGTGTGAATCAGAGAAAAAGAACCTATGTAAGAAAAAACTATGAGGTCATTAAAGAGGAGGTTAAAAAGCTACCGGTAGCCGAGTTCATCTGGAAGGTATAGTACCCAAAGTTGTTGTTTAATGTCATAATCTTCCCAAAGGTTAATGGGAAGTCGAGAATGTTTGTGGACTTCACTGATCTAAACAAAGATTTTCCTAAAGACAACTTTCCTTTGCCACAGAAGAGCATGAACTGATGAGTTTATTGACTCTTACTTAGTGTATAACCCGATCTTTATAGATGAGGTCGATGCTGAGATGACATCCTTTATCACTAATAAAGGAACCTAATTCTACAAGGTCATTCCATTGGACCTAAAAAATGCAGGGGAACCCAATCAAAGGTTGGTTAACAAGATGTTCGAAGGCAAAATTAGGAAGACTATGAAGGTTTACATTGACGACATGCTGACTAAGATCCTCAGAGTTGAGTATCATGTGGATAACCTTGAAATAGAATTTGTCACCATGGACCTTTAAAACATGAAGTTGAAGCATGCAAAGTTTGTGTTCATCGTCAACACAGGCAAGTTACTCAACTATATTATAATCAAGGGGTTTTAAAGCCAACCCAACAAATATCAAAGCACTGATTGACATGCAAACACCCAAAACCAAAAAAGATGTGCAGGGGCTGACAGAAAGAGTGGCAGATCTAAATCATTTTTTATCTTGATCTATAGATAAGTGTTTGCAATTTTTAAGATCTTGAGAATAGGTTTTTTTAGGATGAAGAATGTGAAAAGGATTTTCAATACCTAAAAGCTTATTTAGGATCCCTAATGTTATTGTCTCTATCGATTTAAGGGGATAAATCTTTCTTATACTTAGTTGTATCAGAGTCGTCCATTAGTGTAGCTATTGTTCATGATGATGATGGTGTCTAGAAGCCAGTGTATTTCAATAGCAAAGCCTTGCAGGGGGCTGAGTTAAATTGCCCTAAAATAGAGAAGTTGTCATATGCACTAATACATGCTTCAAGGAAGATGAAGCAACACTTCCAAGCTCAAATGATGGTGATGCTCACTAATAGTCCCTTAAGATAGTTCATTCATAAAATTGAGAAATCAGGTAGGTTGATGGCCTAGTCAATCTAGCTAGGTGAGTTTGACACCATCTATTATTCCAGGATTGCAATTAAGGGACAATCCCTGGCATATTTTGTGATATAATTCACTTGGGTCGAGGTTGAGAGTGATGCCATTGAAGAATCAATGGCACCAACAGTTGTGTCAGAAGAAGATCTAGAAAGATCAGCAGTGGATAAGATCGATACTACAGATCATCAAGGCCTTGCAGCGGCCGATACTACAAAGAAATTTTTTTTAATCCTAAAATAGGATCTTAGATGATGGAAATCTCACAAAGAAGGGTAATAAGTGGAGCCTATTCGTTGATGGCTCATCTTGTGAAAATGGTAGTGGAGTCGGTTTGATACTCTCGGCACCAGATGGTATTGATATTGAGTATGCTTTGAGATTTAGCTTCAAGGCATCTACCAATGAGTCAAAGTATGAGGCCCTATTGGCAGGACTCTCCCTAGCCATAACATTAAATGTCGTCCAAATAATAGTTCATTATGACTCACAAGTGGTTATGACTCAGATGATGGAGGTTTATGAGGACAAAGATGGGAATATGGTCAAATACTTATCAAAGGTCAAGAAAGTTTTGAAAATTTTTGAGGAAGTGAAGCTCAGAAGGATTACTCGACATAATAATAGCCAAGTTGATGCTTTGGAGAGGTTAGCATCAATAATAAGAATAGGAATAAAATGCATGGTGTCAGTGGAGATCCTACATAAGTCGAAAATTAAGGAGGATGACATTGGGGTCGAATTTTTCTTGAATTTAAATTTGGGGGATTCATGGATAGATCCACTAGTCAAGTACATCCGGTATGTGAATTGACAAACTTCAAGGCCAAGAGAAGGATGCTCAAATACAAACTAGGCAAATTCGTTATCATTGGAGATGCATTTTACAAAAGAGGGATCTTACTTCCCCTACTCAGATGTGTTCACCCCTGAGATTGGCTATGTCCTATAGAACGTTCAAGAAGGGTCATGTGCAAGTCATATTAGTGGACAATCTCTAGCTAAAAGAATTGTTATTCAAGGATATTGGTGGCGACACTTCCAAAAGACGCAGTCGAGTATGTCAAGAAGTGCGATAATTGTCAGCGATTCTCAAGTATCCCTCACCAACGTCACCATCCACTCTCATCTATTACAGTGTCGTGGAAATTCACAGTTTGGGGAATTGACCTTGTTAGTTCACTTCTTAAGGAAGCCTGTGGCTGCCAGTATCTGATTATAGCCTTTGATTTTTTTCCAAATGAGTAGAGGCGAGGCTATTTTCTCCATTACCGAAGTTAAAACTTTCAAGTTCATTTGGAGAAATATTATATGTAGATGATGTTTTCCCTACACGCTCATATCGAACAATGGTAAACAATTTAAAAATAAACTGTTAAAGCCTATAGCAAAAAGGTTGGCATCAATCAATTCTTCTCAGCTCCAGGTCGACCCCAAGCTAATGGCCAGATTGAGGTCACAATTCGGATGATATTGGATGACATTAAAAAGAAGCTGGATGATTCTAAGGACTTGTGTACTGAAGAGTTGCATGCGGTCCTATGAGATTATAGGATGACAGAGAGAACGCCTGTGGGTGAAACACCATTCATGCTAGCCTACGGGTCTGAAGATGTCATCCCCACCAAACATGGGCTCCCCAGCCACAGAATCCAAACCTATGACCCCGATGATAATAATGATGAGATGAGACTTGACGTCAACTTAATTGAATAAAGACGAGAGGATTCTAAGGTGCAATAGTCTACTTACATGTAAAGGTCTACCATATTCAATAATATGAGGGTAAAGGCTAGGCCGATAGTAGTGGGTGATCTCATTTTAATTTTTTTAGCAAAAGCTGAATAAACAATACCCTAGCTGTCATGGTCCGTATAAGATAACTGAGGAGGTCGTCCTAGGGACCTATAAACTGGAGAACCTAGAAGGTGAACATTTATCCAACCCTTGGAATGCAAACCATTTAAAGAAATACTATTAGTAAATTTGTATGTTGTATTTGATATTATATGCGTGTCACCCTCTTTATCAACAAAAATTCGATGTATTTGTATGCCAATGAAAGATTAATGAGAAATCCAAGTTTTGCGTTATATCTCTATCTTTCAATTATTGTTATGTGGTTTGGATGGTGTTAAACTAAAGAAATTTATATTTTTAGTGAATTAGTTTTAGCTCACTCTCGGTGATATGAGAGATCATGAAGAGACTCGTCTCGTCTATAAACTCTCAATAACACCGAGAGGGGGGATCAGTGCAATAACATCACTTAAGTGGTGAAAAACACAAAGCTTGAAAATTAATTCGTTATGGTTACTTAAACATCTCAACATGGTGAATCAAAAGTCACAACTCTCTCGGAGACATGAGGGTGTGTGAAGAGATAAGTCTCATCTTCACACTGTTGGCAACTATGAGAGAGGACTTATGTGCCAACATCATTCATTTAGTGACAAGTTAAAAATTCATTTCATTATGGTTAGTTAAACATCGATACGCGGTGAATCATATTAAAACGAGATCAATCAAATGTCACAACTCTCTCAAATATATGAGTGTCTGTGAAGAGATAAGTCTAATCCTCACACTCTCGCAACTACGAGAGAGGACTAATGTGCTAACATCATTCATTTGGTGACAACTTACAAAATCACTTTATTATGGTTACTTAAACATCACTACGTGATGAATCAAAAGGTGCAACTCTTTCATATATATGAGGGTGTGTGGACATGAAAAGTCTCGTCATCACACTCTCAGTGTAAGAAATTTTTTTCTAATATTTTTCATAGCATAACTTTAGGCTAGTTTGATGTATCCCGTTATAAATCATCACGCACCGTCAAAAGGAACCGAACTCGAGAATCTACAAGTTTAAAGACTTCCTGACATCTTGTAAAGGTATACAAAAATTTGTAGTTTGAATTGATTTATAGAATTCATGTTTGGGGTGCTTGTTTTTTTCAAAAGAAGAACATGAACTTTTTATTTTGAAAAAGAAAAATATTTAGCTTTTTTTAATATCGTTCTAACAATATTTACATCTCATTCAAACGAGATGCTAAAGTCATCAGAAGGTCATTTTTATGTGTTCGTCAAATGTGTTTCCAACGAGAGCTTACTATTTCATTTATCGTGATCTCGTTAAAAATGAAGATAATCTCATTCGAACGATATAAGCTTGTCATTAGAACGAACATTTACTCTCGTTCGAATGACCCACCGACTTAAGTTTTGTATAACTAACTGTTTTATGTTCAGGACATTTAAGACTTTTTCCAACTCCGTCTTTGCATAACTTTTGCAAAAGTTCTTAATGTTTTAGTGTTCAAAAATACCGTTTAATTCACAATAAAACATCCTTGAATATTATTCTTGTGAATTCATTTAAAACCCTAGAAAGTTTTGTATATTTTTCTTACACCTTTGTAGATAAGGACTGTTGATACCCAAAAATATCCTATTACGTGGATCAATCAGAAATAGACATGTGTTATCCTTCGTGGCATTAGTCCTAGTTAGCAAGGCCTGTTTATCAAAATGAGTCCATGAATGTCGACCAATAGTGTAGAATGTTGACCAGCATACAAAAGAAGACCGACCAACAGGGGAAATAAAATGCCAACAGTTGTATACATTATGAACATTGAACAGATGTAAATGTCTATGTTATAAAGGCATCCCATCCTTTAATATTTCGATTCTTGTACACCCTTAGGGGATATAAATATGTTGTAATCCCTACATTCAGGGGACATGAAGCATGAAACACAAGGTAACTGAACAAACACAAGACAATATGCACAATGGACGTAGGCTTTTACCTTTAGCCGAACCACTTTAAAAATATTTTGTGTCCCTTATTTATTTATTTATCGGTGATGAAATAATTAAATATAGTCTAGTTTTTTGCATCAACAGATTAGCGTCGTCTGTGGGAATGTGTTTCTAACCATTTTCATTCATTCATTCATATGGTTGATATTCCTAAATCGAGACTCGGAAATAATGGCATCCCACCTGTTCCTTCTGCTCCACCAGCAGCAAATGAATTAACTGGAATCCTGTCCAGTCTCGCCAGAGGCTAAGAGGTTATGCAGGACACCATCAGGCAACTCACACAAAGTCTTCAAGCAGGAGAACCTGGTCTATCTGCTCGTGGAAACATGCCACCGCCACCGCCACCACCAAGAGGCGGTATGCACAGTTAATCAAGGACCACTAGAGATACTTCCTATCGTCCAGGGTCAAATTCGTTGCTCAGGGCATCGGAGTCCTTTAATGAACAGTCTTAATCTTCTAAGAGATTGAGTGCCTTAGAGGGGCTAAGCCTAGAATCTCATTTTGATCGTTTAGGATCCAGGGGGAACATAAATATTCCCAGGGCATTATCGAGAAATACTCGATGATCCACCGATCAAAGGGAAGGCTTCCTCATAATCCACAATCTCATACAGCTCTTATGAGTGGACTGCTCCTTGAGATACTCTATTACACGCTTGATAAAAATACCCCAAAGACAATGACAGATTTAATGAAAAATCAACATAACATCATGAATGTAGAGGAGGTAATGGAGGCTAAGCGAAGCTCGGGGACAAAAGGTGAAGGAAAAACTGACAAAAGGGAGAACAAAGATTCCAAGAAGAATAGGGAATTGAAGCAAAAAGGGATTATAGACCGGCTAAAGAAGTACAATAATTACACTCCATTAACAATGGGTATTTATACCATATTTTGGAGGAAATTAAGCATAATAAAGATATACATTGGCCTGAGCAGTTGAGGACTCCCCTATCAAGAGGGATAAAACCAAATACTATGAATTTCATAGAGACCATGGTCACACAATAGATCGTTATATTACTATACAGAACAAAATTGAAACTCTCATCCAAAGAGGAAAATTGAACCAATTTATTGATCGGCAGAACAACGAAGGAGCTTGATAAAGGTCAAAATTGCCTTGCAAGCCCAGAGGCGAGAAAAAAGGACCCATGGAGATAATCAAGAGAATGATCTCGGCCTACCTAAGAAATCTAGGAAACCAGAATATGATGTATTCATATTCATCTTTGGTTATTTTGATTTTCAAATGATCGCAGGTAGAGATGCTGGAGGAGGAGACCATACTGCTGAAAGGAAGGCTTACCACAATGAGGCACAAGATTGTTCCTATATACAGATGATCAATATAGCCGAAGAAGATCGATCGAGGAAGGTCAGCAAAGATAAGCTGGTGATCGAATTCTCTAAAAAAGACCTCTTAGGAGTATTGTACCCTCATGATGATCCTCTAGTAAACAAAATCATAAAGAAGGATATGATTATTTTGATAGTACTAGTTAATAATGGCAGCTCAGTAGATATTATGTTCTATCCTTTATTTGAAAGTCTATATTTTAAGCTTAGCCAATTGGAGCCCAACCATGGACCTTTAATAGGTTTTTCTTGTGAGAAAGTATTCCCTTTGGGAATAATTAAGATTGAGTTATTGATCGGCACGTGGCCAGCAAGCCGAACAAAGAAGATACTTTTCTTTGTAATGGATAAAAATGTTCATTCGGCCTATAACATGATTATTGGAAGAGTAGGGTTAAATAAGTTTGAAGACGTGCCATTCATAGTCCGTCAATGTTTCAAGTTCCCGACCAACTTTATAGTAGGCATTGTAAAGTGCAACCAAAAACTAGCTCGGGAATGCTACTACTCATCTATCGATCAGTAAGATCTAGAAGAAATAAAGAAAAAAACCGCCACTTATCAAGTTTACACCTCTGAACCTGATGAAGAATCTGAGGTTGAAAACGTAGATCCAATGGAGGAAATAGAATTGGTGAAGGGCCAGATACTAGAGGCAAAATAAAGAATTATGTTGGACGATGACAAGCCAGAACACACCACTGAAATAGGAACAACACTAGATCATGCTCTTAAGCAGGAACTAGTAAATTTCCTTAAACAGAGAAAGCGTGTGTTCGCATGGAGTAATGAAGATATTCCAGGGATTGATCCTAACTTTTTTTTACCATGAGCTCAACGTCAATAAAGAAGTCAAGCCTATAAAGCAGAGGCAAAGAGTATTTAGCCCCGGGAAGAACCAATCCATACAAGAGGAAATTGAAAAGCTTCAAAAATCCGCTTTCATTGATGAAGTAAAGTACCCAGATTGGTTAGCAAATGTAGTTATAGTCAAGAAGAAGAAGATTAAGTGGAGAATATGTGTAAACTTACAGATTTGAACAAAGCATGCCCAAAGGATTATTTTCCTTTGCCCAAAATTGATCAGTTTGTTGATACCACTTCTGGACGTGAGTTATTAAGCTTAATGGATTCTTAGTCTGGTTATAATCATATCAAAATGAAGCCTGAAGACAGAGATATCATTTCTTTCATTACTTCTTGAGGAACTTACTATTATAATGTAATGATATTTGGCTTAAAAAATGCAGGTGCTACGTACCAGAGGTTGGTGAACAAAGTCTTTGAGGAGAAAATAGAAAAAAATATGGAAGTATTCGTAGATGATATGATGACGAAGAGTAGGAAATCGTCTGATCATATTACTGACCTCAGCCAGACTTTTGACCAACTGGAGAAACACTAGATGAGACTGAACCCGACCAAGTGTGTCTTTGGAGTGTAAGAGGGAATGTTCCTCGGGTATATAGTTAATCAAATGGGAATTGAAGCAAACCCAGACAAGATCAAGGAATTAATCGATATGGAGTCCCCTACTTGCAAGAAGGATGTACAAAGGCTAACTAGGCTAGTAGTAACTTTGAACAGATTATGGCCTGAGCTACAGACAGGTGCATGCCATTATTTAAAGTGCTCAGAACAAATTTTGAATGGAATAAAGAATGCGAGAAATCTTTTCTGGAGTAGAAAAAGTACTTGGGGTCACCTCGACTACTCTCCCGACCAATTCTGGGGGAAATATTATACTTGTACTTGGCTATTTTTTAATCAGTCGTAAGTTCTGCCCCGATTAGAGATAAAAATGGAGTTCAAAAGCCTATTTACTACACTAGTAAAGCTTTTAAAGGAGCATAAATTAGGTACCCTTACCTGGAGAAGTTGGCGCTAGCATTGATTGAGGTGTCCAGACGAATGAAGCCTTACTTTTAAGCCCATACGATAGTAGTATACATTGATATGCCTCTAAGGCATGCCTTACACAAACTAGAGAAATCTGGCAGATTAATGTACTGGGAAGTCAGACTGGGGGAGTATGATATCATTTATGAACTAAGGTCTTCTCTAAAAGGCCAAGAAGTAGCGAGCACCAAAATAAGCAGGCCAAACAAAAACCAAGAGGAAATAGTTAGAAAGGAGTTGATGATGATCAAACTTCCAAGGAACTTTCATTAGAGGAAAAATCAGAAGAAGCAACTTTCTACCTACCAGATTCCTCTTACCGAACGCAGGAGATGTCCAAACAGTAAGAGGAAGTAAAGAGAAAAACATTCATTTATGGGAGTTTAACAGACCAAGCGTTTGACGATAATCTCCTAATATGGAATGTGCATGTCGATGGGTCATCTTGCGCAACCGACAGTGGAGCAGGTACAATACTTAACACTCCTGATGGGATAGATATCAAATATGCTTTGCAATTCCAGTTCCAGTCCTCAAACAATAAAGAGAAATACAAAGCTCTCATTGTGGGCTTAAGTTTAGCCAAATCACTGAATTTCGAGAAAGTTGTGGAACACAGTGACTCTCAGTTGGTGGTAAATAAAATATTAAACTTGTATGGTGATAAAGGAGAATTGATGACCAGATACATGTCCAAAGGATTGGAGGTAATAACGAAATTTCCAAATGCACTTACTCGGCTAGCTTCAACAATAAGAGTTGAGCTCCAACAAACTATTCTTATTGAGATTTTGGCCAATAAGAGTATAGATGAAGATTTGATGATCAATTTTACTGCAGTATACATGGGTCCATCCTTGATGGATCCCATCAAAGCATATATTGAAGAACGAACTTTGCCAGCATATAAAGTCGCTAAACATGTGCTTAGATAAAAGAGTCTTGTATATGCGAGGGTTGATATTTAACCTGCAACATTGCATTGACCCATTAGAGGTTCCAAACTTGATTTAGGAGATACATAAAGGATCTTGTAGATCCCACATAGTAGGAAGAACACTGCTACAGTGAATCAGTGCAAAGTGATACTACTAGCCTACAATGCGAGCAGATTATGCAGTCTTTGCCAGAAAATGTGACAAGTGCCAAAGGTATTCTAGCATTCAAAAAACTTCGCAGGATAATCTAACCCCAATCGCTCCACCTTGGACATTTTCCATATGGAGTATAGACTTGGTCAGGCCATTGTCGACCACCCGCGGAAGATTCAAGTACTTAGTTGTTGTTGTGGACAACTTTACAAAGTGGGTTGAGGCAGAACCATTGATAGACATGCCTTATGAGAAGTTATACCAATTCATTTGGAATAATATCATTTGTATATATGGGTTGCCCTATGCCTTTATTACCGACCATGGAACACAATTTGATAATGATGAATTCGCTGCTTACTGTGCGCAGTCCAATATCCAAAAACTACATTCTACTCCAGGCATCCACAGACTAATAGGAAGAATGAAGTTATAAATAGAACTTTTCTCAATGGTTTGAAAAAAAGACTTGTTGATGCCAAGAGAAATTGGATCAATGAGTTACATTCTATTTTGTGGACACACCAAATAACCTCGAGGACTGCAATTAGAGAATCCCCATACATGATGGCATTTAGGACTGAAATTGTAATACCTGCTGAATTGGGCCTTCCATACCTTAAAGTTTTGAATTTTATCTCTCCTGTAAGTTATCTAATGCAAAGATTGAATTTGGATATGTTGGTTGAAGTACGTGAAGATGCTGCTTTAAGAAATG
The DNA here is from genome assembly GCA_949130495.1 of Sambucus nigra. Lineage (NCBI taxonomy): Eukaryota > Viridiplantae > Streptophyta > Magnoliopsida > Dipsacales > Adoxaceae > Sambucus > Sambucus nigra. Next base: position 337,120,424 of record OX422216.1, read on the forward strand.
CTGCTTACCAGCAATGAACGTTTCTACAATAAACGAATGAAGTCGACCAACCTCAAGGAAGGAGATTATGTGATAAAGAAATTTATCTAAAAGAACAAAAAACTTGAGGCCAATTAGCATAGGCCATACCTTTTTTTAGCAGTTGTCCGACCTGGAACCTACAGAATTGAGACTTTAAAGGGTGAAAAATTCAAGAATTCATGGCATGCCGAGCACCTTATGAAGTACTACTAATGATGTAATCAATTTTACTTAGTTCAATATCAATTTTCAGTATCAATAAAATTATGATTCCTTCCATTTCTATTTTTGATTTGTTTTGGGAGTACTAGTGTTATGCACTACAATATAAAGTTGCCAGAAAAACTTCAAAAGTTGCACCACATTATTGGTCGACACCCAGAATAGGTCCTTCGCAACAACCACATAGTTGATTATTGATATCAAATGTTAGTCGGAACAGGCAAAAGGTTGCTCGACATAGATTATCGATATCGAATGTTAGTCGGCACAGGCAAGAAGTTGCTGAACTTAAACATAACTTTATCGGCAACAGATAAAAACCCAAGTACAGCAAGATATTAAGTCCTCAAGAAACTTGGTCAACAAAGATAAGGATAAAATAAGATCTTTATCCTACTGGGGGAAAGTGAAGGAATAATGTTGTGAAGATTCCTCAAGAGGAATGTAGACACATATTCCACATATGTCTAGTCACACCACTGGTAACTAATGCAGAAATACTAAAATTTTAGGTGCATTAATAGAACCTATGGAGACAGATGGGTAACTAGTGCTAAATTTATATTTTAATATAATTACACTAGTAGAATCTATGTATTCATTGGTAATTTATGCTTAAGGGTGTCAATAGAACTAATGAAAAAATAAAGACAATCACATTCAAAGATTGATGAGACTAGTTAATCAAATATATTCCATTCATTTTATGATCATTACATGATTTTGTTCATAACAGAATTACAGAAAATTACTCTAAGGGAAGTTTTCCCTTTGCCTTAGAAACTGGCCCCATACCAGATGGAGGATGACCTAGAGTGTAAGGAGAATTGATAAAGTTGAAGTCTTGGATCATCCTTCTATTGCTGCTTCTTGGCCGATCTAACAGATGAGGAGGAAGAATAATTTCCAGCTCGTCGTCAAGGCCATAGTCCCCTAAATACTTGGAAATTAGGCACTAGGGAATTATGTTGACAAGAATCCAATCAACATCCGACTTAAAGGGAGAATCTTCAAGGTCTAATAACCCAGGATCATACCATTAACAGAAAGGACTGTTCTGCTCCACCTTCAGTACTATCAGGAAATTGGTCCAGCCCCATTTATAACCTTAATTATGGGCTTATTTAAACCGATCATCTAAATTCCCTAAAGCTTTATTATACCCATCCATCCATATTTCCCTAGGTTACCTGTAGAATTGGAAGTTTAACCTATCGACCTGGTGTTGCAACTTCTTCAGCACCCCATCTTTGGCTTGCAACCGAGTAAACTGAGTAACAAGCTTCTCGAATTATGTTTGAAGCTTCTCAGACATTTCAGCAAGGGCTTGATTTTTAGATTTTAATTGAGAATCTTGATTTACAAGAGTTTGTTGTGTCTTTGGCCTCACCCATAGTAGCTCGGCCAGGTCTAGTTCTTACTCTAGAAGAGGAAGTAGACTTTGTCGATTTTAGTGCCTCCACTTCTCTCTTTAACTTATCATTTTAGCCTCCAAGAATGAAAATCCTTCAACAGTAGTAGTAGATGTAGAAGAGGAAGTCTTCAATGTGTTCAACTCATCCCTCAAATTATTGTTCTCCTCCTCTAATAACTTGGCAATAGCCCTAGCTTCTTCCACTTCAATATTGAGAAAAAACTCTTGTCTTCTGAAATAGGAAGCATATTTCTCCAGTTCCTACTCAAAACCCCAGCCTTCACTTAAAGCCTGGTATTTTTGTTCATAGTCAGCATGTAAAAGGACCTTAGCTTCCTTATTATCCTTTTGCATTTCCTTAATAATTTTATAGTAATCCACGTTGTTGGACACAGCCTGATCAAGGAGGCATTTTAGATAAAGGTAGGCTTTCTTAGCTTGATCTCAAACATTTTCCCCGATTAACTTTAATAGCTCTTCCTCGATCAAAGACAGGTGACCAGATTTTGAGAGTCTCTCTGAAGTAGGTCAGTGTCAGTTGTGGAGAATTGGTTCAGTTTATTCATTGTTGACACCGAAAGTTACCACCCTACATAGACCAATTATAATCCAACATATGTCATTCAATGTGCCACAAGTCCAAGTCAGTATGATACAAATGCCTGACCAACAGGGAAACCCGACCAATAATGAATCCCGACCAACAATGAATCCCGAGTAACTGGGAAGGTCGACCAACTATTAGAAATCCAGCCTGTACAGCCAACGAAGCGACAATAATCATACAACCTGTGTAAATAGTGAAGCGACAACAATAGTGCATTTAATTCTCATTATGTATTGATGTAAATGCCTAAAAAATAAATACATTCCATCCTTTCACACTACAACTATCATTACCCCTCTTGGTCTATAAATACATTGTATCACTGATTCGTATCGAATCCTGCACATTGTTACCCTCGAACATATTCATTTTAGCCCCCGCGAGTACCGTAATTGCTATAATTACGCTCGATAACTAGACAACCTCCATTTTATATGCTAACGTATTATTTGAGGTATTATTGAGATTTTAGAGGTATTACGGTGCTTAGTATGAAGTTTGAGCGCGTTCTGGTTAAGTTTCGTCGCGATTCGCACGTTCGGGGGCATTTCAGTAATTTTACACTTAGGGATTTTTTCCTGAAGCCCTCATGGAAGTTGTAGCCCTTGGGACAAGCTTCACGTGGCCATAAATGGTGCGTGAATCGGAGTCCTAACGAAGGAAACACAAACCTTTAATCGGAAAAGAATTATAAGAAATTAATAACAATTCTAATAATTCCACCCTTGTCCATTTTCTCTTTTATAACAAATCCTATAATTCCATATATGTCCCCAAAACGTTTTTTGCAGCAAATGGTTATGGCGATTTGGGATTTTTCTTGGGTTTTGGGTTCGTTCGAAATCTGAGACTTTGGTCCAAAATTTGAGCTCAATCTTTGACCACGTACGCAAATGGGTCTTGGACATCTACTTTGTTGAGGTTTTTATCCACAATTGATGGAGGTGGTGGATTTTTGCCATTGTTGGAGATTTTGGGTTGTGAGTCTTGATTTTTGGGTGTTGGCCACACACTTACATGCACCAAATGAAAGTACATATTGCGTGGGTCTCGGTTTTGGCTTCGAAGAATAGTTTCAGCGGTCCATATTTTGGTCTCGGCAGTTCGATTTTTGTTTGTTGCCCACTTGTAATTGCGATTTCTTTGCAGCAAAGATTGGATGTTGAGTTTCAGTAGTGTTGGTCGATCGGGGGCCAACTCGCGGTCGACCGAGAAATTGATTTTTGTCGTGGGATTCAACTAGTGATGCCCTCCCATTTTCTGTGGTCGACCGATACTCTCTTTCCACCGACTCTATTTTTTCGGCTTAACCCACTTTCTATTTTTTATTTTCTTTTTTCCTTTTTCTTTTGTTAGTTAATAAGAGACTTATCCTATTTTTATTTCTTTTTCCTTTTTCTTTTTTTGTTCATTCTAACTTAATATAAATAGAACACTTTGTTTATTTTTGGATATATCTTCATTTTGCTTTAGTTTTTAGGTTAAGAACACTTTGGGGTTTATTTGTGGGGCTACCCCTCTCCTTATTTTGCTTTGGGTATTTGTTCATTAATGTAAGTTCCCTTTTATTTAAGCTTTGTATTTACTTTATCCATGTTTATTTATTATTCCATGCCTAGATAAAATAATTGTAGTTGTTTATTTATTGTTTTAATTATAAATTAGTTGTTTAATTTAATTATTCATGTTGTGTGAGTAGTTAAATATGGTTTGGGTCGTGTGTCCGCCATTGATGGGCGTTGAACTCCAAAAATTAGGTTTCATGTAAAATGGTATTTAATTGAAACCTTGCGAATTAAAATGGGATTATTATGCGTTTAACTTTCATTGTCACGCAACATTAGTATTTAAAGCAATAATCCGACTTTATATCGCGTGTGACCATTTTTTATTAAATATTTAATCTCGCATCGTTGGCCTAAATTCCTTCATGTTTGATGTTTATGATTAATTAAAAATGCTCGATTAAATATTTTCGAACTGAAATTCCAATTCCGCATGTTTAGCCCATAGCGGGGATGCGATCTGGACCCTCGTTTCATTAATTATTGTTTAGTTTAAGCTTCTTATTTTTTTCTTTTATTTACAATACCCATCACCTTTTACAATTTTTTCCCTAAAATAATAAACCGATTAAAATCTACACGGCATTCCCTATGGATTCTCGGTACCTGACTTACCGCTATGCTTTTGTCGCAAGTGCAGTCGTAGTTTAGGTTTTTGTATTAACGCGGTGAAATAAATTCAACGATTAACTTTTTGATGCGACGCTACTTTTCACGCTTAAGCAAATTGGCGCCATTACCAGAGATCGAACCCAGGTCACCCGCGTGACATGCAGGATTACTTACCACTATAAAAATCAAGGTAGTCAATACATAACAATGGACGTAGGATTTTACTTTCGAGTTGAACCACTTTAAAAATTCTCGTTGTCTTATTTGTTTCTAATTATATATATGTGATCAATAAATTAGGCTTAGTCTAGTTTTTTTCACCAAAAAATTGGCACCGTCTGTGGGAACGTATAGCTAAATGTTTTCACTAATTCATCATCCATGGCTGAAATTCCTGAATCAAGTACCAGAAATGAGGTAATTCCGCCTAATCCCTCTGCCCCTCCAAATAACACTGATTTAACTACAATTTTGCCTACCTTGGCCAAGGGTTAAGAGGCTATGCAAGATACAATACGAAAGTTAGCCCAACCTCTGCAAGCTGGAGTTCCTACACAATTCAATCAAAGGAATATGCCACCACCGCCAATAAGGGGTATTGGGCATAGCCACTCTCTAACTTTAAGGAATATTTCGTACCTTCAAGGAGAAACTTCTTCTATCAAGATTACCAATTCCCCTAATGGACAGTCCCTCATCCCATAAAGATTGAGTGCCTTAGAAAGGCTAATTAGGACCTCACCTTTTGATCATTTAGGACCCCAGGGAAATGTCTTACGGGTTGCAATGAGAAATACGCGACGACTAAGCGATCTAAGGGATGGCTTAACCAAATCCATATTAAACACCCAACAAACTGCTCAGTCCAACCAGAGAGAAGGCTCTGCACGATTAGTTGGTTGGTATAAAAAAGCCTCCACCCATAGATGTGGCACTGGCAGCGATGCTTGGAAAGGTTCGATTCAGCACTTAGAAGACAGGTTAGGAGAAATGGACAACTCCAAGAATCCCCTCCACATAAGTTTTATTAAGGGATATCCCTTTGTGAAAACCATAGTAGACTTCCCAACGCCAATTAAGTTTAAAGATGCAGTGGTCACTCTCAAGAATGATGGGAAGACCGATCCATTTCTTCATATTGAACAATACCAAGCAGCGATTGATATCTATGAAGTTGCTGATGAAATGAGGTGCAGGGCATTTTCAGGAACAATCACTGGATCTGATCAAATATGGTATAACTGTCTTTCTCGAGGGAAAATTTCTTGCTTCCAACAACTCGCCGAGTTATTCAATGGTAATTTCTATTTTGGAGCAAAATCAGTGAAGCGAGTAGCTCATTTGCTTAGTGTCACACAGAAGGTGGGAGAAAGTAACAGGGATTACATCACTCATTTTAACAATGAGAAATTGAAAGTCATTGATTACGAAGAGAAGACGGAAATCACTGCCATCATGAGTGGTTTGCTCCCCGACAAACTATACTATACTTTGGAAAAAGATCCCCCGAAGACGATGATATAATTGATGGCCAAAGCGAAGATTATTAATGCCGAGGAAGTTATGGCTGCTAAAAAGAGTTCAGATGCAAAGGCGGAAGCAAAGATAGAAGGGAAGTATGCTAAGAAGGAGCACAAGAATCACAATGAGCGCAGGAATTCGAAAGTAAAAGAAACCCTAGATCGGATATGAAAATTTACCAATTACACTCCCTTAACGGTCGATATACATCATGTTTTGGAAGAAATAAAGCACAATAATAATTTGAGTTGGCCCAAAAAGTTAAGGTCACTTGCTGATAAGAGGGATATGTTCAAGTATTGTGAATTTTACAAAGATCATGGTCTTGATTAGGCTTAATTATTGCATATTTATCCCCTTAATTTCGATATTTTTATGAGCCCGTGCATCATAAATAGATTCGATTTATCTCATATTTATGCTACTAACCCTTTTTGGCAAGTACTTTGTATTTTGTGTATATCTTATGTGTTTTACAGGTATTTCATGCAAGTTAGTGCGAGAGAGAACTCAAAATAGTGAAAGAAACCAAGAATGGAGGAGTTGAAGGGAATTTTGGTAATTTTACAGGCTTATTCCGGAGGTGGGTCCAATTGGAAAGTTGAATATATTTCAATTACAAGAGCACTGGAAAAAATGGCACCCCAATCCGAGCTACGGTGAAGAAGTTATGCCCATTTAAAGATTGAGACAGAAATCCCAAAATGTAGATGAAAAAGAGGAGACCAAGGCTTGACCATTCTGGAAATCCGAACCGGTTCACCAGTTTATCACGCACCAGATCCGTTACAAAATTAGTCATGCTTTCTAAATGTGACAAAATTTCCAGATATGGGATTTTTATTTTTCTTATCTTTTAGCTAAAAGAGTTTTATTTTTTGGGGACTCTTCTAAACGACTTATAACCTATATATTTAGTTATTATGACTCTTTTTATTAAGATTTCATTCATGTAAAAGCTCATAATCAAGTAGGAACATCTAGGAGAAGAATTTACATATTTTGCACCTTTAATTCAAGATATTTTCCAGTTTTTCTTCAACCTTTGATTTCTTCTTTCATGGTCTTATTCTTCAATATTGGTAACCTTTATTTTCAGTACCTTTATTATTATTTCTCATGTTTAATATCTCTTTCCACGCAATTATGAGTTCATGCAACGTAGATAACGTAGTTTTCATTAATTTCACCATGTTAGGCTTGATTTTTAAGGGTTGGGATGCATGAACCTAACCTGATGTGGTTTGCATGGGTATAAAATCAATTCTCTAAATTTAATAATTGATTAGATAGTGTATGGTGATCACAGCCGTTGTAGGACTTTTGATCTTGTTTGTCCTGGTAACCGGGATGCTTAAGAATGTAACGCGTGTGTAGCTAATACGACACTACTTTACTCATCTCTTGATTATGTATGATGCGGACTTGAACCCCATATATGTAATGCTTGGGAGAACTAAATACCGGATTTGATCAATTAATTAATTAACGACTAGTTTTGTACTAGGCAAAACACTAGGGTTTGGGGGATTGAATTCCTAACCTATTTTTCCTTAGTCATATTAATTCATTCTTAGTTAGTTAATTTTGCTCACGTAGTTAATTTAGTAGTTTAATCTAGTTTTCATTTAGTTAGTAGATTTAAACCCACAATCCCATAATCATCTTTTCTTACCTTTTTAAAGTCAATTTTAGGATTAATTAACCTAACTTATGTCGTGAAAATGAGATCATCCTTTTATCCTATGGATTCAATACCCAAACTCGCTACTATACTCCTTAAGAGTGAAGTTAAAGTTAAAGTTTTTATATTGTGGTTGGAAGCCGATAACAATGATTAGCGTATTTACCCGGACGCTCGGTTTTCACCTCGATCAAAATGGCGCCGTTGTTGGAGAATTAGGTAGACTTTAGGTTAGGTTGGTTAATCCCGAATTTGATCAAAAATAAAAAAAAATCCAAAAAATTTCAGAAAAATAATAAAATAATCATAAAATATGAGTGTCACATTTTTGAATTGCCCAATTTCAAATGTCTTACTTTAACTCTTTTGGTGGATTTAATAGTTATGATAATAGTGAGGAGGATGAGCTCAAGATTTATGAACATTGGATCAATATCACTAAAAGTGAGTCTCATAAATACAAGTCTGGTGCTAAGGCCATCCAAATTTATCAAAATGGAAGGCTTGAAGATGAAAGACTGTTAACAAAAATGTATTTTATCCCTAATTAATTAAATCAGTTTAATTAAATGCACATTTTAGTTTAACTTAATATATTGATTTTGATGATTCCAAACATATTTTTATTAAGTTGTTCTATATATATTCATTATTGTATAATCTTGTGTCGACTCTTCTCAACGGCATATTCAAGTAAAGGTATTCCCATTTGTTGAACATTTGCAATTGACACATTAGGTACACATGCATATCTCTTGATATATAAATGTTTGTGTTTGAAAATATTTTTTATAAATATTGGTGTATCTTTGTTTAAAATAAATTTCCTATGTCTGTTTAAATTTTTATCCGAAAAATAATTTTTTAATCCTGCGCAAATTCTTTTTTACTTCTTATGTCCGTTTATCTGTTCTAAATTTTTTATTATTACAAAAGTTTACAGCCTGGTATAATTTTTTATTGTTGACGAAAATGGCTTCTCACAATTTTTTATTCTGCGGTTCGATCTCTCTCAAGTCATGTACTTTACCTACCCTGGTCTAATCTGACATATATGGGGAACATACATACTGCAAGCAAAAGTCATATCCCTCTGCAAAAGCCACGTCTTCTACTCCACAAGTAGGCTCAGCTCATTTATGAGTCTTGGTATCTGTTACATACTTATATCATTTGGTACAAAAAAAATCTCATATGTCCATGATGCTTTATACGAAAATCTGGCCAAAAACTCTTTTTCGAAATATGTTCTTTACATTTTAATTCGGAAATTTCGGTTTACGAAAATTTGTTATCTATTTTTTTTTTGTCCGAATTTTTATTAAAATCTATTATCTGCTTTTTATTCAGAAATCTTTTACTAAAATCTGTTATTCATTTTTTTTGCTTATCCGAATCATTCTTAAGATCTCTTATATATATATATATATATATATATATATATATATATATATATATATATACATATATATGTTGAAGACCTGCTACCCCTTACCAATTTGACAGATCACAGCACAGCCATGTCGCATAACTGTTGAGTATTGACCCCTTTGTACTTTTATATATATATATATATACATATACATACTTATATATGAAAAGATTCCTGCTACTTATGTCATTATATACACTTATTGAGTTGTCCTACTTTGCAGAAGATTGTGACCATTTTAGGGACATCACCTGTGTTATCTGCGTCGCCTGGACTTGACCAAATATGATAAGAAATTTTTTTGTTGTTTATTCAATCCTTTTTTTTACTCTCTTGGATGTACTCTGCGTACATATATATATATATATAAATCTATTCCTCATATTTCAGTCCGAATATCTTTAATATATATATATATATCTATTATTTTTTTTAATATCCAAAATGTCTTTTGACAAAAATCTGTTTATCCGAAAACCTTGTATATCCAATTTTTTTAAAAAAAAAACGAAAATCTGTTATAAATTCTTATACGAAAAGTTTATATATATTCTAGATTTTTATATATATTTATGTATCTATAAAAAGTTGGAAGACTTTCTTTGATAAATGGGTCGCCCCTATTGTTTCCTCCATTGTGTGACACGTGCACCTACAGTTTGTCTTGGAAATGGAATATTTCAGAGTTGTAATCTTTCACAGATTTTTTTGTTCATTCAGATTTAATTTTTATTTTTTTTTGTTGGGTTAAGACTCTTTGAACTGTAGCAGTTCAGTTCGATCAAATGCTGGACTCTGGTATCTTGTGACGTTTGGTAAAAGAGAAGCCTTCCTTTATTAAGTATCTATCTTTTATCTCTCATTTATTACTAAAGCTTTCTCTCTCTATCAGTCTACCATTTAATTCTTAGACAGACATGGAAGATATCTTCCCATCTATTCTTGAGCATTTAATGCTCCTTCAGCTACAGATGTTTTCAAGAAGAGCGTATCTTCCTCTCCAACGGTCATCTTATTTTAGACATCTGCATATTGAAGATCAGTTGCTGTTGTTGAAACTACTGAAAAATAGAAAGAGATCAAAAAGAAGAAAATAAAGCAACAAGAGAAGATTTTTTTTTGCTCTACACAAAGTTTGAAATAAGGCACATATCAGTTCATTCTGGCTTGATATTTGTAACAACCCGCTTAAAATAATAACGGGTGGCCAGCCCTATACTATATTAAATCAGGAATTCCAGATGGTCCAGTCTCAACATCAACTGTCGGTACTATATAATATAGGACTAACTACCCGAAATCATATAAGCAAGATGTTATAAAAATTTTAAAACTTGCAACATACACAACCCAACACTATAAAACTACTAATGAATATGAGAGATGCAGGAAAGAACTATAATAAATAAAATGAACCAATTAATTACAACCGAATGTACTACAAAAAGTAGACCCGAATAAGTTGTCGGATCACAGCCAATACAATAACTGAATGGAGTAAATATAAACATGTATGTAAATATCCCTTGGGTACAAACCCGATATACAACATGAATCCTACCTAGAATTTTAAAGAAGTAGGAAGCGGCTACATGAAACATCCCGCAACAGTCCGCACCTGTCACGGCTCCCGAGACTCTGGATAGAAAGTCATCCGGCATCCCTGCGGTAGGATACCTGTGGAAATATATATATGTATATACAAGAAGGAGGGAGAAGTAAACGGGTCAGAGCCCCGAATGTGTAAAATATTTAGCAAGTGTGTTAACCATGCATAATAAATACCGGTGTACTTAATTTCATAAATAAGTGAGACCGCACTCTCGTGGAACCCCAACTCACCTCTCATCTAAAGGCGCGCACCTATTCGCGTCCTCCCATTTTAGTTAAATTACCCCTATTGATTTTAGGACAACCTAACTTATCAGGCCTAGCCTATATCCACGAGATCTACCTTCCCGTCATAATCTAAGGATCCACCCATTTCTAATCCTATTAGATTATGATTACAACAATTATGCCATAAAAGGCTTAATGAATTCCGATTAATAATCTCATGAATTATAATTATCATAATTCTTAAAACATTACCCCTATACATATACACATATATATACATACCTATATAGGCTAAAAGTGTAAGAATGAATATACTTAATAATATGCACATGGAATATTGGCAAGACTTCTCTCTAATCCCCAAATTGTACTACGTTTCGTGCGTGGGGAGTCTCGCAAAGCGAAATCCAAACAAGGAACCGCCCCGTTACACTACTCCTGACAAGGTCAAGATCAGAGATCCGAGTTGCCACCTATGGAATTACTTCTCTCAAATCTCGACATGGCACTGCGTTTCGTGCGTGAGGTGTCTCGCAAAGCGAAATCCAAACAAGGAACCACCTCGTTACACTACTCCTGGGCAATGTCGATCCTAGAGATCCATAATCCGCAACATACAAGTGTATACTAACATTACTATTAAACTATAACTTCTAAAGAAAGAAAGAAGAAAAGAAAAAGAAAGAGAATATAATAAAATAAAAGAATCTCCAATAATATCCTTGGGATGATGTAACCGAATAATACCTTATGTGCGATACATCAACCCCCATCAATCTAGTACACCATTATCATCTAAGATGTACTTCATAAAAGTCCATATCCCTTCGTCTATAGGATATATATATAAATATATATATATATATATATATAGGTATTTATTTCTAACCGTATATATATATCATCATCAATCCAATAGCCAAGTGTACATACTACATATGATGTACAAGGCCATGCACATAATATACCCGGCTATATATATCGCCGATAAACTGCATCAGTGCTATCATCTTCCCAGTGCCTGGCTGACGTAGCAATACTGGGGCCACCATGGTGGGACTAAACGACACCCATCTCGTGGTAAACACACGCACACGACGTCCCGAGAAGCGGTCATAGTTCCAACCGGCAATGATACGAAACATACCCACCATGCCTCATCCCAAAAATATATATCTATATGTATAATAATCACAAGGGACGACTATGACCTAGGGAATATCCACACCCTGCATTATATGCCAGGATGCTCACCCTCTACGCGCGCAACTTCCCAATGATAGCATGAGCGGGGTATGCTTAACCAAATAAGTATATGTATTATTCACATGCACAATATATATACATCCATATGATCCAATTATAGGATCAAATAATAAACCACCATATACGGTTTAAGTATCCATACCATGTATGTTCATAACATAAATATATCCATACATTTATATACATACGGATATATATCAACACATACACACATAACCTTATCTATATATGATAAGCTAATTCTCGTTCATATGCATAAGATATGCATATATACCTGGCTATAAGTATACATAGTCCTCAATATATAAGTCGTCATCACAATTCCTTTAATTTACCTCGATACGTGAACATAATCCCATACTTGAAACATATTCGATCATTTTCCTATGATGAATAGTCTCCCAAAACCATATGTATATATCTATACCTATATATATTCAACATTAGGGCTATCACCCAAGAGTTTGTGTAGGAATCTTTCACTACACATATCATCTATATCTCCGAGTACATTAAAGAATCTAGTAATCATTTTGACTATCGGTATACATATAAGTAATAGTCTATCAGCCTCAAGCTCATTCTTTCAATCATCAAATAATCTCATTTCCCTCGATTTCGACTATGGTTCGATCAATTTTGTGAATACCCTAATCTAAGATCTCTCTAAGAGTTCTTAGCCTCACATCACATATACACTTACTTTTAATCTACAATTAGGATTCCCAATCCGAAAGGGTTTTCCCCCAAAATCTCTATACATAACTCCAAATACATACATGGATACATTTCTCCCAAATTACCCTAAGGAGTCCCCAAAATCCTAATGTGTGAGAAAATCCTTATGTGTCTCCAAGAACATATCTCTTACATCATAAGAGAAGGCCCCAAATCAATAAACCCAACCAAAAAGGGTTTGAATTCACTATGGAGAAAATACCTCAAAATTCCCTGTTTCCGAATCGATTCGGCCCTGTTCCGAATCGATTCGGACTAGCGAATCGATTTGGCCTCCAAGGCGAATCGATTCGGGTCCAAAGACCTGGGTTTCTGCAATAGGCCGAATCGATTCGGCTTGGGGTCTGAATCGATTCGGTCAATGCAGACCTGCCAATTTTACCAAACCGAATCGATTCGTTTGAGGGGGCGAATCGATTCGGACCTGCAATTTTTGAAGGGTTCTTCTTCTTCATCAAAACCCACGAATCCTAAACCCTAAATTTCTCATTCCAACCCCCAATCCTTCATCAAATCATGATTTTAAGCCCATTAACCAACCCAAAGTTGATCCCAATCATTTCTATGTCATTAATTCTCAATTTAAACATTGATTTCAAGATTTAAACCAAAAATCTAGGTTTTGACATTAATACCCAAAACCATTTCTTTACCCCAAAATTTATGAAATGAAATACACAAATAGCTATTTAGCAAGATTAAACACTTGCCTCAGGTTTGTAAAGGTTGGATCGTCCTCGATGTCGCGGTTGGACCGGAAATCCCAAGCTTTTTCTTCCTCCCTCTCTTCTTTTCCTTCTTCTTTCTTTCTTCCTTTTTCTTTCTCTCTTTCTCTATTTGAGAAGGCTTCATCCGTAAGCCTTAAATCCTTTAAAACAACAAACCCAGTTTTAAATGTTAATACACACTTTAAATGACTCGTTGACTCCAATTCAAGTCAAAACAACTTAAAAACATTCCGGAGCCGAAATAAGACCCAATGATAGTCATTTTGACTATCTCGACCCTTCCGGGATCGATGGTACCCTCAAAAATATCATCCGGAATACTTTGAAACGTTCTCTATTTTTGGACTTCATTTCCCAAATTCTAAAATTCTCCAATTTAATTAAATTTAATTTTCCCAAAATTAAATTTCTCAGTCTCCAAAGTCGTGGGGTATTACAATATTTTAGCTGTCCTTGAAGAAGAGAACAAGCACAAGAATTACTACTTTACTGCAAAGAATTCAAGAAAAATCCAGTGCCAAATATTCAGATCTCTGTAAAGTCTTAAACCAGAAGAAACTCAGTCTTACATTGTAACTTTTGAGAGTTTCAACTTCCAAATTTTGTACTCAAACTTTCAGAACTGTTTGAAGTTGGATCTTTAGCTTCGGTTGTACAAGTAGCAAGGTTTAGCTGCTCGATTGTACGTTGGAGGTTTGATCCTGCCTTAGTGGATCACGGTATTGAAGCGCAAAGAGACGGAAGCGGCTCTGGCGCGTGGACGTAGGCCGGATTTTTGGCCGAACCACGTTAAAATCACGGTGTCATTTATTTTCTGCATTTAAGTTTATTTATTTGCTTGTGTCAATATTTAATTTCATTATCAAGTATTAGACTTGCTAATTAATTAACCGAAATTAATAAATCTTTTAAGACTGAAATAATTTTTTTTTAATAATTAATATTGTCCAGAAAATTAATTAAAGATTTATTTGATATTGATTTTTGTGATTTAACTTGTCTAATTTATTTAGTTAAAATTGTTAGATAATTTTAGTGTTAATCTTTGTTGAATTATTTCTTCTGATATTTACATTAAAGGAGTTAAATTAAAAATATTTTCTGAAATATTAAATTAACCACAAAAAGTTTGCTTAACTCAATTCACCCCCCCTCTTGAGTTAATATCTGGGCAACAATTGGTATCAGAGCCACGCTCTAATTTATTATCTTTGTTTTAAACATCTTTAGAGTTTACGATTTATGGCAAACTTTAGTGTTTCATCTCTTGGTGAGGGACAATCTATTAACAGACCTCCTCTATTTTCAAGAAACAATTATAGCTATTGGAAAAATAGAATGAAAAATTTTGTTCAATCAAATGATTATGCTGTTTGGAGAGTTATTATTAATGGTCCTAATATTCCCATGAAAGTTGTTAATAATGAAAATGTTCCTAAAAATGAAAATGAATGGAATGATGGTGATATTCAGAAAATACAAGTTAATGCCAAAGCAATGAATATTTTACATTGTTCTCTTGATGTTAATGAATATAACAGAATATGTTGTTGTGAAAATGCAAAAGAAATTTGGGATAGATTAGAAATTACTTATGAAGGAACTAGTCAAGTAAAAGAGGATAAGATAAGCATGCTTGTTCATAACTATGAACTTTTTAAAATGAAAATAGATGAGACTATTTCTGATATGTTTACAAGATTTACAAATATTATTAATGGTTTGAAATCTCTTGGTAAAACCTATACTGACTCTGAATTAGTGAGTAAGATACTCAGGTCACTACCATCTGCCTATATGACCAAGAAGATAGCAATTAAAGAAGCCATACGAGAAAGACCCATCTCTCTTGATGAATTGCTAGGATCCTTAATTACTCATGAAATGGAACTTAAAGTACTAGCTGAAGATGAGAAGCCTAAAGTAAGCAAAACCATTGCTTTCAAATCCATTGAGGAAGAGGAAGATAGTGATGAAGCTGATGATGATGAAAATGGTCATATAGCACTTCTCACTAGAAAATTCAAAAGATTTCTTGCCAAAAAGAAGGGTCATTCTGGAAAATTCAAGAAGTTCTTTTCAAAGAAGGCACATGATGGAAAGACTTCCTCCATGTTTGAGCCAAGATGTTACAACTGCAAAGAGTTAGGCCATATCAGACCTAACTGTCCTAAAGCCAAAGAAGGAAAGAATGATAGAAAAGAGAAAAGAAATGAGAAACACAAAAAGGCCATGAAAGCTACTACTTGGAGTGATTCTGATGAAAGTAGCAATGATGAAGATTCAAGTGATGAAGAAATTGCAAATCTTTGCCTTATGGCAAATGATGATGAGGTATCATCTAATTTTAATTCTGATAGTGAATATGAAACTTCAAATGATCATGATGAACTTCAAAATGCTTTTGATGAACTCTATTATAACTTTGATGAACTTAAAACTAAATATATTAATCTTAAAAAGATGCATTCTTCTTTATCACATAAATATGATTCTCTCTCTGAAAATATAGATATAATGAAATCTGAAAATAAGTCTTTAAAATTAGAAATCGAAAAACTTAAAGTTATTGATTCACCAAGTTATTATCTTATTTCTGAAAATGAAAAATTAAGACTTGAAGTAAAGGATTTAACTTCATGTCTTGAAAAGTTTGTGAATGGAAAGAAGAATTCAAATATGCTACTCGGAAGTCAAAGATGGATGTATGATAAGGCTGGAATTGGTTATAATGAAAATGAAAATGAGAAAAGTTTTGAAAATTATTCTAAAAATATGGGAAATTCTTTATGTACATATTGTGGAAGACACACCCATTTTTCAGATTCTTGCAAATATAGATTTTCTACTAAAGTCGCATGGATTCCTAAAGAAACTCCTATTTTTGCTAACCCCTATGGACCCAACACATTTTGGGTACCGAAAGAAAAATTATTTAAATGTCCATTGTAAGTTTGTTTTAGAGTGGGTTCACACAAATCAAAGTGGTTCTTAGATAGCGGATGTTCAAGACACATGACGGGTGACAAAAGCAAGTTTTCGAGCTTGGTTGCCAAAGATGGAGGGCAAGTGACATTCGGAGACAACTCCAAAGGCAAAATCATCGGCATAGGTAAAGTCGGTATGGATCTTTCCCCTTGCATTGAAAATGTTCTTTTAGTTGATGGTCTTAAGCATAATTTAATTAGTATTAGCCAATTATGTGATAAAGGTTATGATGTTACATTTAAAGAAGATTTTTGTTTAATAACAAATGCTAAGGATAATAGTGTTTTATTTGTTGCTTCTAGACATGAAAATGTTTATACTCTTGATTTTGATAATTTGTCAAAACAAAATGTTAAGTGTTTAACTGCCCTAAATAATACTTGTTGGTTATGGCATAGAAGGTTAGGACATTCCAACATGGAACAACTTAATATTTTGTCCAAAAATGAGCTTGTTAGAGGGCTGCCCAAAACTAAGTTTATTAACGATAAAATTTGTAATGCATGTCAATTTGGAAAACAAACCAAAACTTCTTTTAAAAAGAAAAGGGATATTTCAACTAGTAGACCTTTAGAATTATTACACTTAGATTTATTCAGACCTAATAGAGTTGCAAGTTTAGGTGGAAAATATTATGCTCTTGTTATTGTTGATGATTTTTCTCGTTTTACATGGGTTTTCTTTCTTACTCATAAAAATGATACTCACCCTATTTTTGCTAAGTTTTGTAGAAGAATTCAAAATGAAAAAGGTTGCAATATTGTATTTATAAGAAGTGATAGAGGAAGAGAATTTGATAACAAAGATGTCGAATTATTTTGTGATGAAAATGGTTTTGAACATAACTTTTCTGCTCCTAGGACACCCCAACAAAATGGAGTAGTAGAAAGAAAGAATAGATCTTTACAAGAAATGGCTAGAACTATGTTAAATGAACATAATTTACCCGAATATTTTTGGGCGGAAGCCGTTAACACATCTTGCTATATAATAAATAGAACTATTGTTAGAAAAGGTTTAGATAAAACTCCATATGAGATTCTGAAAAATAAAAGACCAAATGTTAGTTATTTCAAAGTCTTTGGATGTAAATGTTTTATTTTAAATGATAAAGATAATTTGGGTAAATTTGATGCAAAATCGGATGAAGGTATTTTTCTTGGGTATGCACTTCATAGTAAAGCATATAGAGTTCTTAATAAAAGGACTTTAATAGTTCAAGAATCAATTCATTTATCTTTTGATGAATCTA
The DNA here is from genome assembly GCA_949130495.1 of Sambucus nigra. Classification (NCBI taxonomy): domain Eukaryota; kingdom Viridiplantae; phylum Streptophyta; class Magnoliopsida; order Dipsacales; family Adoxaceae; genus Sambucus; species Sambucus nigra. Next base: position 337,138,313 of record OX422216.1, read on the forward strand.
ATTCTTTTGCCCATAAAAACAATGATGATGATGATGATTTAGTCCTAAATAAATCAGTAAATGAATTAAAATTAAATGAAAATGTTAATTCAAGTGTTGATAATTCCATTAATGTCGAAAAGACCCCTAATAAGGATAAAGAGGTTAATGATTCTAATTTACCTAAAAGTTGGAAATTTGTTAATAATCATCCTTTTGAAAATATTTTAGGTGAACCTTCTAGTGGTATTCTTACTAGATCTTCCTTAAAGCATGTTTGCAATAATTTAGCTTTTGTGTCACAAATTGAACCTAAAGATATAAATGAAGCTGAAAAAGATGAATATTGGTTATTAGCTATGCAAGAAGAATTGTTACAATTTGAACGTAATAATGTTTGGTCACTTGTACCCACACCTAAAGATAAATCTATTATTGGAACTAAATGGGTTTTTAGAAATAAAAAGGATGATGCTGGATTGATTATTAGAAATAAAGCTAGACTAGTTGCACAAGGTTATAATCAACAAGAAGGTATTGATTATGATGAAACTTATGCCCCCGTAGCTAGATTAGAAGCCATTCGCATGTTATTAGCTTATGCATGTTATAAGGACTTTAAATTATTTCAAATGGATGTCAAAAGTGCTTTCTTAAACGGCTTTATAAGCGAAGATATTTATGTTAAGCAACCTCCCGGTTTTGAAAATCACATATTTCCAAATCATGTTTATAAACTAAATAAAGCCTTATATGGATTAAAACAAGCCCCTAGGGCTTGGTATGATAGATTGAGTGGATTTTTGCTTGAAAATGATTTTGTAAGAGGAAAAATGGATTCTACTTTATTTATAAAAACTCTTAACAATGATATGCTTCTTGTACAAATTTATGTTGATGATATTATATTTGGATCCACAAATGAAAATTTGTGTAAAGAATTTTCAGAATTTATGCAAAAAGAATTTGAAATGAGTATGATGGGGGAGTTAAATTTCTTTTTAGGCTTACAAATTAAGCAAACTAAAAATGGTGTTTTTATTAATCAATCCAAATATATTAAGGATCTTTTAGTAAAATATGGTTTAGATAATTCTAAAACACTTGGTACACCCATGAGCACATCTATCAAGTTAGATATAGATGAGAAAGAAAAATCTGTTAATTCTACTTTATTTCGTGGCATGATTGGTAGTCTACTCTATTTAACCGCTAGTAGACCCGATATTATGTTTAGTGTATGTTTATGTGCTCGTTTTCAGGCCAATCCTAAAGAATCTCATTTATGTGCCGTAAAACGCATTTTTAGATATTTAAATGGTACTAAAGACTTAGGATTATGGTATCCTAAAACTACATCATTTGAACTCATAAGTTATTCCGATGCGGATTTTGCGGGTTGTAAAGTTGATAGAAAGATCACTAGTGGTACTTGTCACTTCCTAGGACACTCACTAGTTTCGTGGTTTAGTAAAAAGCAAAATTCGGTAGCTCTTTCCACGGCTGAGGCATAATATATTGCCGCCGGTAGTAGTTGTGCTCAAACTTTATATATGAAACAACAATTAGAAGATTTTAAAATATCCTTTCAAAATACTCCAATATTTTGTGACAACACGAGTGCAATTTGTCTAACTAAAAATCCAATTCTACATTCTAGAACAAAACATATTGAAATTAGACATCACTTTTTATGCGATCATGTACAAAAGGGTGATGTTAGACTAGAATTTATTTCTACGGATCTTCAATTAGCCGATATTTTCACAAAACCTCTACCCGAAGATCGTTTTACTTTTATTTGTCGCGAACTCGGTATGGCTCGTTTAAATAATCTAGAATTATAATTGAATATTTTTTTATTATTGTCATGAATAGTGTATTCACATTTTTCCAAAATACTGTACCAACTAGTAGACAAAACATCAACTCCTATTTATATGTGTGTGTTACTGCCTTTCACTCTATCTTCACACACACCATGCAGTCCTTCTATGTTGTTTGGGTAGGAAAACAACCCGGGATCTACACCTCTTGGGGAGAGTGTGAGCTTCAAACCAAAAGTGTAAGTAATGCAAAATTCAAAAAATATTCTTCTTACACTGAAGCTCTTAACGCCATAGCTCTCTCTCCTCCATTTGCTCCGTGGGTAAGTCCACCTACTTGGCCTTTTGTCCTACCACCTCATATGGCTACTCCGTCACAAGCAAACACTTCTACAAAATCTGAATCTTCCTCCACCAACTCCTACACCGGAAATACTATCAAACTTATGGTCAAAGAATAATGGGAAAGAAATCCTTCTTGAAGGACATCCCAATGATGTATGTCATATGATAAATAATCTGAAAATGTAATTTTCTTTTACTATCAATAAAATCTGCAGTTATTTTTTTTGCATCTCACCTTTTGTATCATCCATTCCTATTTCTTTTTGTTTATGACAAACAGGGGGAGAAGAGTGCAATTTTTCTTTGCAATTTTTCTTCATATTTTTTTTCATATATTTCCTTGGTTGTTTATATTTTTTTTCATATATTTCCTTGGTTGTTTGTCATCATCAAAAAGGGGGAGATTGTTAACAAAAATGTATTTTATCCCTAATTAATTAAATCAGTTTAATTAAATGCACATTTTAGTTTAACTTAATATATTGATTTTGATGATTCCAAACATATTTTTATTAAGTTGTTCTATATATATTCATTATTGTATAATCTTGTGTCGACTCTTCTCAACGGCATATTCAAGTAAAGGTATTCCCATTTGTTGAACATTTGCAATTGACACATTAGGTACACATGCATATCTCTTGATATATAAATGTTTGTGTTTGAAAATATTTTTTATAAATATTGGTGTATCTTTGTTTAAAATAAATTTCCTATGTTTGTTTAAATTTTTATCCGAAAAATAATTTTTTAATCCTGCGCAAATTCTTTTTTACTTCTTATGTCCGTTTATCTGTTCTAAATTTTTTATTATTACAAAAGTTTACAGCCTGGTATAATTTTTTATTGTTGACGAAAATGGCTTCTCACAATTTTTTATTCTGCGGTTCTATCTCTCTCAAGTCATGTACTTTACCTACCCTAGTCTAATCTGACATATATGGGGAACATACATACTGCAAGCAAAAGTCATATCCCTCTGCAAAAGCCACGTCTTCTACTCCACAAGTAGGCTCAGATCATTTATGAGCCTTGGTATCTGTTACATACTTATATCATTTTGTACAAAAAAAATCTCATATGTCCATGATGCTTTATACGAAAATCTGGCCAAAAACTCTTTTTCGAAATATGTTCTTTACATTTTAATTCGGAAATTTCGGTTTACGAAAATTTGTTATCTATTTTTTTTTGTTGTCCGAATTTTTATTAAAATCTATTATCTGCTTTTTATTCAGAAATCTTTTACTAAAATCTGTTATTCATTTTTTTGCTTATCCGAATCATTCTTAAGATCTCTTATATATATATATATATACATATATATGTTGAAGACCTGCTACCCCTTACCAATTTGACAGATCACAGCACAACCATGTCGCATAACTGTTGAGTATTGACCCCTTTGTACTTTTATATATATATATACATATACATACTTATATATGAAAAGATTCCTGCTACTTATGTCATTATATGCACTTATTGAGTTGTCCTACTTTGCAGAAGATTGTGACCATTTTAGGGACATCACCTGTGTTATCTGCGTCGCCTGGACTTGACCAAATATGATAAGAAATTTTTTTGTTGTTTATTCAATCCTTTTTTTTACTCTCTTGGATGTACTCTGCGTACATATATATATATATATATATATATATATATATATATATATATATATATATATATATATATATATATATATATATATATATATATATATATAAATCTATTCCTCATATTTCAGTCCGAATATCTTTAATATATATATATCTGTTATTTTTTTTAATATCCAAAATGTCTTTTGACAAAAATCTGTTTATCCGAAAACCTTGTATATCCAATTTTTTTTTTAAAAAAACGAAAATCTGTTATAAATTCTTATATGAAAAGTTTATATATATTCTAGATTTTTATATATATTTATGTATCTATAAAAAGTTGGAAGAATTTCTTTGATAAATGGGTCGCCCCTATTGTTTCCTCCATTGTGTGACACGTGTACCTACAGTTTGTCTTGGAAATGGAATATTTCAGAGTTGTAATCTTTCACAGATTTTTTTGTTCATTCAGATTTAATTTTTTTTTTTTTTGTTGGGTTAAGACTCTTTGAACTGTAGCAGTTCAGTTCGATCAAATGCTGGACTCTGGTATCTTGTGACGTTTGGTAAAAGAGAAGCCTTCCTTTATTAAGTATCTATCTTTTATCTCTCATTTATTACTAAAGCTTTCTCTCTCTATCAGTCTACCATTTAATTCTTAGACAGACATGGAAGATATCTTCCCATCTATTCTTGAGCATTTAATGCTCCTTCAGCTACAGATGTTTTCAAGAAGAGCGTATCTTCCTCTCCAACGGTCATCTTATTTTAGACATCTACATATTGAAGATCAGCTGCTGCTGTTGAAACTACTGAAAAATAGAAAGAGATCAAAAAGAAGAAAAGAAAGCAACAAGAGAAGATTTTTTTTTGCTCTACACAAAGTTTGAAATAAGCCACATATCAGTTCATTCTGGCTTGATATTTTAGCTGTCCTTGAAGAAGAGAACAAGCACAAGAATTACTACTTTACTGCAAAGAATTCAAGAAAAATCCAGTGCCAAATATTCAGATCTCTGTAAAGTCTTAAACCAGAAGAAACTCAGTCTTACATTGTAACTTTTGAGAGTTTCAACTTCCAAATTTTGTACTCAAACTTTCAGAACTGTTTGAAGCTGGATCTTTAGCTTCGGTTGTACAAGTAGCAAGGTTTGGCTGCTCGATTGTACGTTGGAGGTTTGATCCTGCCTTAGTGGATCACGGTATTGAAGCGCAAAGAGACGGAAGCGGCTCTGGCGCGTGGACGTAGGCCGGATTTTTGGCCGAACCACGTTAAAATCACGGTGTCATTTATTTTCTGCATTTAAGTTTATTTATTTGCTTGTGTCAATATTTAATTTCATTATCAAGTATTAGACTTGCTAATTAATTAACCGAAATTAATAAATCTTTTAAGACTGAAATATTTTTTTTTTAATAATTAATATTGTCCAGAAAATTAATTTTTACTAAATACGAAAATTAATTAAAGATTTATTTGATATTGATTTCTGTGATTTAACTTGTCTAATTTATTTAGTTAAAATTGTTAGATAATTTTAGTGTTAATCTTTGTTGAATTATTTCTTCTGATATTTACATTAAAGGAGTTAAATTAAAAATATTTTCTGAAATATTAAATTAACCACAAAAAGTTTGCTTAACTCAATTCACCCCCCCCCCCCCCCCCCCCCTCTTGAGTTAATATCTGGGCAACAAAGACTTTAAAAGGATTATAGGGAAAAAAATCGTTATTGGAAGCAAGAGTTGGATGCATTATTTGAACCCAATGAGGATTTTTCTTCCGATATTTTTGAAGTTTAAGAATGTTTTCAACTAAATGTGGAATCCGAGGTGCTATAACCAAGGAATCCTACTTTGGAAGAACTCTTGCTTATTTACAAAAGGCAATTTGATGACCTTACTGCTACAGAGTTAAAAATTAGAGCAACTTGCAAGGAGTTTAATGATTATTTGGACAACTTAGAGAAGGTCGATACTTGCGCTTCACCTAACACTTTTGATGATGAAATCATTGATAGTGATCCAAGTTCTTTTGAATCTCAACCTCTTATAAATATTCCAAAATCTACTGAGGGTGAAGATCATTTGTCTCCTTTGCCCCCACTATTATCTAATCATTAAATCCATCACAAGAAATGGATGAATGTATTGAGTACGTTGATCCGATCCTTGTATGGGATTGTTATTTTGAGATGCTTCATCTTATGGTCCATATACTTAGACGTGTAACTCCACCAGATCCCATTGAAAATTTCGGGGGAGAAGATTTTGAGGACAAGGACCATTTGCTTAAATTGTTCTCCAAGATGAAATATTCCTTTTTGTGTACCGATCTTCCCATACTACTTGAAAATTCTTTGTAGGGGATTCTATTTTCCTTAAATCCCAATGGTACTTGTCCCCCTGTGCACCCAAATCCCTCAGTATCCCCCTGAAATTTTTAATTAGTGATGGTCCTTTGGGTTACACATGCCTTACATTGTTTAAACGGAATTCTTATTTCTTGGGAGGCATAAATGAAAATTTTGAGGGTACACCGATTATCCCTCAAAGTCAAATTGTATTTTGGGTGGACCTTCAAATTTTTTGACTTCTTCTGTATGAGTTATTAGAAGTTAAAATCGTAGGTTGTACATAATTATTTTTTTCTTTTTCTTTTTCTTTTTTTATTATAGTCTAGTGTCATTAGTTAAAGTTTTTGTTATTCTTTTTTCTATGCTTGGTTCTAACTTGTTTTGTAGATTCAATGGATTCGTACTTATCGGGGATCGCTCCATTTGGGTAATATCTTTATTTACCTTTCTTTATATTGTATTCTTTGATAGTACAAATATATCACCCTGCTGCGGATGGTATGCTACTTCACATGATTACATGTCGTGGCCCTACCTCATCAAGGGGTGCGGTCACAATCAACGTGCTACGGACCCACCCAGTCCAGGGCGCGACGCCTTTGTCTTTTGCCAGTTACAGGATGTGGGGCTTGTAACAACCCGCGTAATTTTTGGGCTATTTTAATTAATTTCTGGAAAATGGAGGAAAATAAAGTTTTTGATAAAATTATTTTTATTGCTCAAATATGTTTGTTATTATATTTAAAGGCGATAATTTCAAACGGTTTTGAAATAGGAGTTAAAACGGATTTTAAACTGATTTTAAAATGTTTTTAATTCTTAGAGTTGTTTTGACTTCCAACTCTTCATTTCTTTGCCCTAGTTAAAGGAGTCTTTTGGATTCCAACTCTTCATTTCTTTGCATTATAAAAGAAAGTCTTGGGCAAGCCTTTTAACCTACTTTTGGCCCAAATTTTGGCAACAAATATATTTTATATTCCTCTTCTTTTTAATTATACTTTGGCCCTTGAGATTTGTGAGTTCCAACCTTAGATTAGAGGTGTTCTTGGGGCTATTTTGTTGGAGGTTCTTGGAGGAGATTTTGTAGATCTTTTGTCTTGATCTTGAGGATGTGATCTTTGGTTTCTCATCATGGTTTGAGGTATGGGGTTTTACACAATATGCTCCTTAAATCTCGCGAGTGTCATTCTCTTTGAATTCTTGTTAATTGAACTCATATTTGAATTGATAAATTCATTGAAATCTAGAAAATAATTGTTGAAATTATTTTGATTCATGTGGTATCATTATATTTTTTATGAGCACGTTGTCATGAGATTTTAATATGGCACGGATGTTGGGCACCCGCCAAAATTCCTGTTTCCTGGGCTATGGCTTGATAAAGCATATACGGATGTGGTGAGGCCTGGTGACCCGGTTAAAGTGTTGTTGAGAAATTATATTGATAAATTCTTTGAGATTTGCATTTTGATTTGAATATTCGTACTCGTGTTGTTACGCTTTGTTCATCGTTAATATAATTGTTGAGCATCTTTCTTGTCGGATTGTGTACTTCCCCATATTTTCTTTTAGTGGAAGGTTAGCGCGGATTTTGGGGAGCTATGGAGATTAATTTTAGCGAGGATTATTTGGGAAACATTTGTATTATTTTGATGTATAGAGCTTTGGAAATTTGTATTTTTTATTCGAGTTAGATAGTTGTAATTTTAATTCGAGAGACTTGTTGTAATTGAAGAGATTGAGATTAGTGGACTTATATTATTGTGGGTTTATTTAGATGATCTATACCTTGTCACTTGTGGATTTGGATTTATTTTATCGCATTAGCGCTCCGTTCGCTCTCCTCGGGCGGGCGGGGTGTTACAGCGCTTAGGTTGTTTGCCTTAGAATCCGCATCCCTCTCCATCCTAAACTCTAGACTTCGTGCGTCACGTTCCCATTACACGTAATCATATATCTTATAAATAAAGGTCCACACCTCGAAATGAGGGGATCAATTCCACACAATCGGAGCAGTTTCTACAGTACCGATTCTCTCTACACCTCCCCTACATACAACTCGGGAATTGTGCATCCATATCGCAGCTACCTCTCTGGCACACCGGGATCATCAGTCATCATGTACTCTCCTTTTATTCTCATACTTGTACGCCTCTTTAGGTATGATTATATTATACAATGTAATGCATATAATGAGAACGGAGCAGCACAGTGGACGTAGGCCTATTTTAGGGGCTGAACCACTCTATATCTTGGCTTCTCCCTATTTACTTGCTTATTACACTCTTTACTCTTGACTTACTGATATGAGAACGACAAGTGGATGATTTCTCGTAACATCGGTTTGGCGCCGTCTGTGAGAAGCGAGATATTTTAATCTTGTTTCTCTATAGTTTGAGTTTTTCAACACCTTATTTTATTCGCGAGGATCCTTTGGATCATTGTCTCAAAAGGAGATTCAGGTTATTGAGTTCTATTTTATAATTCACACCCTTAAATGGGTAATTTGTATATTCAGATATGTTATGGTCTCTTTTTTATGACCTTGGATTAGGGGTGGCAATTCGGGTTAGTCGTGTCATTTTCGGGTCGCGTTGATTTTTATTTTAGTATAAGTTTTAGGTACTTTTAAATCTATACAAGCTAAACGGGTCATATTCGGGTCATTTCGGGTTATTACCATAAACGGGTTATCGGGTCAAAAATTGCCAGCTCTACCTTGGATCTATCTTACATGCCCCTGTGATTTCATTGCATTTAGATAGTGCTGAAAAGCATGATGGGCTTTACCACCGAAAAGATGAATGGTTAGGGAAGAATTATGTTTACATCCTTTTTTTTGTTCTTTGCCTATGATATAGGGTTTTATCATTAGAATTGTGCCATTATGTGCACCGAGAGGTTATTATCTCATAGATAGACTCTAGTAGGCATGCTCTCTCCGTGTTTTGGGAGAAAAACTCAGTTTTTGGGGTTCGATTTTGGGATTGCTTTCCTCACCTGCCTAACAAGGGATGCGGCAGGTAGTTTAAATACCTTCATGCCGCGGCCTGTGCTAACGCGGTTATGTTACTGAACCTTCAAAACATCAAGGAACGGAATCGGGAGGTCTTCATCTCAACCTTGGTGAATGTCATACAAAGGCCACGGCAGTGCACCTATTTGTTATACTGGCCGCGACACCTTTCAATAGTGCAGCTGTACAACGCTGCATCCCCATTTCCTACTTAGGTACTCCAGTGTTTCTATCATTACTCACTTTTACTAGTCTTGTTCCCGATTATACATATACTTTATAAAGACTAACAAAATCAGAAAATGGAAGGAGAGTCCAGCTAGAGCACATAAATCAAAGATGAGATTGTGCAGCTGTACAATCACCTCAACCACCTCTACGATAGTCATGCTTCACTCCAGACCTAGGTCAACTATTTGACTCAAAGGATACTAATGCTAGAGGCCACGGCCCTACCTAATGTAGGCGCGGTACCTAAGAAAATAGGTCCAACAACCTTTGCTACCACGGCGATCTAAGAGGATCCAACTGCGAAATCAGTCAGCAGGTGTTAAAAAAGGAGAGTGGAGAGGGCAGAGAAGAAATCTGGGGCCTACACTCCTTTGGCCTGCCCGATTGAAGAAATCTTTGAGTTCATTAAAGAAGATAGGCTATTGAGGTGGACAGAAAAACTGAGAGCTCCACCCCACAAGAGGAACAAAACTACGTGGTGAAGATTCCATCAGGACCATGGCCATGACACTGAGCAATGCTATGCTCTGAAGGATGAGGTTGAAAGGCTGATTGTGCAAGGGATGCTGCGAAGGTTACTCAAAGATGTTTAGTTGATACAGCATTATCTCACCTGCCATATGCTCATTTTTCATGCTCATCCCCTATATCCAATATGTCTCTACTTTATAGTGACAACTCCTCTTCTGATGTCTTAAACTAAACTTTGTGTTATCCATACAAAGTCATATATATGAATAGTTATAAAATCAAGTTCACTTTTATAGTGTCATATTTTGATTCTCATTTCCATGAAATGTTATCTTATAAAAACCATTTTCGTCTTAAATAGATCCCGATCCGAGGCAATATGTTATGTCGGGAATGATAATATCCGAATGGGAAACAATGCCCGACAAGACGCCTAACTGTTCGAAAGTTGATAACAGTTGGAAGTGGCGAGAGCAAACATTGGAAGAAATTATACAAGTTGGACTGCAACATCACTCATAAGGGCTTCCAATGCCCGCTCTTGGCTTTCGGGATGCATCATTAAGTCGAGAGACTTATAAGATCTAGCCAGGAATGTAGTCCGTGCAGCCTACTGCTTGGGGAAGCTTGAAAATATCCTATATGTTAGTTGTGGGTGTCTTAATAACATAACCCAGTTTGGGGAGGCTTGAAAATATCCTATATGTTAGCTGTGGGTGGCTTAATAACATAACCCAACCTGGGTAGGCTTGAAAATATCCTATATGTTAGCTGTGGATGGCTTACTAACATAACCCAGCCTGGGGAGGCTTGAAAATATCCTATATGTTAGCTATGAATGGCTTAATAACATAATCCAGCCTGGGGAGGCATGAAAATATCCTATATGTTAGCTGTGGGTGGCTTAATAACATAACCCAGTCAGGGGAGGCTTAAAAATATCCTATATGTTAGTTATGGGTGGTTTAATAACATAACCCAGCCTGGGGAGGCTTGAAAATAACCTATATGTTAGCTGTGGGTGGCTTAATAACATAACCCAGTCTGGGGAGGCTTGAAAATATCCTATATGTTACCTGTGGGTGGCTTAATAACATAACCTATGTTGGGGAGGTTTGAAAATATCCTATATGTTACCTGTGGGTGGGTTAATAACATAAACCAGCCTGTGGAGGCTTGATAATATGCCACTCACATACATAGGGCCATACTTCATGAAAGACAATTGAAGCACCATGGGAAAAGCCTTAAGCCTTCTCTATATTTCCCATGATGGTTATGTTACCCCCCCCCCCCCCCCGCGGCAGCCATTATCAAATGATCGTAGCCCTATTCAAGCGACCACTCCCAACCATTGGTGTAAGCAGGGTGATTTGAACGTGCCGCAACCTATATGAAGTGCACTTGTGGTAATTTATGATGCAATACAACTGTTAAAGCAACTAAGGGTTGATGAGGCCTATAAAGCTACTACTTGTTAGACAAAGCACATCCCTGTCAATATGGTTGTGGCATTTAAGTAGATTCTAACTTCCACGTCTCTGATTATAGGGCTGCCATTCTAGTAATTTCAGGACAAAAAGGGCCGCGGCCCATGAACATGAGCCATACGAATTATAGTCGCAGCATGTAACTAGTACTTGTGAAGGTTCCTTTGCATTACTCAAGGGTGCCGCGAATTTAATCTGTTACTTCCACAAGTTCACTCCATCAATGAGTTTTTAATTACGCAAGGCAGTTGTATTCAAGACATCAGAGGCGTACAGAAAGCATCCAATAAAGCATTGAAGCAAGCAAAAAAGAAGATGCAAAAAGGACAAGAGAATGAGACCAAAATAATTAATGCAGAAAAAGGGGCCACAGCCTTGATATTATCAGTGAAGGTACAAGAAAATGGGTCGCAATCACTACATTTTAAAATTTAGAAAAAGGGATGCAACCCTATATCAATGATCAAAAAATAAAAAAGCTCAGGAGGCAGCATCATCATGCTTAGTGCCCTCCTCACCATCCGCAGCTATTTCAGTCTCTTCTTTAGTGGCTATTGGCTCTGCTTCTGCTCTCAGCCTAGCTTTCTCTTCATCCGCAGCTTTGAGCTCGGCTACGCATTATTGATGCTCGGCATCGCCGAGCTGCCAGGAAAGAACCTTCTTCGTCGTCTCAGGAAAATTCTTTATAATCCTATGACTTAGCTCCTGGTAGATGCAGATGTATGCTCTATTATTAATGAGGAAGAAGTCCCTAGAGCCTTTGAATGACTCCACTATGTGGTCAATGGCCAGCTAAAGAGCGTCTCCATGATCTGCTTCCATCTTCTTTAGTACCACGGCATGGTCTATGGAATCTTGGGCGGACTTGGCCTCCAGCTCTTCGTACTTCTTTTGTAGAAGTGCGAGCTTATTATTTGAAATCTCAACGGCTCGTGCAGCTTCCGCGATCTGAGCCTGGGAGGCCTTGAGGGATTTCGTGGCCTATTTGATGTTTTCCTCCGCCTCTTCCCTTGCATTGTTTGCATAAGTTAAGTCCATTTGGGCTGCCTGAAGAGCCACGACAGCAAACTACTTCCCGTACTCAAAAGATGTAGTCCGTGCAGCCTCTAAATTGGCGGCATGTACCCTTTTCTCAACCTCTTTCAATTTGTACAGGGCCTCGTACTTCTGTTTTTGGGCTATAATGACGTCCACGACCTGAAATTGAAAAGTTAGTAGTAATATGTAGAATGCCAAAGAAAAATAAAGAAGCACTAAGCACTTAGTCCTCCAAGTCGTCATGGGATTCTCCCACCAGCCTGTCCAGATCCACAGGGTCAAGGGCCCTTTTCATTCTTGGTGTGGGTTTTGCGGTGGTATCCCATGAAGACTCAGGGTCAGGTTGCCTCAATTGAGGTTGCAGACGACCATAGGGACAAACTTCACCGCAACACTGTGAGGGTGCCAAGTTTTCATTTTCTACAATGATAGGTGGTGGCGACGGAGAAGCTGTATTGAGGGGAGCATCATTTGACATAAAACCTATCACGGCCAGGTTGGCTCCTATATCGTCATCAAATTCAGATTATGGTTGGGTTGCAACGTCAGTCTTCTCTACGAAAGGAGTTGAGTTCACGACAGGAGTGTTCAAATCATTTAATCGAGCCGCGGATGGTGCCTTAGCTTTGGACCTCTTCCTCTTCCTGCTCCGTGCAGTATTATTAAGAACGACTGCGTCCTCATCCATTTTCGCCAATTGCGCGGCCAGCAATTCCCTGTCAACCTCCTCACCTGAAAAAGGAAAAAAAATAATAAACATTCAAAGTCAAAACAAAATGCCATAAGACAAATATGGTTGAATCAGATTATTACCCCCCATGGCCATGTCTTTTGGAATACGCTTGCTGGGAAAGAAACCTACCTCGAATACGGTTGCAGAGGTCAAAAGGACACTGAATCTATTTTCTTCTGCAGGAATTTTTGCGGCCTCAGCAACTCTCTTTTCCTGACTCTTGTTCAAATACAAGTTGTCAAGAACTGCAGAAAAGAAAATTCAAAGGTTAGTGGAGGTTAATATGCAACTAGGAAGACGGGACGCGGCTATAATAAAAATACCTAGCTTGGAGGGAGAATCCCATGCCCGCAGCATTCGATATGACCTCTCCCTCTCGTTCTCTTTAGGGTGGATCTCCTAGCCTTCCCTAGAGATGTATAAATACTTTCCCTTTCAGTTCTTTACACTGGTCGACCTCCCAGTATAAAGGGTCTCATCCCTATCGCGGATCGAGAAGTAGTAGTACCCGGTGAACTTCATGGAATTTTCCTTTGGGTGGCAGAAATGAAAGAACTCTGCGGGAGTAATATCCTTTTTGAATTGCTTCTCCCATAGAACTACCGTGGCAAGTATGTCCCTCCAGCCATTGGGATCTATTTGGGCCGGTGCCAGTTTCATTATCTGAAAGATGTGACGGATGGGAACAGGCAGTCGCAGCCCATAAACAAATGCATTAAGGGGGAAGAAAACTCCATCATCAGCCAGAGCTGTGCAAGGTCTTTAGTTCACGGCAGGTGCTGAGCACATCAAATTTTCTAGAAATTCGAAGGCCTCAGCCCGCTGGTCAACCCAGTCTTGGGTCATGATGCTGCGCATGTCAAGCACAGCTAGGGGTCTCTCAACCCTCCCAAATGGACCTGTCGGGTTATCCCTAACTTCCACGGCATCATCTCCTATACCCAATGGATGATTACTTGAATTGGGTTCTTCTTCCATTGGCGCGGACTGAATATCCTTCCTAGACGCAGAATCCGCGGAGCCTGAGTCTAATATTACGCAGTTAGGGTAATCCCTGAGTTGGCAAGGCCCTATTGATCTCAGAGGGGGCACGAAAGAGAGTTCAGGAGGAGAGGTTCCAAAATGCTTTGCCCAAAAGCCTCTTAGAAACTCGTCTGGGTCAAAGCTCATATGGCTGCAGCAGTACCTGAAAAGCAGAGTCCGCAGTTAGGCGTCGCAGCTAGTATGGTTTGGAAAAGACTTTAAGAAGCCACGGGAAGATAATATATGAATAGTAAATATTTGCTTGTTGGGAATTAGTTCCCTAACATAGTTATTAATAGGCTAAAACACTACCAACTCTATTACTTGAACCTAAGGGATTACCCTCTGTCCCTACTGGCCGCAACCACCTCATATATCATCAAGGGAACATACACTGTCACGGCAACAGGCTCAAATGGAATTAGATATCTGTGGCCACTACCATTTCTAAAATTGCTAAAGGTCGATTCAAGAAATTCTAGTAACAATTACAATTATTAATCATGAATGTGTATTTAGTTCATGAAAGTTTGAAGACTGTTCAAAATACAAGGGTGAGGATTCAGAGCCCTAAAAGACCCCACCGCCATGGCAGATTAAATGGATATGCATCAAAGTGTCGCGAAAGGCCAATCTCAATGCTTAAGGGGCCGCAACCATCGCCCACGGTATGCAGCGCATAGGGTCCACAATGGAATATTTAAGGGACCCTAGATTACTGATAATCTACCATGCCGCGGTCTCTATCTTGAACAGTTGAGTATCTAATGTTTAATCATTTTAAGATCAAATTCACAGAATACGAAGAGTTTGACTATAAACAACAAGAAAAGCTATATGATTTTTATGGCGTTTGGCAGATCAGGGGTCAAGTACGGCATATGAAAATCGATCCTAACAATTATTGATGTGCTCAGCATTCATGTGTGTTCGATTCTAGGGTTATAGCAGTGTATTCAATTGAAACCCTAGTTTTCTATCAAGTAATGCAGAAGCTCATGTGGTTGTATATTCAAAGAGGAAGTACAAGCTACGAAAACAATTTACAAAGATTAGTTGAAAAATTACCTGGAAATAAAGAAACCAATAATGCCCAGCCTCACACCACCTTGGAACCACCACGCACAGCCTCGAAGGGTTGCCAGAAATTGAAAGAAGACGAACACACATAAATTCACTCTCAATTTTCTCTCAAAGTATTAGAAATGTAATGAAGTCCACGGCTTGAAACAATTTATATAAGAGAGCGCAAAAGATGAATCGTCGCCTTGAAAACTACCACGGCACATAAGGAAACTTAACTAAGCCACAACCCCAATCGAATTCTCTTGGCACTACGACTTGGGGGCTTACTGATAGTACAAATATAGCACCCTACTGCGGATGGTATGATACTTCACATGATTACATGCCGCGGCCCCCTCATCAAGGGGTGCAGTCACAATCAACGTGCCGTGGACCCACCCAGTCCAGGGCGCGACGCCTTTTTCTTTTGCCAGTTATAGGATGCGGCGCTTAGGTTATTTTCCTTATAAGTCGCATCCCTCTCCATCTTAAATTCTAGACTTCGTGCGTCATGTGCTCATTTCACGTGAGCATATCTCTTATAAATAAAGGTCCACACCTCGAAATGAGGGGATCGATTCCACACAACCGAAGCAGTTTCTACAGTACCGATTCTCTCTACACATCCCTTACATACAACTCGAGAATTTCTCATCCATATCGCAGCTACCTCTCCGGCACATCGGGATCATCAGTCATCATGTACTCTCATTTTATTCTCATACGTGTACGCCTCTTTAGGCATGATTATATTGTACAATGTAATGCATATAATGAGAACCAAACAACACAGTGGACGTAGGCCTATTTTAGGGGTTGAACCACTCTATATCTTGGCTTCTCCCTATTTACTTTCTTATTACACACTTTGTTATTATTTTTTCTATGCTTGGTTCTAATGTGTTTTGTAGATTCAATGGATTCGTATTTATCGGGGATCGCTCCATTTGGGTAATATCTTTATTTACCTCTCTTTATATTGTGTTTGCAACTTGTAAGTTAGGGGTGTGGAATATATGTCCCATTTATTATTTCGTTTCATTGATACGATCACATGTTCTTTCCAAGTGTGTGTGTTATGTTTTTTTAGAAAATTTCCAAAAAAAAATTGAAAAAGTTTGAAAATGCCAAAAATATTTTTCATCAAAATAAATAAAAGTTGGCATTTAAAAGCCTAAAAAATGTCATAAATTTTTAGTCTCAAGTTGTAAATATCCAATGCACAAAGTCGAAATTGACCAAAGATAGAAATTGAGCGAAAATTGACGACTTAACGAATAAGTGTAGCGATTAATCAACCCGGTGAGATTTCGAGACTATCGATTTTTTTTTAGTTTTAAAATCAATCCGAGTTAATTGTTAACTCAAAGTTCATTTCAGCGTTTAAAAAGTCGTCGAGGATTTCTATTCCTTTGTTTGATCGGTTATGAGAAATGTGTGAGATGTTGTCTTGTAAAGCGCCAAAAATATCTATAAACTAAATTCATCTCGAGACGCGTATGGTTAAGTAAATAGCAATTTGGATAATGAAGTAGGCCCTCGTTTGTTACCCAAAAATATTATCCATATAAAGTTGTGAAAAAATTATCCCTTTGCAACCCAATTTGAGCCGAATAATTTTTTTTTCCTTTTTGTTTGATAACCCAAAAAACCTAATTAGTCCGGAATTATGAAAATCGAATATTCATCAAATAAAGTCCCAATTGTGTGATAAAAAGGGGAAAGAAAAATAAAAAATGCTCAACAAAAATAGCAAGAAAAATAAAAAGAAGAAAAGAAAAAAAATGAAAAGAAGAGAAAAAGAGCAATAGCCCGAAAAAAGCACAAATGGACATCATAAATGAATTCTCCATTTTACCCAAATACACCTTAAACCCAAGAAAGTCCTAACCGAGTTCAAATTACGAAATTATCTACTGCGGGGAGAGTTAAGACACAAAAGACAATAAAAGAGATTACATGGTGTGAAAAAGAGATTACATGGTGTGAAAAAGAGATGATGTTTCCTGTTTCCCTATAACCGTATTCCGATGACGAGATCTTTTCACCTAAAAAATTTATGTCCTTCAAAATGGTGTGCGTGAATTTGTGTCGATCATATTTACTCTTTTTATTACGCATACCCAGAGAATAAGCCACATTTTCGAGTGATTCGTTTGTGAGAGCATCCCGTGAGGTTTTGAAATCAAAGCGAATTTTTGAAAAGTAACGTAATTATCAATCAGTGGAAGTTAGCGGTTAAATTTTTGGCTTCGCACACATGCACTACGAATTGAGACTCATGAGTATAAATTTAAGGTGACTATTTGGGGGGAGTTTAAATTGTACAATTTTTAAGTATTTTGATTTTTCTTTGAGTCAATAACGAATTTTGTGGGTATATTCACTACAAACCCTCACGAGACACAACTTATCCTATTAGGGTAGCCTAGGGGTTTAAAGGCTTGTTGCATGCGCTTAATGCAATCGATTGCCCATGAAAAATGTATTCTATACCAATAAAGTTTTGGAAGGGTCCTTAACTCATACTCTCATTAGTTTACATTTCTCGGGATGCGCAAAGTTCTAAGTTATGGGGGTTTAATTAGGCTTAAATATTGTATATTTATCCCCTTAATTTTGATATTTTTATGAGCCCGTGCATCGTAAATAGCTTGGATTTATCTCATATTTATGCTAATAACCCTTTTGGACAAGTATTTCATATTTTATGTATCTCTTATGTGTTTTACAAGTATTTTATACAAGTTAGTGCGAGAGAGAACTCAAAATAGTGAAAAAAACCAAGAATTGGGGAGTTGAAGGGAATTTTCTTAATTTTTCAGCCTTAGTCTGGAGGTGGAGACAACTGGAAAGTTGAATATCTTTCAATTACAAGAGCACTGGAAAAAACATCACCCAAATCCGAGTTGCGGTGAAGAAGTTATGCCCATTTGAAGATTGAGACAGAACTTCAAAAATCCAAATGAAAAAAAGGCGACCAAGGCTTGACCATTCTACAAATCCGAACCAATTCAAATAGAACCTGAACCGGATCGCCAATTTGTCACGCACCAGATCCGTTACAAAATTAGTCACGCTTTCTAAGTGTGACAAAATTGCGAGATACGGGATTTTTATTTTATCCTTATCTTTTAGCTAAAAGAGTATTATGATTTGGGGATTCTTCTAAACGACTTGTAACCTATATATTTAGTCATTAGGACTGGTTTTATTAAGATTTCATTCATGTAAAATCTCCTAATCAATTAGGAACATCTAGGAGAAGAATTTACATATTTTGCACCTTTAATTCAAGAGCTTTTCCAGTATTGCTTCAACCTTTGATTTCTTCTTGCATGGTCTTGTTCTTCAATCTTGGTAACCTTTATTTCCAGTACCTTTATTATTATTTCTCATGTTTAATCTCTGTTTCCACGCAATTATGAGTTCATGCAATGTAGATAACGTAGTTTTCACTAATTTCACCATGTTAGGCTAGATGTTTAACGGTTGGGATGCATGAACGCAACCCGATGTGGTTTGTATGGGTATAAAATTAGTTCTCTAAATTTAATAATTGATTAGATCGTGTAGTATGGTGATCACAACTGTTGTAGGACTTTTGATCTCATTTTTTCTAGGTAACCGGGATGCTTAAGACTGCAACATGCGTGTAGCTAATATGACACTGCTTTAATCATCTCTTGGTTATGTACGATGTGGGCTTGAACCTCATATATGTAATGCTTGGAAGTACTAAAGACCAGGTTTGATCAATTAATTAATTTATAACTAGTTTTGTATTGGACGACACACTAGGGTTTGGGGGATTAAATTCCTAACCTATTTTTCCTCATTCGTATTAATTCATTCTTAGTTAATTAATTTTGCTCAAGTAGTTAATTTAGTAGTTTAACCTAGTTTGCATTTAGTTAGTAGATTTAATCCCATAATCATCTTTTCTTACCTTTTGAAGTCAATTTTAGGATGAATTAACCTACCTTATGTCGTCAAAACGATATCGTCCTTTTTTCATATGGATTCGATACCCAGAGTCGCCGCTATACTCCATAAGAGTGTTGTTAAAGTTTAGGTTTTTGTATTGCGGTTGGAAGCCGATAGAAACGACTAGCATATTTACACAGAAGCTCGGTTTCCACCTCGATCAGTTATACAACTAACTGGTGTATTGTTCTCTAGAATGAGGTAGAAGAACTCATCCGAAAAGGAAAATTGGACAAATTTGTTGATCGGCAGGCTAGTGGAAAAACTGGAGGTAGAGGTGGACAAAGATCTATATCACCAGTTAAGCCGAGAGAAGATAAGAAGAGGAACCATGACAATGATCCAGAAGACGATCCTAATCTTTTCAAAAAGCCTAGACAATCGGAACGCGAGGCATTCACACTCAGTTTTGGATCTTTTAATTGACACATGATTATAGGTGGGGATGCAGGAGGAGGAGATCATACAGCTGAAAGGAAGGCTTACCTGAATGAGTCTCAAGATTGTTCCTATATCCAGCGAATTAACCTTACCGAGGAAGACCGAACAAGAAAAGTTAACAAGGATAAGCTCGTAATTGGATTTTCCAAGAACGATCTATCTGGAGTGTTGTATCCTCGTGATGATCCTTTAGTGATCCGAGTCAGGATGAAAGAAGTACTGGTGGTAAGAACATTAGTGGATAACGGTAGTTCGACAGATATCATGTTCTACGCATGTTTTGATAGTTTGGGATTAAAACTTAGCCAACTGGAGCCTTACCATAGTCCACTCATTGGATTCTCGGGTGAGAGAGTATTTCCATTAGGGACAATCAAACTAGACGTGTTGATTGGTACATGGTCGACAGTAGGACGGAGAAAGTGAGATTCTTTGTAATGGACAAAAATGTTCATTCTGCTTATATCATGATCATGGGAAGAGTGTTTGAATAAATTCAAAGCTTTACCCTCTAAAGTTCATCAATTCTTGAAGTTACTGACCAACTTTGGAGTTGGAGTAGTAAAAAGAGAACATAAAGTAGCTCGGGAATGCTACTATTCCTTTATCGAGGAGGAAGATATGTTAGAAACAAAAAGGAAAACAACCACTTACCAAGTGGATATATCTGAGTCGAACAATAAATATGAGGTTGAAACCTTAGATCCACGAGATGAACCTGAGTTTGTAAAATTACAAGTGATGGAGGCAACAAAAAGCATTATTCTGGACGATGATAAACCGGAATGAACAACTCAAATAGGAGCATCATTTGAATCGGTTCTCAAATACGAGTATGTGGATTTCTTAAGACAAAGAAAAAAGGTGTTCACGTGGAGCCATGAAGACATGCCTGGCATATACCCAAATTTCCTATGTCATGAGCTTAATGCTAATAAGGATATTAAACATGTGAATGAACAACTCAAATAGGAGCATCATTTGAATCGGTTCTCAAATACGAGTATGTGGATTTCTTAAGACAAAGAAAAAAGGTGTTCACGTGGAGCCATGAAGACATGCCTGGCATAGACCCAAATTTCCTATGTCATGAGCTTAATGCTAATAAGGAGATTAAACATGTGAATCAGTGAAGAAGATTTTTTAGCCCGGAGAAGAACCAGGTTATACAAGAAGAAGTGGGGAAGCTTCAAAAAGCTTCCTTTATTGAAGACGTGAAGTACCCAGACTGGTTGGCCAACGTAGTTATGGTCAAGAAGAAAAATAATTAATGGAGGATGTGCATGGATTTTACTGACTTAAATAAAGAATGCCCAAAGGATCACTTTCCTTTACCACGAATTGATCAACTGGTGGACACTACTTCGGGGCACGAGCTATTGAGTTTCATGGATGCGTATTCTAGTTATAATCAGATCAAAATGAAGCCAGAGGACAGAGAAAGCACTTCCTTTATTACTCCTCGAGGAACTTATTGTTACAATGTTATGTCATTTGGTCTAAAAAATGCCGGTGCTATTTATCAAAGATTGGTGAACAACGTATTTGAGGAGAATATAGGCAAGAACAAGGAGTTGTATGTTGACTATATGCTCACTAGGAGCAAAAAATTTGTTGATCATATTTCCAACCTTTGCCAGACGTTTGATCAATTAGAAAAGCACCAAATGAAGTTAAAACCCACCAAATGAGTCTTCGGAGTTCAGGAGGTAATGTTCCTCGAGTATATAGTAAATCAAAGGGGCATTGAAGCTAATCTAGATAATATCAAAGCTTTAATAGAAATGTGATCCCCGGCCTATAAAAAGTATGTTCAAAGGCTAATATGTCGTGTAACAACACTTAACAAGCTTGTGTCTCAAGCAAGGATAGGTGTTTGTCATTATTTAAGGTACTCAGAAAAACCTTTGAATGGAACGATGAATGTGAAAAAGCCTTCCTGGAGTTGAAGAGGTACATGGGAGCACCACCACTACTTTCCCGACTAGTGTTGGGAGCAAATCTATATCTATATTTGACAGTTTCTGAGTCAGATGTTAGCTCTGCCTTAATCAGGGAGGAGAATGGAGTCTGAAAGCCAGTTTATTACACTAGCAAAGCTTTTCGAGGAGCAGAAGTAAGATATCCCAGACTAGAGAAATTAGCATTGGCCTTAATTGAGGATACTAGACGGATGAAGCCATATTTTTAAGCTCACACCATAGTGGTATACACTGACATACCACTGAGGCAAGCTTTGTATAAGCCAGAAAAATCTGAGAGATTGATGTATTAGGCTGTGGAGTTGATGGAATATGACCTTGTATATGAACCGAGGACTAGTTTAAACGGCCAAACTATAGCTGATTTTATTGAAGAATTCACTTACCTAGAGGTCCCTAAGCAACAAGGGATTCTAGCTGAGAAACATATAAGAGTCAACAGACCTTCTGAAAATACTCCCGACCAACTTCGAGTAGGGGAAACTATAAAAGAAGTTATCAGCGATCAACTAGAACCATCCAGTGGAGTACATGATATGAAGAAGAAATATGAGGAGGTGAAAGGTAAAATCTTCCATCAAGGTATGCTAACAAACTAAGCGTTTGATGGCAATATCGCCATGTGGAGTCTATATGTTGATAGGTCATCCTGTGAAACTGGATGTGGAGCTAGAATCATTCTCAGTACTCCAGATGAGCTAGATATAGAGTACGCTCTATGATTCCAATTTCAAGCCTATAATAATGAGGCAGAGTATGATGGTGCAATTATTTATTTAAATCTAGGTAAATCTCTGAATGTCGAGTAAGTTGTGGTATACAGTGATTCATAATTTTTTGTAAATCAAGTGTTGAACTTATATGAAGCTAAAGGAGAACTGATGACCAGATACTTAGCCAAAGCTTTAGAGATAATTTTCACTTTGCTATCTATCCAGATGATCAGAATTCCAAGAATGAAAAATGCCCAAGCAGACGCGCTTGCTTAACTAGCTTCAGTATATAGAACTGAGTTGCAAAGAACTATTCCTATTGAACTACTTGCTAATATAAGCATTTATGAAGTTCTGATGGTTAATTTTATTACAGTTGATATGGGGCCATCTTAGATGGATCCCATAAGAGCATATATTGAAGATTGGATTCTTTCATTCGACCTACTTGAAGCTAAGAATTTAAAATATAAAGCCGCTAGATATGTGCTAGATGGTGGTGTGTTATATAGAAGAGGATTAACTGCTGGTCTATAACGGTGGGTACATCCAGCCGAAGTGAAGGATTTGATTGAAGAAGTCCATGAAGGGTCCTGTAGAGCCCATGTAGTAGGAAGAACGTTGTTACAGAGAATCCACACATAGGGGTACTACTGGCCAACTATGTGAGTAAATTATACAGATTTCGCCAAGAAGTGTGATAAGTCCCAAAGGTTTTCCAGCATACGCAAGACTCCATAAGCTCTCCTAACACCAATAACTTCACCTTGGACCTTTGCTATGTGGGAAATTAACCTGGCCGGGCCTCTGCCGACAATCAGAGGAAGGTTCAAGTACCTGGTTGTAGTTGTGGATTACTTTACTAAATGGATGGAAGCTAGACCATTGAATGACATGTCGTATGAAAAAGTTTACCAATTTATTTGGAAGAATATCATATGAAGGTATGGCTTACCATATGCCTTTATCACTAATCATGGTACACAGTTCGATAATGACGAATTTGTTGCTTATTGTGCCCAATCCAACGTACAAAAAATCCACTGTGCTCCTGGCCATCCTCAAAGCAACGGCCAAACAGAGGTAACTAATAGAACTTTGCTGAATGGGTTGAAGAAAAGGTTGGAAAATACTAAACGGAATTGGATCAATGAACCGCAGTCTATCTTGTAGGCTTACCGAACAATTCCTAGAATAGATACTGGAGAAGCTCCCTATATGTTAGCATTTGATACTGAAGCAGTAATTCCCGCTGAACTAGGTTTACCTATGCACATAGTTCTTAACTTCAATACCCAGTTAGTGATTTCATGAGATGGATGGACTTAGACATGCTGAAAGAGGTATGTGAAGATGCGGATTTAAGGAATGCAACCTATCAACAAGGAACTGCACGTTTTTACAACAAGAGGGTAAAGCCAAACAACTTAAAAGACGGTGATTATGTTTTGAAGAAAGTGATTCAGAAAATAAATAAGATGGAAGCCAATGGGCATGGGCCTTATCGTATTACTACAATCATCTGACCAGGCACATATCGAATTGAGACTTTGAAAGGTGAAGAATTCAAGAACCCATGGAATGAACAACACTTGAGGAAATACTATCGATGATGCAATCATGTTATATTAAGTTCATTTCGATATTAATAAATATGTGATTTCCCCAAAATTGTTATTTTTTTCGGAGTACTAGTGTTAAGCACTACGTTATGCATCTAAAAAAATACCAACAATGTTGTTTGGCAATAACAAAGGCACCAACAAAGTTGGTCGTCAATATAAAAATACCAACAATGTTGGTCGGCAACAATAAAGGCACCAACAAAGTTGGTTGTCGACATAAAAATACTCACAATGTTGGTTAGCAGCAACAAAGGTACCAACAAAGTTGGTTATCAACATAAAAATACTAACAAAGTTGGTCAGTGTTAATTAAAACCACCAACAAAGTTGGTCGGTATCAATAAAGACCACCAACAATGTTGATCAGCATCAGTAAAGGCACCAACAAAGTTGGTTGTCAAAAACCACGCAAGGCAAAAATGTAAGTCCCAAATGCTTGGTTAACGAAGACCCGGATGAATAGTTTTCATCTAAATTGGGCGAAAAGATGGACAAATGTTTCACTCATGCCTAGGAACCAAGGTTACTAATGCAATTACCTAAAAAATTTAGGTACATTAGTAGAACCATGGTGATGCATTGGTAATTGATATAATACTTAGGATAATCCTAAAGATATCAATAGAATCGGTGAAAAACTATAGATTAACCAAAAGTTGATCCATTCATAGTCAAAGACTAAAGAAACATGCATATATGCAAAGATTGACTAAAAGTTTATCCATTCATAAAATATAATTTTCATTAAATTAAATGATTGCATATTGTTTCTTCAATATGCAAAAACAAAATACAAAGCCTTATTCTACGGGACATTTTCCTTCAGCCTTAAAAATTGGATTCATACCAGTTGGAGGATCATCCAAAGCAAAAGGGTAGTTTATGAAGTTAAAGTTTTGAACCATCCTAGTATTGTTGCTACTAGGAAGATTAAGAATATGAGGAGGTCAGACGATATCTATTTCATCATGTAGCTCGTAATCTCCTAAGTATTTCAAAATCAAGCATTGAGGAATACGATGAACAGGAATCCAGTTAACATCCAACTTGAATGAAGGATTATCAAGCTCCATCAAACCTGGGTCATACCAATCCCATAAAGAGTTGTTCTGATTCACCTTCATTACGGTTAAAGCATTCATCTAACCCCATTTACATGATTCATTCTTGGCATGTTGAAGTCTATCGTCAAAATGGTCCCAAAGCTTCGTTATACCCATCCATCTAAACTTCTCTTGGTTGCTTGTGGAATTGAAAGGTTAATTTATCAACCTGAGATTGTAGCTTCTTCAATACTCCATCCTTAACCTTTAATTAGGAAGATTGAGTGGATAATTATTCAGACAAGGTCTGCAGCTTCTAGGACATCTCAACAATATCTCGATCTTTTTCTTTTAACTATGCAGCTTGATTGCCAAGGGCCTGCTGGGTCCTACTTTCCTTTGTGGTTCCTCGACCAGGCTTACTTTTTTCTTGGGAGGAATATGAAGTCTTAATCATATTTAAGGTTTCCACTTCATCTCTTAATGTTGCATTTTCAGCCTCTAAAAAGAAGTAACCCTCATTAATAGTAGCAACAACTGCTCCAGATGCAGACTTCAAAAGATTCACTTCATTTCTCAAATTATTATTCTCTTCTTCCAGAAGTTTGGCAACAGTTCTTGTTTCTTCAACTTCAAGTTTAAGCAAAGATTCCATTTTATTGTAAACAGAAACAAAATTATCAAAACCCCAACCTACACTTAACCTTTGATAATTCTGCCCATAGCTCTGGTGTAACAACATGGTGGATTCTTTATACTTCTCTTGAAGTTCTTCTATGATCTCATAGTAGGCATCATTATTTTATACCGCCTGATCAAGTAAGTACTTCAAATACTTGTAGGCTTCTTTAGCTTGATCTGATAAATCATCACCGAGCAATTGAACAATTTCTTCTTTGGACAAGTCCATATGACCCGCTTTGAAAAAATCATTGCACTTCCTCAGTAGCTAGGTATCATCGGAATATAGTTGTTCCATATTTGCTATAAACTAGCAAGAATAAATGATCTCCAATCAACAACAAGAATGGAGAACAGGTATAATCAATAAGAGATAAAAAGGAGAAAAGATTCTTTTATTGATAACAAAGAGTTCAAATACAATCAAAAGAAAGAAAAAAAAACAAAAGGGAAAACTCCAAACAACTTGACACCTTTTCCCTATCATTCTCAACCTTCTTATCTTGATCAGAAAAGGAGGCTACATGCTAGATTTTCTTGGTTTACTCGGCTGGAAGAAGAGAAGAATAAAAAATTTTAGGTTGGTCTGCAGTATATTCAACCACTAAGAAAGACTCTCCATAACCAGATTCATCTTCAACCTCATCCTCAATGAATAGAGGAGGACCATGAATATATCTCTAAAAAAGTTCAGAGACCTCAACTAAGTTCAACTCCTGAAGGGAAGCAACCCAACAATCTCTGAAGCATTTTTGTTTTGCATACTCAATTTGAGGAGAGTCAGCAAAAATGGCTTTGTTCCAACTTTTGTCCCAACCAACACTGAAGGAGGCCTTCACAATAGAATTTCACTTAGATCTGGCAGAGGATATAAGCTTTTCAGCATCCTTAGCCCTACACTCAGCTTCCTGTGCCCTAAGTTACGCTTCCTCTTCCTTGCGCTCAACTTCCTCAGCCTTGTGCTCAGCTTCCTTTGCCTTGCGCTCCGCTTCAAGGGCATTTTCATCAGACGTCTCACGAACAGTTTCAGTTGTCTTCAATTTATCCATGACGTGACTAAGGATTTATCTCAGAAATGCGTTCTTTCTAGGCTCAAGTGAAAGCCTGTCGTGTTAGTAATAATCCGACAAGTCGGGATCGTCTCTACAGGGATAAAAAATTGGCAATAAGGAATTCTGTAAGAAAAGTTATTTATCCTTGAAATGATTTCTCCAAAGAAAAGAAAAGATGATGGATGGGTTTAAATTTCCAATTGGTGAGGAAATAAAATGTGCACAAAGCACTAAGAATTATAAAGAACTTAGATTTGAAAATCAGAGAAAATAAGGTGGAGTGCAATCCCTCCATCCTTAGTAAATTGCCGTATAGAATACTAGAATTGTAAATTGAAATTTTTGACTAAATCCAATCTTCATAAATCCTAAGCATTACATATATGAGGGAACTATCCCGCATCGTATGAAATCAAAGGTAAATACAAAGCGGTGAATAGGAAATTATACTTATATAGTCCTCTTAAACATCCCAAGTACCTAGGGCAAGAGAGATTAAAAGATCGGCTATGTTCACATGATTTCCATACACGATTCGGTCAATATTTAATTTACCCTCTATTTTCTACATGGGTAATTTACCTCGGAATGAGTTCATGTACCCCAACCCTTGAAAATTTAGCTATAAATAGTTTTATGAGAAAACAAATTCATAACAATGCATGTAATTGTGGATCTAAGAAACATTATAAGAATAGAAATTACAAAATCGGTGGTAATTGAATTGAAAACATAATTGAGACTGACTAAGAGAATGGAATTTGATACTTTAAATCAGCACTAGAGAAAAGAGATGATTGAATCTAGAAATATGTCTTGTTCCTCAATCTTACAAATTAGGGTTTTTCTAAGAATATGAAATTAATCTAAAAATTCTCAAAAATCTGACTCTCTCTCTCTCTAAAATTCGACTCCCTTGGAATGATGTAGGGCTTGCCCTTTTATAGCACCAACTAGCACGAATTTGACAGCTAAAATCGATGGGATGCGCAAGATATTCCAAGATTTGCACCTCTTGAGCTCCATAATTAATGCCAGGAATTCTAGCAGCCGGACTGGTCCTGATCCCATCGGATCGGTTCGATTTTCAGTCACCGGATCGTTTTTTTTATTTCTACCGGATCGGTCTGAATCCCATCGGATTGGTTCTTCTATCATCGATTCGGCATCAATCCAGGGTCTACTGGAAAGGTGTCATTTCGGATCGGTCCGAGATAGGCCGGATCGGTCTGATTATCTTCAAGTTTGACTTTTCCTTTCCATCTTTGACTGGTCATAACTTTTGATCTCGAGCTCCGATTTGACTGTCGTTTCTTCCGATGCTCTTGTGAAATAAGGATCTTAAACTTTCCTTAAGTCTTCGAATCCGAACTCGTGGTGTAAATTTACGCTTTTTCCCTTCGACTTGTCTGCTTTTCTTTTCTTCCTTTCTTCCGGTTTCTTTCTTTCTTTTCTTGCACTAAATTCCTGTAAAATAAATAAGAAATACACAAAACTCGAGGTACTCATTATAAATAGTCAATGACAATGATATGGGATAAAAACGATTCAATTACATTGTTCGAGATATCAAAATCATTAACTTAAGGGGCTAAATTCAGAAGAATTTATGCTTGGTCAAATCCCCTTAACTTAGAACTTTGCACGTCCCGAAAAATGTAAATGAAGCTACTCAAAGTTTTATTCTTGATAATTCCTTTATTAAAATTAAATTCCACTTTCGCAGGCATGCGATTGCATTGAGCATATGCAACAAGCCTTTAAACACCTAAGTTACCCTAGTAGGACGAGTTTTATCTCGTGAGGGTTTGCAGAGAATACACCCACAAAATTCTTTATTGACTCAAATAAATATCAAAATACTTAAAATTGTACAATTTAAACCTTTCGAAAAATAGTCACCATAAATTCATATTCAAATGTCTCAAACCATAGTGTGTGTGTGCAAAGCCACAAATTAAACCTCAAATTTCCACCGATTGAGCATTACGTTACTTTTCGAAAATTCATTTTGATTCAAATTCTTACAGATGCACTCACAAACGAATCACTCGGATTGTGGTTGTTTTCTCTTGGTATGCATGATATAAAGAGTAAACATAATGGACACAATTTCATGCATACAAATTGAAAAGAAGGAAATATATGGTGAAAAGATCTCATCATCGGAATACAGTTATTAGGAAACGGGAAATATCATCTCTTAATCACACCATTTTAATCTCTTTTACTATCTTTTCATATATTATCTCTCCATGCAATAATTAATTTCACCATTCGGACTCGGTTAGAACTTTTTCGGTTAAAAAGTGTACAGAGTAAAATTGGGAATAAACGGATTGTTCGAAATTGGAAAATGTACTGATGACGTCCATTAGTGCTTTTTTGGGCATTTGCTCATTTTTCTCTTTCTTTTTCTCTTTTCATTTTTTTCTTACTTTTTTTTCATTTTCTTCCCCCCTTTTTATTACACAATTTGGACTTACTTGATGAATTTCTAATTTTTCACAATTCCGGGCTATTTGGGATTTTCGGGTTATCAAACGAAAAGATAAATTTTATTTGGCTCAATTTGGGTTACAAAGGGATAATTTTTCACAACGTTTTTATGGCTAATATTTTTGGGTAACAAACGAGGGCCTACTTCATTGTCCAATTTGCTAATCACATTACCATATGCATCTCGAGATTAATTAAATTTATAGATATACTTAGCACGAATTTTGAGACAACATTTCACACATTTCCCATAACCGATCCAAATAAAGGATTGAGATCATCAACGACTTATTAAAACGCTGAAAAGAACTTTGAGTTAATCATAAACTCGGATTGATTTAGAAACTCATAAAAAATTGAAAGGCTCGAAATCTCACCGGATTTGATCAATCTCCACACTTATTCGTTAAGTCGTCAATTTTCTTTCAATTTCCATCTTCGGTCAATTTTGGCTTACTGCAATTGATTGTTAACAATTTGAGACTTTAAATAGAATAAAGGTGATATTTTTGAAAAATTTAAATTTAAATTTTTATTTATTTTGAAGAAAAATATTTTTGGCTTTTTTTTATATGCGAAGTTTTATGAATACGCACTTATCATCCCCCTAACTTAGTCTTTTGCATTGTCTACAATCAAAAGGACGATAAAGCAAAAGAAGACAAAATAAGTAGTGCGATAAATAAAACAAGCAAAGTACTATAAGAAAACTGTGTGGTACAACATAGCTGTGTAAACAAAAGACAAAATAAAAAAAAGACACCACAAACTATCATAACATAACAAGAAGGGGGCTGACATGGGTCCTACGAGGACTCTACGGGGCGGGTGGGGGGTGGGAGGGTCCGGAAGCAGCAGGAAGGGGGGCATCGGGACCCCACTGGAGACGGTACAGATCAGCCTGCATATGCAATATCAAACTCGTGTCCAGTTGGTAAGATGGCATAAACCCATCAAAACGCGTCTCAAGAGTAACAATGCACTCGGTCAGACCCGTACCAACCGGGACATAATCCGGATCAGCAGTTTCATCATACTCCTCCCCTCACCTTCTTCCATCTCGACATCTTGACACGACTCAGAATGTGTCTCTAAAGTGCGTACTCTCTTGGCTCAAGTGCAAGCCTGTCGCTCAAGTAATAATCCTATATGTCGGGTATCGATCCTCAGGGAAAAAGGACAACGGAGTTGTGACGACGGGACAAGACGGAGGAATCCTAACTTCGACTCTAAGAAGAAAAGGAAAAATTGATTTGGTTTTTGGGATTGACTAAGCTAACTGCAATTATGAAATTATGATGAAAAATGCAACTAACTAAAGTACCTAAATTATGAATGAAAAATTGAATTAAAACTTTTTAAACTTAAATGATGAGAAAACAGGACGGGAATGCAATCCCCCAACCCTAGTGTAGTGCAGTAACAATGTCAATCATAAATTTATCCGATTAATCAGACCCAGAATTTAGGACTCCCAATCATTATGTATACGAGGTTCAAGCCCGCGCCATACCAAATCTGAGGATGAGTAAATCAGTATCGCGGTAATTGCACTCAAATTGTACTCTAAATCATCATGAGTACCCAAAGGTAAACGAGATATAAAGATCCACAATTATTATGTAATTACGCGATACGATCAAAATCAATCGTTAAATTCATCGGATGAACGTTATGCACATGCACTAACACATCAGGTTGGGTTCATGCATCCCAACCTTTAAACCCTAGACGGACATGTTAAACTGACTAACGCATGAAATAGTAACGTTGCATGTGGAAGAATTCATGATGAAACTATATTGAAGCATGTAAATACGTATTATGAACGCAGCAATAAGTTGAATCGAATTCAGAAAATAAACATGCAAGAATAATGACAAGAATTCTGAACTTTGAATTAAAACTTGAAAAACAAACCCGTAATGATTAAATCTTGAAGAGATTAATTCCCTTGATGTTCCTAGAAGTTATTTTCTTTTTCTCCCTATCAAAAACTGACTAAAACTAACCCTAATGGTTGCCCCTAGGTTGTTTCCTACGTTCCCTACAATTTTTGAGAGTTTTAACCTAAAAGGAGTCTTGGGAACCAATCAGATTTGGGGAGCAAATTCGCGCATCAGGGAACCCGAATCGGTTCGCATGTACCCCGATCCGGTTCGGCCCCTAAACCGGTTCGTCCTGAGTTCGCGAATGTGTGCTGGCCTGGAGTGCTACACTTAGATTTTTTTCTTGCTTTCTTTTCTTCCTTTCTTGGATTTTTCTTCAACTTCAACTGGGCATAACTTATCAACCGTTTATCGAATTTGGGTGCCGTTTCTTCCACTGTTCTCGTTGTTCCGAGATATTCAACTTTCCAGTTGACTTATCCTTCCGGATCGGGCTAAAAAATTACTAAATTGCCCTTGAACTTGCCTTCTTAGCTTTTCTAGCATTGTCTTGCTTCCTCTTTTGTACTGTTTGCATAATTAACCTGTACAACCAATAAGAGAAGCACGAAACACGAAATAATCGCCAACGAAGGTTAGTATCATAAATTTTCATCAAATATATATATGTTACATCACTCGGGTTCACAAATATACTGAAATTAAGGGAATAAATATACAATATTTATGCCCAATCAAACCCCCCTAACTTAGAACATTGCGCGTCCCGAGCAATGTAAAAGAATGAAAGTATGAGTTAAGGATCCTTCAAAGACTTTATTGCGATAGAGAACCTCTTTCGCGGGCAAGCGATTGCATTTAGCGCATGCAAAAAGCCTTTAAACCTCTAGGTTACCTTAGTAGGACGAGTTGTGTCTCGTGAGGGTTTGCAGTGAATATACCCACAAAATTCGACTCAAAGAAAATTCAAAATATGCAAAAATTATGCAATTCAAACTTTTCCGAAAAATAGTCATCATCAAGTCATATTTACGAGTCTCAAACCGTAGTGTGTGTTCGAAGCCGGAAATATAACCGCCAATTTCCACCGATTGATCATTACGTTACTTATCCAAAAATTTGCTTTGATTTCAATTTCTCACGGAACGCTCTCACAAACGAATCTCTCGGATTATGGCTATTCTCTCGGTATGCGTGATATAAAGAGTAAATGTAAGGAAAACAAATTCACGCATACAATAGAAAGACGGAAATTACGTGGTGATAGGATCTCATCAATGGATTACGGTTTTAAAAACGGGAACATTGCCTCTATTTCGCGCACTTAGCCTCTTATATTATCTTTTGGTGTCTTAACTCTCCACGCGGTAATCAATTTTTGCAATTTGGACTCGGTTAGGACTTTTTCGGGTTGTAGGTTGCAATTGTTAATGTGAAGGAGGTATGGAAGGTTGGAATTGGAAAAGTCATTAATGTTGTCCAATTGTGCTTTTTCCGGGCTATTGCTCATTTTTTTCTTCTTTTTCTTTTTTTTTTTATTTTTTTTTCATTTCTTTTCTTGTTGTTTTTGTTGAGCATACTATTTTGTTTCTTGTCCCTTTATATGCATTTTTCGGACTTAAAATCTGAATTTTTCATTTTTTCACACTTCCGACTATTTTGGGTTTTTCGGGTTGTCAAACGAAAGGGAAAATTCTTCGGCTCAATTTGGGTTGCAAAGGGTGATTTTGTTGCTACTTTTTCTGGCCAAAATTTTGGGTGACAAATGAGGGCCTACTTCATTGTCCAAAATGCCAATTGCGTTACCATATGCGTTTCGAGGTAAATTTAAGTTTAGAGACTAGCTTGGCACGTTTTTCAAGGCAATATTGCACACATTTTTCAGAACCGATCAAAATGAAAGGATTGAGATCGTTGACAACTTATTAAGCGCTAAAAAGAACTTTGAGTTAACAATTAACTCGGATTGATTTAAAAACTCGCAAAACGTGATAGGCTCGAATCTCACCGGGTTTGTTAATCTCCACATTTATTCGTTAAGTCGTCAATTTTCGCTCAACTTCCATCTTTGGTCACTTTCGGCTTTGTGTATGTTGGATGTTTACAATTTGAGACTCCAATTCGACTTTTAATGATATTGTTGAAAATTTTGAATTCCAATTTTTATTTATTTTGAACAAAAATATTTTTGGATTTATCAAAATTTTATGATTTTTTTGGAAATTTTTGGGCATTTTGAAAATTTGTGAAGTTTTAGAAATACGCACTTGTGACCCCCCTAACTTAGACTTTTGCATTTTCCTCAAGCAAAAAAGACGAAAATCCAACTCAAGGCGAATGAAAAGTGTGGAAAAATAAAACAAACAAATATTAAAATGCAACAAGACACTATATGACACTCATGCATGACTCAAAAATACAACAATAATCACCCCATATGCGTCAGGGGTGCGACGACCTCTCATCTCTCTACGAACTCACCTGACCCCACTCACGGGGTTTGATGTTCTCCTTGTCTCTCCCATCCTAGGATTATAAGCTAACAATCGGAACAAGTTGGGACCTTGCCCATAGATAAAGTATAGACCGGGAGACTCATCGTGACTAACTGGAAAGGGATCCTCGTGATGCTAGCTCAAATTGTGATCTGCGTGCACTGACTCGGAGGGAACACCTAGGTTTCGTTCAATTTTTAAGATGCATGGGTCGGGCTCTAAGTCAGATGGACCACAACTTTTCTCCTCACTTGCCTTCGGGGCCTCTAGTGTTGTGGGTGGATGGTCACAACGAAGGAATTCATCAATTTTTTCTTTCAATTCATGACGCGACTCAGAATGTGTCTCTAAAGTGCGTACTCACTAGGCTCAAGTGCAAGCCTGTCGCTCAAGTAATAATCCGACAAGTCAGGTATCGATCCTCAGGGAAAAAGGACAACGGAGTTGTGACAACGGGACAAGATGGAGGAATCCTAACTTCGACTCTAAGAAGAAAAGGAAAAATTGATTTGGTTTTTGGGATTGATTAAGCTAACTGCAATTATGAAATTATGATGAAAAATGCAACTAACTAAAGTACCTAAATTATGAATGAAAAATTGAATCAAAACTTTTTAAACTTAAATGATGAGAAAACAGGACGAGAATGCAATCCCCCAACCCTAATGTAGTGCAGTAACAACGTCAATCATAAATTTATCCAATTAATCAGACCCGGAATTTAGGACTCCCAAGCATTATGTATACGAGGTTCAAGCCCGCGTCATACCTAATCCGAGGATGAGTAAATCGGTATCGCGGTAATTGCACTCAAATTGTACTCTAAATCATCACGAGTACCCAAAGGTAAATGAGATATCAAGATCCACAATTATTATGTAATTACGCGATACGATCAAAATCAATCGTTAAATTCATTGGATGAACGTTATGCACATGCACTAACACGTCAGGTTGGGTTCATGCATCCCAACCTTTAAACCCTAGTCAGACATGTTAAACTGACTAACGCATGAAATAGTAACGTTGCATTTGGAAGAATTAATGATGAAACTATATTGAAGCATGTAAATACATATTATGAACGCAGCAATAAGTTGAATCGAATACAGAAAATAAACATGCAAGAATAATGACAAGAATTCTGAACTTTGAATTAAAACATGAAAAACAAACCCGTAATGATTAAATCTTGAAGCAATTAATTTCCTTGATGTTTCTAGATGTTCTTCTCTTTTTCTCTATATCAAAAACTGACTAAAACTATCATTAATGGCTGCCCCTAGGTTGTTTCCTACGTTCCCTACTATTTTTTAGAGTTTTAAACCTAAAAGGAGTCTTGGGAACCAATCAGATTTGGGGTACAAATTCGCGCATCAGGGACCCCAAACCGGTTCGCATGTACCCCAAACCGGTTATCCCCCCAAATCGGTTCGGCCTGGGTTCGCGAATGTGTGCTGGCCTGGAGTGCTACACTTAGATTTTTTTCTTGCTTTCTTTTCTTCCTTTCTTGGATTTTTCTTCAACTTCAACTGGGCATAACTCATCAACCGTAGCTCGGATTTGGGTGTCGTTTCTTCCAGTGTTCTCGTTGTTCCGAGATCTTCAACTTTCCAGTTGACTTCTCCTTCCGAATTGGGCTGAAAAATTACTAAATTGCCCTTAAACTTGCCTTCTTAGCTTTTCTAGCATTGTCTTACTTCCTCTTTTCCACTGTTTGCATAATTAACCAGTAAAACCAATAAGAGAAGCACGAAACATGAAATAATCACCAACGAAGGTTAGTATCATAAATGTACATCAAATCTATATATGTTACATCACTCGGGTTCACAAATATACTGAAATTAAGGGAATAAATATACAATATTTATGCCCAATCAAACCCTCCTAACTTAGAACTTTGTGCATCCCGAGCAATGTAAAAGAATGAAAGTATGAGTTAAGGATCCTTCAAAGACTTTATTGCGATAGAGAACCTCTTTCGCGGGCAAGCGATTGCATTTAGCGCATGCAACAAGCCTTTAAACCTCTAGGTTACCTTAGTAGGACGATTTGTGTCTCGTGAGGGTTTGCAGTGAATATACCCACAAAATTCGACTCAAAGAAAATTCAAAATACGCAAAAATTGTGCAATTCAAACTTTTTCGAAAAATAGTCATCATCAAGTCATATTTACGAGTCTCAAACCGTAGTGTGTGTGCGAAGCCGGAAATATAACCGCCAATTTCCACCGATTGATCATTACGTTACTTATCCAAAAATTCGTTTTGATTTCAATTTCTCATGGAATGCTCTCACAAACGAATCTCTCAGATTATGGCTATTCTCTCGATATGCGTGATATAAAGAGTAAATGTAAGGGAAACAAATTCACGCATACAATAGAAAGACAAAAATTTTATGGTGAAAGGATCTCATCAACGGATTACGATTTTAAAAACCGGAACATTACCCCTATTTCGCGCACTTAATCTCTTATATTATCTTTTGGTGTCTTAACTCTCCACGCGGTAATCAATTTTCGTAATTTGGACTCGGTTAGGACTTTTTCGGGTTGAAGGTTGCATTGGGTAAAATGAAGGAGGTATGGAAGGTTGGAATTGGAAAAGTCATTAATGATGTCCAAATGTGCTTTTTCTTCGGGCTATTGCTCATTTTTTTCTTCTTTTTCTATTTTTTTTTCGTGCCCCTTTATATGCACTTTTGGACTAAATTCTGAATTTTTCCATTTTTCACAATTCCGGGCTATTTTGGGTTTTTCGGGTTGACAAACGAGGGGGAAAATTCGGCTCAATTTGGGTTGCAAAGGGTGATTTTTCGCTACTTTTTCTGGCCAAATTTTGGGTGACAAATGAGGGCCTACTTCATTGTCCAAAATGCCAATTGCGTTACTATATGCATTTCGAGGTGAATTTAAGTTTAAAGGTTAATTTGGCACATTTTTCAAGGCAATATTGCACACATTTTTTTAAAAAACCGATCAAAATGAAAGGAATGAGATCCTTGACAACTTATTAAGCGCTAAAAAGAACTTTGAGTTAACAATTAACTCGGATTGATTTAAAAACTCGCAAATCGTGATAGGCTCCAATCTCACCGGGTTTGTTAATCTCCACATTTATTCGTTAAGTCATCAATTTTCGCTCAATTTCCATCTTTGGTCAATTTCGGCTTTGTGTATGTTGGATGTTTACAATTTGAGACTCCAATTTGACTTTTAATGATATTTTTGAAAAATTTGAATTCCAATTTTTATTTATTTTGAACAAAAAATATTTTTGGATTTTTCAAAATTTTATGATTTTTTTTTTGGATATTTTGGGCATTTTGAAGATTTGTGAAGTTTTATAAATACGCACTTGTGACCCCCCCCCCCCCCCCCCTAACTTAGACTGTTGCATTGTCCTCAAGCAAAAAGGACGAAAATCGAACTCAAAGCGAATAATAAGTG
The DNA here is from genome assembly GCA_949130495.1 of Sambucus nigra. Taxonomy (NCBI): domain Eukaryota; kingdom Viridiplantae; phylum Streptophyta; class Magnoliopsida; order Dipsacales; family Adoxaceae; genus Sambucus; species Sambucus nigra. Next base: position 337,175,349 of record OX422216.1, read on the forward strand.
CGGACAAATAAAACAAACAAATATGAAAAAATGCAAGCTTGTATAATAACAATGAGAAGCCTGTGTTACATAAGAAATGGAAAAGCAACTGTAAGCAATGTTAAATCCCTACAACAACTGACATCCACACCAAAGTATAAAAATGATCAGAGGTCATGGTGGAGGTGGGTGGGAGGTGCTGGGGGCATTTGGATCATACAGATCATAAAAGAAGGGGGTGGAGGACCGCCGAAGTTCAGTTGGTGAAGGTGGACTTGGAGTTGGTAAATCATCCGGGTGTCCCTTCGGTAAGACGCTTGATCTTGATTATATTGGTTGATGAACCCGTCGAGGCAGGACTCAATCGTCGAAAGGCGACTCTCGAAGTTTGCCCCCGGGGGCTCGAAATCGGAATCCTCATCATCATCATCAAACTCGTCCGCGTCGACATCCATCATCGGGGCATCATGAGCTTCCTCGTCCACATCCTCGTCGATAATGGGACGGTCGGGGTGAGCTACGCGCATTTGACGTTCGCTTCGAGTGGTAGACATGCCGCCAATGGGGCGAGGAAGTCGAATTTGTTGCCCGGGGACATCCACTCCAGCTTCCATCAATAGCTCCGTGATGAAACGGGCGTAAGTTAGGGCAGTTTTGCCCCATTCGTCGTAGGCTGCATTGAGGATATCCGCGTAGAAGAGCTGGGCAAGGTTGATGGTGCTCTCGGGGTCCAAAAAGTAATAGAGGAAATTAGCGTGACGTAACCAGACCACCGAGTCATTAGTGGTTTAGTGGATGGCCCCACAAGCAATGAGCTGCGTGAAGCGCACCGTAGCGGACAAACCACCAATAGGAAAGGATTCGCGCACCCATTCCACCCCGGGTTCCATGCGTGCAATGCATTCTTCTTTGGTGTGGGGGGTACCATTGTTGGGGTATTGGAAGGGCACGGGGAGGATCACCCCTTTGGCACGCATTTTGCGTTCGATGATGGCCGCCGAGAAGGGAATAGTGATACCGTCAAGGTATGCCTCGTGAAGCGTGGAGGATTTGTGAACCAAGGTCGCATAAAACTGGCGAATGGCGACGTCAAACACGTTAGTGCTTGTTGGGGTGAGGAAAGAGCACCACCCGCGGCGGTCGAATAGGGCGGTGACATCGCCCGGAAGTTGGCCCCAATCAACGAAGCGTTCGATGTGAATGGGTCGCGTAGCCGAGAAGTATTGCTCGGCCCAATGACGTTCTTGGAGACTTCGAAAGACCCCCTTACCCGCGTCATCAAGGATGGTGGTATCATCATATTTCTTGGGGCGGAGATTGGTGCGGCGATGGCGCGGCATTTTGAAGGAAAGAGAGAGGGAGAGGGAAAAGGATATGGGAGAGAAGAGAGTGAGGGAGATTGTTTTGGTGTGAGAAATGGAGGAGGGGTGGGGGGTATTTATAGGTGTGAAGGGGTGAGGTTTTGGTGGGAAATGGGAATGGGTGGGAAGGAGAGGAGGGAGGGAGTGAATTGGGATGAATTTGGGAAGGAGGGAAGTATTTGGAGGGAGGAAAAACGAAGGGGGAAGAATGGGGAAAAGAATGGAGGTAAGGGGATGAATTTGGAATTAAGGGGGGAAGAACCTGCCAGGTACCCCGAACCGGTTCGGGGTGTACCGCGAACCGGTTTGCCCCCCGAACTGGTTCTGGATGGGGTTCAGGGTGACATGCTGGTCCGAACGTTAGAATTCACTCTTCTCTCCACTTCAAGGTTCTCTCTCATCCTCTAACTTGTGCATAAAGCCCCTAAAAACTTTCTAGGCCCTCGGGCTCCCTAAAACTTCCTCGAATTCAATCTCGTATTGTGTACTAGCCCCCTCAAAGTGCGTGTTAACCGATTTCTTTCGTAACTCAGGATCCTGACTCCTAACTAACCTATTCACACACGACTACTATACACACAAACTCACCCCATACGCGTCGGGGGTGCGACGACCTTACGTTCTCAGCTCAATTGACCCCGTAAACGGGGTCTGACAACCAAATTGTGTCGACCTCATACTCACACGCCTCTAGATATGGCTTTAGGCATTGTCCATTTACCTTGAACGTGTTTTCCCCTTTTAAATCGTTAAGTTCAACAGCTCCATGGGGAAAAAAGTTCTTAACGACGATCGGGCCTGACCATCATGACCGCAACTTGCCTGGAAAGAGATGAAGCCGAGAGTTGTAGAGAAGAACTTTTTGCCCGGGATGAAACTCTTTTCGTCGAATGATGCTATCATGAGCGAGTTTCATCCTTTCTTTTGAAATTTTGGCATTCTCATACGCATCATTGCGTAGTTCTTCTAACTCATTCAATTAAAGCTTACGGGCTTCACCGGCTTTGTCCAAGGCATAGTTCAATTTCTTAATTGCCCAATACGCTTTGTGCTCGAGCTCAATAGGAAGATGGAAAGGTTTTCCATACACAAAATGGAAAGTAGACATGACAAGTTGATTCTTAAATGCGGTACCATAGGCCCATAGTGCATCGGTTAATCTAAGGGACCAATCTTTCCGGGTAGGATTGACGGTTTTTTCAAGAATGTTCTTGATCTCCCGATTCGCTAGCTCGGCCTGACCATTCGTTTGCGGGTGATATGTTGTCCCAACCTTGTGGACGACACCATACTTTCTCACGAGCTTCTCGAATGGCCTATTGCAAAAATGCGTGCCATTATCGCTAATTATCGCTTTCGGTGCACCGAAGCGAGAAAGTATGTGTTCCTGCAGGAACTTTATCACCACTTTGTTGTCATTAGTTTTAGTAGCTATAGCTTCCACCCATTTAGAAACGTAATCTACCGCGACTAGGATGTATAGGAAACCAAAGGACGGGGGGAAGGGACCCATGAAGTCAATACCCCAACAATCGAATATCTCAATGATGAGTATGGGGGTAAGGGGCATCATGTCTCGTCAAGAAATAGCTCCCATTCGTTGGCACCTGTTGCATAACTTGCAAGCGTCATTTGCATCCCAGAAGATTGTGGGCCAATAGAGGTCGCATTGCAGAATTTTAGCGACCGTCTTTTTTGTCGAGAAATGGCCTCCACACGCTTCCAAATGACAAAACTGGATGACTTTCGGGATCTCGTCATCCGGTACACATTGTCGGATGATTTGATCGGCGCAATATTTAAAGAGGAAAGGATCATCGTAAAAGAACATGCGCGAACAATTAAGAAACCTCTTCTTATCTTGCGATGTCCAATCGTAAGGGACGGCTCACGTGACAAGATAGTTCACTATGTCTGCAAACCAAGGATATGAAGAAGTAGCAAATAGTTTCTCATCCGGAAAGTGCTCGTCTATGGGTATGGGATCACTAGGTACGTCGGGCGAAAGCCTAGATAAATGTTCGGCAACGACGTTTTCTACTCCTTTCTTATCTTTGATGGAGAGATTGAACTCTTGTAGGAGTAGGATCCACCTTATGAGGCGCGGCTTGGCATCTTTCTTCGCAAGTAGATATTTCAAAGTCGTGTGCCCGGTGAAGACAGTAATAGGAGAACCAATGAGATACGCCCTGAATTTATCAAGGGCAAAGACTACCGCTACAACTCCTTCTCCGTGGTAGAGTAGTTGAGTTGAGGTCCGGTAAGGGTCCGGTTAGCGTAGTAGATGACATGAGCTTGCTTATCTTTACGTTGGCCCAAAATGGCCCCAATCGCGTAATCGCTTGCGTCACACATAAGTTCGAATGGTAAGGACCAATCTGGAACTTGCATGATGGGAGCAGACACGAGCATGTTCTTTAATTTGTCAAAGGAGCTTTGGCATGCCTCTGTCCACTCAAATGGGTTGTCCTTCATGAGCAGGTTGCTTAAGGGTCTAGCGATAGCGCTAAAGTCCTTAATGAACCTTCGATAAAACCCGGCGTGGACCAAGAATGAGCGCACGTCCTTAAGCGATCTCGATGGGGGAAGATCAGTTATGACATCTATTTTAGCCCTATCAACCTCTATGCCTTTGGATGATACAATATGGCCAAGAACTATTCCCTCGGTGACCATGAAATGGCACTTATCCCAATTCAGGACTAAGTTTTTGTCCACACATCGGGTAAGTACTTTTTCCAACTTGTCCAAACAATGATCGAAAGAGGTGCCAAAAACGCTGAAATCGTCCATGAACACTTCGAGTCCTCTCTCGACCATGTCTCTAAATAAGCTCAACATGCACCTTTGAAAAGTCGCGGGTGCATTACACAAGCCAAATGGCATACGTTTGTAGGCAAACGTACCAAAAGGGAAAGTGAAGGTCGTCTTCTCTTGGTCAAGTACATCCACCTCAATTTGGTTATATCTGGAATAACCATCAAGGAAGCAATAATAAGGGTGGCCCATAACTCTCTCAAGCATTTGATCAATGAATGGCAAGGGGAAATGGTCTTTCCTAGTTCTCGCATTGAGTTTCCGGTAGTCAATGCAAATGCGCCAACCGGTGGTGGTGCGTTGGGGAACAAGCTCTCCCTTAGCATTCTCAATCACAGTCATACACGACTTCTTTGGGACGACTTGAATAGGGCTCACCCATTTGCTATCCGAGATTGGGTAGATAATCCCGGCATCCAATAATTTGATGATCTCGGTTCTCACAACTTCTTTCATTTTGGGGTTCAGTCTTCTTTGCATTTATCTAGAGGGCTTGACATCCTCTTCAAGATGAATCTTGTGAGTGAAAATCAAAGGACTTATCCCCTTCAAATCAGCGATGCACCAACCAAAAGCACTTTGGTGCTTCCTCAGAATTCTCAATAATTTACCCTCCTGCCCTTCATCTAGGCTAGAGGAGATAACAACAGGAAATGTCTCATCCTCTCCTAGGTATGCATATTTAATATGGGAGGGGAGTTTCTTTAATTCGAGGGTTGGAAATTTTTCACTAGAGGGAGCCATGTGTGTATCCCTCAGAGGTAATTCCTCGAATCTAGAAACCCAATTAACCTCTCTCACGTCCTCGTCCGACGTACTCTCATCGAGTAATTCTCTCAACTTTCCAACCTCCCTCTCGAAGTGGGTATACGTCCCCTCACACTCATAGCTCGTCGCTAAATAGAACTCTAAAGCGTCTCCACAAAAATTTTCCTCAAAGTAATCTTCTACTACCTCGTCTATGAGGCTCACCGCGTGAAGATCATCTTCCTCTCCTGCATTTTGGGCTATGTGGAAGATGTTAGTTTCCAAGGTCATGTTCCCATAGGTGAGTTGCATTCGCCCATTCCTTGTGTTGATGATTGCATTAGCTGTAGCTAAGAAAGGGCGCCCAAGGATGATGGGAACATGATTGCTTCAGTTAAAAGAGGGCTCCGTGTCCCAAATGACAAAATCTACCAGAAAGTAGAAAGTGTCAACTTGGACGATCACGTCCTCGACTATGCCTCGTGGAATCTTCACTGATCGATCTACTAATTGGAGATTGACCTTTGTGGGCTTGAGGTCGCCCAAATCAAGTTGCCTATAGATGGAGTAAGGGAGTATTTTTACACTTGCTCCCAAATCAAGTAAGGCTTTCTCAATTTTATTATCTCCAGTGATGCAGGATATAGTGGGTGCACCGGGATCTTTGAATTTAGGCGGGAGATCATTTAGTAGAATGGAGCTCATGCTCTGGGCTAGAAAGACATTCTTTTTGACCTTCATTTTCCCTTTTACCGTCAATAAATCTTTGATAACTTTGCCATAAGCTGGAATTTGCTTGATGGCATCAAGGAAGGGTAAATTCAGCTTTACTTGCTTAAGTACTTCTAGCACTTCATCACGTGAATTCCCTTTTTGAGCGGGAATTAACCTTCGAGGAAATGGTGTTGCGGAGGGTGGTTTCACTACCACCTCAGGCTCACTAGTGTCTTCCTTGTCACTCTCGTTCAAGGGGACATCTTCGGCCTCATTCGTGCCGGGCGAAATCTCCTTATCTTTTGTTGTGTCATGTGGAGGAGGTGATAAATAAATGACTCTTCCACTACGAAGAGTGGTCACTGCTTGACATTGCTCCTGATGTTCAGTGGATGTGGAGCTAACACTAGTTTGACCTTGGGGAGGTCGTTAGTCTTGGGCATGGAACTTTCCCTTCTCTTGAACACTCAACGAGGATTGTATCCTTGACAGATTTGCATTTATGTCGCCGATCAGATGATCATATTTGGCATTGGTTGCAGTTTGGCTTGCAATGAATTGATTCATTATATCCTCGAGAGTTCTCCGCTATGGCGGGATATAATTTCCGTGAGGTGGTGGTGCTTGCACATGTCCTTGCATCTGTGGAGCTTGTTGAAATTGTTATGGTGGAGGGGGGCAACATGCGAAGGAGGGTTCATTACGGCATGTTGTTGCCCATAGCTAAAACCGGGATGATTTTTCCATGAAGGGTTGTATGAATTCCCGTGCGGGGCACTGAAATTACCCTTAAAGCCTCCTATACCACTAACTTGCTCCTGCAACATTAATTTGTAGGCGGGTATCATCGGACATTCCTCATTTGAATGTCCCGCCTCACAAATTGCACACACCTTCACGACAGGGTTCGAAATGGGTCCAGCTATTCCTTTTCCATATATCTCGCATAGGTCTCGCAATCCTTTCTCAATGGTGTCCAATCGACAATCCGTCATAGAATTCTTATCTACGTGGAATAGGCCGGATGCCGATGGAGCAATGGTGGATTGTCGATTTTGATTTTGAGCATTTAGATCAGAGGTATCCCAGGATTGGGTAGTCTCGCCGACATACCTCATGTGAAGATCAGCATCGTGGGCATCTAGATCGACAAATGGACCGCTTCCCATAGTTTCAACAAGTTGTTTGGAGTTAAGATTTAACCCATTATAGATAAAGGAGATGATTTTCGATGGATCAAATCCATGATGTGGGCATGAAGCCACTAACTCGTTGAAACGTTCATAACATCGATGGAATGGCTCATTTTCATGTTGCCTGAATGCTTGAATTTGAGCCTTTATAGAGATTGTTCGATGTGGTGGGAAGAATTTCTTGAGAAATTTCGACTGGAGCTCATTCCAGGATGGAATCGAGCTTGGAGGTAAGGACCATAGCCAGGCTTTAGCTTTATCTTTGAGCGAGAAGGGGAAGATTTTGAGGCAGATTACCTCTTATGTGCAGGTTTGATCGTTGAGAGTATCACACACATCCTCAAATTCCCTTATATGGAGGTATGGCTTTTCAGAATCCATACTGTGGTAATGTGGTAGCATCTGGATCATTCCATTTTTGAAATGGAACTGCCCGACATTATATGGGAGTATGATGCATCCCGCAGTGACAGTGCGCTCGGGATATAAGAATTCTCTCAATGGGCGGTACGGAGGTTCTTCCTCACCGGTAGGTGCATTACTAGTTGCGACATTTCTCTCTCACTTTACGACTCGGCTCTCTCACTAGGTGTGCTCGAAGTGTGTCCTACGAAGGAGAAGGGAGTGTGACGGTGTGGGAGGGGTGATCCTGAACTCTGGGGCGTTTGGAGTGTGGGGACTATTAGGGTTATACTCAACAAGTGGATTTTCGTGAATGCTGGTTGGAGTATTATGGGGTGTGGGAGTGGTTTCAGAATTTTGCATTAAAGCTAAGGAGAGAGGATGATTGTGAATCTTTTTGTGCTTTTTTTTTTTGAATTTTTGGTCAAAGCTTTGGATTGGCTCAATATAATCCTAAGTCTACCTAATTCCCCGACAATGGCGCCAAAAACTTTACGCGACCCAGAATGTGTCTCTAAAGTGCATACTCTCTAGGCTCAAGTGCAAACCTGCCGCTCAAGTAATAATTCGACAAGTCGGGTATCGATCCTCAGGGAAAAAGGACAACGGTTTTGTGATGACGGGATAAGAAGGAGGAATCCTAACTTGGACTCTGAGAAGAAAAGGAAAAATTGATTTGGTTTTTGGGATTGATTAAGCTAACTGCAATTATGAAATTATGATGAAAAATGCAACTAACTAAAGTACCTAAATTATGAATGAAAAATTGAATCAAAACTTTTTAAACTTAAATGATGAGAAAACAGGACGGGAATGCAATCCCCCAACCCTAATGTAGTGCAATAACAACGTCAATCATAAATTTATCCGATTAATCAGACCCGGAATTTAGGACTCCCAAGCATTATGTATACGAGGTTCAAGCCCGCGTCATACCTAATCTGAGGATGAGTAAATCGGTATCACGGTAATTGCACTCAAATTGTACTCTAAATCATCACGAGTACCCAAAGGTAAACGAGATATAAAGATCCACAATTATTATGTAATTACGCGATACGATCAAAATCAATCGTTAAATTCATCGGATTAACGTTATGCACATGCACTAACACATCAGGTTGGGTTCATGCATCCCAACCTTTAAACCCTAGCCGGATATGTTAAACTGACTAACGCATGAAATAGTAACGTTGCATGTGGAAGAATTCATGATGAAACTATATTGAAGCATGTAAATACGTATTATGAACACAACAATAAGTTGAATCGAATACAGAAAATAAACATGAAAGAATAATGACAAGAATTCTGAACTTTGAATTAAAACTTGAAAAACAAACCCGTAATGATTAAATCTTGAAGTAATTAATTCCCTTGATGTTCCTAGATGTTCTTCTCTTTTTCTCTCTATCAAAAACTGACTAAAACTACTCCTAATGGCTGCCCCTAGGTTGTTTCCTACGTTCCCTACTATTTTTGAGAGTTTTAAACCTAAAAGGAGTCTTGGGAACCAATCAGATTTGGGGAACAAATTCGCGCATCAGGGACCCCGAACCGGTTCTCATGTACCCCGAATCGGTTCGCCCCCTAAACCGGTTCGGCCTGGGTTCGCGAATGTGTGCTGGCCTGGAGTGCTACACTTAGATTTTTTTCTTGCTTTATTTTCTTCCTTTCTTGGATTTTTCTTCAACTTCAACTGGGCATAACTCATCAACCGTAGCTCGGATTTGGGTGCTGTTTCTTCCAGTGTTCTCGTTGTTCCGAGATATTCAACTTTCCAATTGACTTCTCCTTCCGGATTGGGCTGAAAAATTACTAAATTGCCCTTGAACTTGCCTTCTTAGCTTTTCTATCATTGTCTTGCTTCCTCTTTTGTACTGTTTTCATAATTAACCTGTAAAATCAATAAGAGAAGCACGAAACATGAAATACTCGCCAACGAAGGTTAGTAGCATAAATGTGCATCAAATCTATATATGTTACATCACTCGGGTTCACAAATATACTGAAATTAGGGGAATAAATATACAATATTTATGCCCAATCAGTTCACTTTCGTCTAAGTGACTACATGAATCCAATAGGGATTGACCTTCAATAGTAATACTTTCATCCACCTGCCCGAATTCTCTTTCAAAATCTTCCATCCTCATGTCTCCTAGTTCTCTCTCTCTCGAGTAGTGCCTACGTCCTCTCTTACTTGCTCTATCACCAACTCCACCAGTTTTCTCTCTTATAACCCCTCTCTCTCTCTTTCAATTTCTGTCACTACACACCTCTCCCCCACTTTTCTCTCATTGTCACAACTACCACTATTAATTAATGAAAGAGGGCACACCCCTAACGGCTCTCTCTTGTGGGACCCCTCATTCTCATGGCTCGACACTAAGCAGGACCCTAGGGCATCTCCACAATCATTTTCCTCAAATTACTCCCCAACGATCTCATCTATGAAGCTCACCGCGTGAAGGTCATCTTCTTCCCTCGTATGTTGGGCGACATGGAAGATGTTGGTCTCTAGGGTCATGTTCCCAAAGGTGAGTTGCATTCGCCCATTCTGAGTATTGATGATTGCGTTAGCCGTAGCTAAGAAAGGGCGTCCAAGGATGATGGGAACATGGTTGCTCGAGTTAAAGGAGGGCTCCGTGTCCCAAATGACAAAGTCTACCGGGAAGTAGAAAGTGTCAATTTGGACGATCACGTCCTCGACTATGCCTCTTGGGATCTTCACGGTTCGATCCGCTGATTGGAGAGTGACCTTTGTGGGATTGAGGTCTCCCAAGTCAAGTTGCGTATAGATGGAGTACGGGAGGATATTGACACTTGCTCCCAAATCAAGTAAGGCTTTTTCGATTTTGTTTTCTCCAATGATGCAGGAAATGGTGGGTGCACTAGGATCTTTGAATTTAGGTGGGAGATCATTGAGTAGAATGGAGCTCACATTCTGTGCTAGAAAGACATTTTTCTTTACCTTCATCTTTCTCTTTACCGTCAACAAGTCTTTAATGACTTTTCCATAAGCTGGAATTTTCTTAATGGCATCGAGGAAAGGTAAATTCAGCTTAACTTGTTTTAGCACGTCTACCACATCATCGTGTGGGTTTCCTTTATGGGAAGGAATTAGCCTTTGAACAAATGGTGCCGCGGAGGGTGGTTTCACTACTACCTCGGGCTCACTAGCGTCTTCTTTGTCAATCTCATTCAAGGGGACATCTTCGGCCTCTTTCGTGTCGGGCGAAATCTCCTTGTCTTTAAGTACGTCTTGTGGGGGAGGTGACAAGTCAACTACTCTCCCACTACGTAGAGTGGTAATTGCGCTACATTGCTCAGGATGGTCCTGGGGTGTCGAGCTAACACTAGTTTGACCTTGGAGAGGTCTTTGGCCCTGGGCAGGAAACTTTCCCTTTTCTTAGACACTCAGCGAGGATTGTATTTTAGACAGATTCGCATTTATGTCGCCGATCATACGATCATATTTGGCATTGGTTGCGGTCTGGCTTGCGATGAATAGATTCATCGTATCCTTGAGAGTTCTCCGCTGTGGCAGGATATAATTTCCTTAAGGTGGCGGTGCTTGCACATGTCCTTGCATGTGTGGAGCTTTTTGAAATTGTTGTGGTGGAGTAGGGGCAACATGCGAAGGAGGGTTCATCGCGGCATGTTGTTGCCCATAGCTAAAATCGGGATGATTTTTCCAAGAAGGGTTGTATGAATTCCCGTGCGGGGCAACGAAATTTCCCTTAAAACCTCCTATACCACTAACTTGATCCTGCAACATTACCTTGTAGGCGGGTATCGTCGGGAATTCCTCAGTTGAATGTCCTGCCTCACAAATCGCACACACCTTCACGACAGGGTTCGAAATGGGTCCAGTTGGTCTTTTTCCATATATCTCGCATAGGTCTCGAAATCCTATATCAAGAGTCTCCAATCGGCTATCCGTCATAGAATTCTTATTTACATGGAATAGATCGGGTGCTGATGGAGTAGTAGTCTCTTGTCGATTTCGATTTTGAGCGTTTGGGTCGGAGGTATCCTAGGATTGGGTAGTCTCGCCGACATACCGCATGTGAAGATCAGCATCGTGGGCATCTAGATCGATAAACGGACCGCTTCCCATAGTTTCAACAAGTTGTTTGGAGTTAAGATTCAACCCATTATAGATAAAGGAGATGATTTGCGATGGATCAAATCCATGATGGGGGCATGAAGCAACTAACTCATTGAAACGTTCATAACATCGATGGAATGGCTCATTTTCATGTTGCCTGAACGCTTGAATTTGAGCCTTTATAGAGATTGTTCGATGTGGTGGGAAGAATTTCTTGAGAAATTTTGACTGTAGCTCATTCTAGGATGGAATCGAGCTTGGAGGTAAAGACCATAGCCAGGCCTTAGCTTTATCTTTGAGCGAGAAAGGGAAGAGTTTGAGACGGATTACCTCTTGTGTGAAGGTTTGATCATTTAGAGTATCACACACGTCCTCAAATTCCCTAATATGGAGGTATGGCTTTTCAGAATCCATATTGTGGTAATGCGGTAGCATCTGGATCATTCCATTTTTGAAACGGAACTGCCCGGCATTATACGGGAGTATAATGCATCCCGGAGTGACAGTGCGCTCAGGATATAAGAATTCTCTCAACGGGCAGTACGGAGGCTCGTCCTCATCGGTAGGTGCATTACTATGTTGCGACATCTCTATCTCACTTGACGACTCGACACTCTCACTGGGTGTGCTTAAAGTGTGTCCTACGAATGAGAATGAAGTGTTACTAGAGACTGAGTGCGACGGTGTGGGCGGTGGGATCCAAAACTGTGGGGCGTTTGGAGTGTGGGGACTATCAGGGTTATACTCAACAAGTGGATTTTCGTGAATGCTGGTTGGAGTATTATGGGGTGTGGGAGTGGTTTCAGAATTTTGCATTAAAGATTAAGAGAGATGATGGTGAATCTTTTTTTTTTTTTATGTTTTGGGATTTTTGAAATTTTTGGTCAAAGCTTTGGATTGACTCAATCTAATCCTAAGTCTACCTAATTCCCCGGCAACGGCGCCAAAAACTTGACACGACTCAGAATGTGTCTCTAAAGTGCGTACTCTCCAGGCTCAAGTGCAACACTACAAGAAAAATGATCATTTATGTCAGTCAAAAACTGACATAAATGTCTTAAAATTAGTGTAAATATGTTAGGTTTTGGATTTCAACACACTCGGATTGCTTGACAAAAATTGGAACAAATACGAACAGAATTTAAGAGTGATCTGAATTCAGCCATGGATACAACAAAAATGCATCAAACAATATTTTCTATATATAACAGCTATATATATATATATATATATATATATATATATATATATATATATATATATATATATACCTGTATTGCCTCCCACAAATCATTCTTCAATTTGATTGGCACTTTAGGCCAACTTGGATAAGTTATCGGCACAAAGCACTTCACCATCAAACCCCCATAACTTGATAATTCTTTTTTGCTAGTACTTATTGGCTGACCAAGATCATTATATAAAACTCTTATCCATTCTTCACTGCTCTTTATTTTAGTCAATCGCTTTAGCTTCGCCGTACCTCTGCCTTTACTACTATATTGTGAAGGTTTCTCCACGAGTTCGAGATCAATGTCTTCCATTTCAAGTTAAAGCAATCGAACTGTTGAAACACAAAAAAGAGCAATAATATAGATTTCAGCAATACAAGTCGTAAATACTCAAATAATACAATTATTGAAATGTACCACAAATTAAAATTCACCATTTTATTCTAAGCACAATTGCCAAAATATTAAGCCGACAATAATAATCCATAGTCTAGAACAAATGTCACATAGCCCATATTCCATACATTCAATTTCCAACACAATCAACTGTAGTAGGCTCCACACAAAAAACTAAAAAGTTGGACAACTTCACCAAACAAGCTTACATTTTAAGAACCTATAACTAATAATAAAGAAAAATTCAAACATTAAGCATCATAACATCGTCTAACACAATTATGTTGGCGTATTGTCTATCCATGTCCCCTCACAATCTTCACGCATATAAGTTTCGAAAGATTCCTCAACCACGTCGAAGGATTCAATAGTTGGCAAAACTGTAGTGCAAATATCATCCCCGAGACATCCATTATTGAGATCATCTTCATCATCTTTATATATAGTAATCCCTTTGATGAGTTGACAATACAATTGAATATTTAGGATTCATTTGGTCCGGAACATAGAAAACTTGTTTCGCTTGAGAGACTAAGATGAAAGAATCGGATTTATGACCAACTGTATCAAGATCGACGGATGTAAAACCAAGCTCGTCTATGTTAATTCCGTTTTTGTTGTCAAACCAATCACACTTGAATAAAGGAATCTGAATTGAAAAATAGTCAAGTATCCATATCTCCCTTATGACACCGTAGAAAATCATATCGGTACGAACAGGATTGTTGTCCTTTGCACTAGCTATCTGCAACGTCTTAGCAACTAGGATCACTCCACTGTTTTGGGTTACTCGTGCATCATCGCGATCCTTTGTTAGGTAACGAACACCGTTAATGACATATCCGTGAACTTTGATGACGTCTCGACGAGGTCCACGAGCAATCCATTTTAAGTCATCTGAGATATTGTTGTTTGGGAGTTCTTCTTCGAGAGCAACCTATTAATATAAGAATTTTAGTTACTTACAAAACAAAATTCAAATTAACATATTAAAGTAAGGGGATATTTCGTCTTTATTCCCACTTTAGTTTTTAATATTAGACTTCACCAACTATTTAGTTTTACTTTACACTCTACCACTATTTTCTAGTGGTTGGTATTAGACTTCGAAATTATTTTTCACTAAAATTTGCAACTAATAAATAAAAAAATAGTGGCATTGTTTAAAAGAAAACTAAAAAATGGGTAAAGTCTTATGAAAATTAAAGTGGTGGTTAAGTCAACATGTCCCTAAATCATACCCTTTTACTTAACCAATGGATAAACGTGCGATTGTGTTCTTCTTCAAGCCACTTCTTATTTTTCCCTTTTCGATGATGGATTTCTTTCAAGCACTGTTCATGCTCCCTAACAAGGTATTAATGAGTAACGCAACATTAGTTATTAATATATGAGATAAGTATGTGAGGAACTAGCTTCAAATTAATGAGAAGTTAGGAAAGTCATACTCTATATAAGGTTGAACATCATTCATGTTATGTAACACATGAAGATGTGCCTGCTCCAAGGACATGCGATCAACTTCAACGACATCTGAACCTCCTATCGGTTTATCATCATCCTTCCTCGCCGGAATTCCAATTGAATCTAATTCCGATAAGAACTCGGAACAAAACTCAATAGCTTCTTCTGCTATGTAACATTGAACAATACAACCTTCTGGGCGATTACGATTTCTCACATAACCCTTTAATACTTTCATGTACCTAACACATTAAAAAGAAAACTAAATCGATACACTTATTTACTTATATTAATACATGATAGTAAAGTAAATTGACCTAACCTTTCAATTGGGTACATCCATCGAAAGAAAACAGGACCACAAAGTTCGACCTCCCTCACAAGATGCACCATTAAATGCACCATAATGTCGAAGAAGGATGGTGGAAAGTATTTTTCCAGCAAACACAATGTGATTACAATTTCATTCTGAATTTCTTTTAGTTTTTGCAAGTCCACTACTTTGGCACAAAGGGCATTGAAGAAAAAACATACTCTCATGATCGCATATCTCACATGTTTTGGCAACACCGATCGAATTGCAATTGGAAGAAGTTGTTGCATTAGAATATGGCAATCATGAGACTTCAAGCCAAACAATTTCAAATCTTCCATAGAGACATGGCTTCTAAAATTAGAAGAGTACCCATTCGGGACCTTAAGGTCATGCAAAGTTTGGCAGAACATTTTTTTTCCTCTCTCGATAACGTATAACATGCTGGCGGTAGGTATGTCCATTTTTCATTAACCTGCGGTGCTAACTCACTTCTTAAGCCCATTTTTTCAAGGTCGAGTCGACACTTCACCCCGTCTTTTGTTTTTCCTGGAATATTAAGCAAGGTTCCAATGATACTATCACAGACATTCTTTTCAATGTGCGTGACATCTAAGTTATGTCGAATAGGCAAATCCTTCCAATAAGGAAGTTCAAAAAATATCGATTTCTTCTTCCAAAAATTTTCAACCCTATTGTTACTAGGGCCGCCTTTTTCAACCCCATTACCTACCCTCCTCGGTCTCTTACGCTTTAATGATTTCTTCAAATTAACCGCCCTCACCTTTTTTGCCTTCTTTCCCCATGCAACCTTAAGTCTCCCAACTTTTATCAATATTTGTTCGCTGCTTAAAGGTTCAGGGGAGGCTTGGAACTCTTTCTCACCGTTAAAAGCATTTTTCTGGCTTCGAAATGGATGGCTTTGTGGAAGGTATCTCCTATGTCCCATATAAACGCACTTGCCACAGTGTTGTAATCTGATGGAATACGTTTTTTCACTACATATTGGACAAGCATTATAGCCTTGAACAACACTTCCAGATAAATATCCATACGCTGGAAAATCATTAATTGTCCACAACAGTATTGCCCTCAAAGTAAAAGATTCTTGTCGAAAGGCGTCGTAGGCTTTAACTCCTTCATGCCACAATGCATTCAGATCTTCTATTAACGGATCCAAATAAACATCTATATTATTCCCCGGTTGTTTTGGACCCGATATCAACGTAGTCAACATTGTAAACTTTCTTTTCATACATAATTCCGGTTCAAAGTTATATGTGTTCAACATGACCGGCCAACAACTGTACCTACTACTAAGGGAACTATGAGGATTAATTCCGTCCGTTGATAGTGATAATCGAAGATTTCTTGGTTCTGCTGCAAAATCGGGCCACTTTTCATCAACTAATTTCCAAGTTGGTGAGTCTGCTGGGTGACGCAACAAACCATCAACAATTCTATCATCTGCATGCCATGTCAGAGACTTTGCGGTCTCTTTAGATTGAAACCACCTTTTGAATCTCGGAATGGGTGAAAAGTACCATAACACTTTCGCAGGAACACCTTGTTTCCCCTCATCCCTTTTTTGTTCTTTCAAATTCTTCTTCTGTTTGAACCTGGATGTTCTACAAGTGGGGCATTCAACAGCTTCTTTATACTCTTTTCTATAGAGTATACAGTCATTAGGGCATGCGTGTATCTTTTGAAAGTCCATTCCGAATACCGATAAGCAACGTTTTGTCTCATTACTGGATGAAGGCAATACATTGTTATCCGGAAGCATGTCGGTAAAAATTGACATCATATTTGAAAAGCATTTATCGGACATCCCACTCTTCGCTTTAAGATTGAATAGCTTGATGATAGCGGATAACTTTGTATACTTTTTACATCTTTCATACAATGGCTTCTCCGCATCTAAAAGCAACTTCTGAAAAATTTCTGCATTTCCTGTGAAGTCTTCTTTTATAGCCTCCACCATGTCAATCAACTCTTCAACATCCTCCATGGTATCCATATTAAGATCGTCACAGATAGGATCACCCATATTAACATCCGGCAGTGTTTCACGATAATCCTCCTCTCCGTGCCATTTCCATACAGTATAATTCAGATTGATACCCGAACTATACAAATGTTGTCTGATTTCTTTAACACCCATTTTTAATCTATTTTCACATTGATTACAAGGGCATCGTATGAAGTTCTCATCCAAGGAGGCGTTTTGAGCAACCCTAAGAAAATTATCAACACCTTTTATGTATTCTTTTGATAATCTGTCCTTGCTCATCTACATTCGGGCCTGAGTATGTAAACCACCACGAGTGAGATATAAGCAATAAAAGATATGTAATTGTTAAAAATAATGCAATATTATACAACATAATATATTCACACCATTAGAAAATATCGTAGAAAGTATAATATCCCTCTAAAACTATCACAAAAAATACCAAAGACACCAACACCTAATAGTAATAAGACTCAATCAACCATAACTAACCAACTCAAGAACACTAACACACCACCCAAACACTATACAACCAAAACCAATTTTAAACATTGAAGAACTTCAATTCACAAAATTATTATACATATTATACTATAATGTTATATATGATATGTATAACAACAATTGTTATACATATTATACATGACAGCAACAACCATTAGCGATTATATACCTATAATATAATGAAGTAATTAATAAAAGCACATAGTATAAGCATGGGACAGGCAATGCTAAAAATTAATAAAAGCACACAAGTGAGGCATTAGCGAGTATATGATATACATACTAAAACAAGACAATGAAACTTCAAAAGCAAACTAGCATATCGTAATGCACCCCAGGATTGATCAAGATAATGATCCAAAAAAGAAACAGATAGGATAATGGAAGATCAAAAAGCATACCTAACAAATTCATAATCAAGAAATCACATGTCAAGATGCCTTAATTATAAACCAATACTCTCTTTCACTAAGAGCTACTAGTTTGCTACTAACTACTTATATGCAACTCATGGAGGTATTGAAGATAAAACAGGTCTCCCTAAAATTAAAGAATTACAAATGTTTTCCCATAGAATTGGAAGGAAGATTCATAGATACAACGAGATAAACGAGGCAGTGCTTAAAGATGTGAAGTCATTAAAGAACTGAAGTCAGTCAACAATCCTAAGATGCAAGATTCCCTTTATAGAAAAGTCACTAGATCTAGATCTAAAGTTAACTGGTATCTAGATCGACCAAGGTCATTGAAAGGAGAATCCTTCTATGAGGTAACGTTTTGAGCTAAATTATTCTAGTCATTTACTGGGTTCTAGATCCATATAATAGGTTTATTCTATTGTGGTGCTGTCACCGTTGAAGCGATCTCCACCTTGGAAAACCAGTAAACCATGAAGGCTACACCGAAAACATCACCGTTTTAGAGGGTTCAGCAGCGCTTGGGACTGTTTTGGTTGCAGATGATATTCAGTTGACTGAAGTATTGGGTGGGTCATCAAATGGCATATGTAAGGTGTAAAAAAAACTTTCTTTCACTAAAATCACTACGCATCTTTTTCATTAAAACATTTATATTGGGTATGCTGATATAAAACCCCATCTATTTTACTCTGTTTTTCGCTTTCAATCATTTTGTTGGTTTACTTATTTTTTCCTTCTAAATATTTTTATTGTTAGTTATTTCTACTGTAACTGTTTTACATTCAGCAATAGTTCTTAAATAAGGTTAGTTCTGGGGAGAATATTTCCCCAGAGATGGCCAAGGGGTTTGGGATATGTTCGTTGGCGGTATTGAAAGGGTTGGATTGGTTTGATTTATAGGAGTAGGTTGGGGGTTTGATCGAGTAAATTGTTTGTGGATTATGCACTTACGCAATTGTCAGGTCAGGTTTCTCATGTACGGGTTTCGCTTATATATGCCCAGGATGCCAACTTTTTGTAGGATGGGGACATCAAGCTTCGCTTATATATGCTCAGGATGATATGTTTTTTTTCTTCATTTCATAAGTTTATATCCATATATGGTCATCGTAGTCGTAATCAAGACTATTATATGCAGGGTACCATGATGATGGCTGCCTGACCTTCCCAAGCCATTTTGGCGCTACACAGTTACAGTATACTTGCTGCTGCCCTGCCTTATGTTAGACAATCATACCTGCTGCCCTGATTTATGTCATGCACAAGCATACATGTTGCTGCTGTTCCAGTTGCGCGTATTAGTTCATTTACATAATGCGGGGGTCTTTAATCCAATGCAGTGGTGGGGATTGAGAGTTAATGGTGGTGTAGATTCTTCTTCAAGTCGTACATTTCATTTTTTTATTGTGTGGAATTATGCAGACGACATAATAAATTAACATTCATACATGAGAATATGATGTCATGTAGATTTTTGGTCTTACTTCAAGCTTCAAATATATTTTTGGTTTATTTTACTTTCTTTCAAATGTTAAATTTTATGGTTCTCCAACACACATATGAAGTCTGACACTTCTCTCGTAGTGTACACACCCTCATTTTTTCAGATACTAAAGGTCTTCAACGATGTGGAATCCATAAGCACGTGGAGATCTCTGGGTAAGTTAAAAATTGTTCTTGATACGTTTTATCACTTTCTTGAAAACTGCCATTTAGTTTTAATGTAGTATTTAAGGTCTATTATTTCAATTGTGCAGGTCTGTTACTTCTATTATTTCAATTGTGCACACTTAACTAAGTCTAATTGTAGTATAATTCAATTAGAACTACAAATATGCACAATTAGAATTAGAATTAATAATGCACACTTGACTAAGTCTAATTTTAGACTTAGAATTAAAATTGTAGTTAGAATTAGAATTAGAATAAGAATTAGAATTGTAGTTACTTTTAACTCTAATTGTAGTTACTTTTAATTGTTCAATTATTATTTCAATTGTTCAATTGTGCACTCACAGCGCAATCGTGGAGCATAGGCAAGCACAGGCAACCAACGCAATCGCAGCAGCAAACTATGATTATCGATTAGGTTGCGATTGTTCTTTAGTCCTCCGCATCAAATGATCTTGGTGATCTCACGGAACACTCAAGGATGTAAGCATAAGCATTCAAGACGCAGCGCTTTATCTGGAAATGAATAAGGATGATGCTACAAACTGTGTTGCCATAGGGTTCAATTGTGGATCCCACTAAGCAGGATATTATAACCGAGCAGAAGTTAAACCCTACCAAATTGCAGCGTTTCACATGGTAAAAAATTCACAATTAATTCACCTTTAACAGGATAAGTGCATTAAACTAAATGGTATCTCCCTCCCTCCTTCCCTCAGACATCTATCTTAATCTTTCTTTTTATTTAACTATAACTATATAAATATAAAACTTTTTCGCATCTGTTCAGTTCAAATCCGAATGACACTTTTCAATTCAATTAGTGAGGCACCCACGTCAAAACCACCATTCTATTATATGTTAGTACATGCATTGATTATCTATATATTGTGTTAGACTTCAAACATGACATGAATAATCGATTTTCAATAAGCTAAGATTTGTACGCATCATGTTTGCATCTAGATTTTCTTTTGTCTTGGTTACAATCCAGTAATGTAGTTTCGATTCTAGAACATTTCAAAGCTCCCAAAGAGAGTAAAAATAGCACAAAATGAAACTAAAAATTGGACATATCTTTAAAAAATTCCATGGTATCTAAATAAAAGAAAACACATAGCCCAAAAGACGTGTTAATTGAATCACACTAATTCTCAGGGGAAAAAAATATTAATTTAAGCATTCCTCAAAACATGACTAATAAATGTAAATGTGAGACAAATTGAAAGTGAAATAAAAAAGAAATCAAGAGAACATAGAATGTCAGATAAGCCTTCTCTCACACTAGATTATGGCCTTCTATCCAAGAAGAATTAATGACACGAGTCATGATCCAACAACTATCTTTAGATTCAAGAAATATAAGAACAAATTATCTTACTCTTCAGTTGATAGATTACTGTCTTTAGATTCACAAAATATAAGATAAATTAATGACGCATAGATTGATTTGCATCGAGTTTTTGTGAGTCTACACGCTTACTGTTCAGTTTGTAGCTCGACTCATAGCTCTAAGTGTTATGATATTTAGCGGCCATCTACTTGTGACTCATGCATGACGTAGGTCCATCGGGGTGAATTAGTTAAACATCATTCTCATTTGCTTTCATTATATTGACTCTTTAACATGTGAAGGGTCGAGATTCCTCTACGTTTGATCCATATTACAATGTGGTTATGCATTTGAAATGTGAAAATATTATATTGGTGCAATTTTTACAATTAAAATGTATGCATTAAGTGTACATGGTTCGGATGTAACACAGGTAACGCTTGATGAGATTTCCCTGTCTTGATTTCATAAACTTTCTATTGGACTTTCAAGAAGACTATTACAGTACATCCTTTATACCATAGACTTATGATGACACAATAAACTACATTCATAGTTCTTAGTTTGTTAATGTCCATTAATACATTGCCATTAAAGTTTTAAGGTAAGTTCATGTTTATTACTAATTTCCATTGCAATACGTTCTTTTAAAAAACTAATAAATGTTTACTAAGGTTTTTTCATTTTTGTTCTGTTTTGTGAATGATATCATAGATCAGTTGCATCACTATAATCTTTGAAAATCTATGTTTACGTATTCTTTTTATGTTACATTGGTGGGATAATTCCAGATCTATATCAACTGTTTTTGAATATGTGAATTGGTTTCTTTCACTTGTTCAATATTCTACAATGTCATATAGGTATGATTCCTTCTGAGATGCAAGATGACAATAATAATATTCCAAATCAGAAACCTCTTAATGGATTAACCTACAGAGTTGAGTTGTACTATGAGCCTGACTATATCGAGTAAACACAAAGTCACCAAGTTGCAATCAGTTTCTTAATTACAAGCCTATGCACAGTCTCAAAGTGAACTCTAAAAGTCCCCACACTAATACCAGGTGTACTCAATAGGCGAAAACAAGAAAGATTAACGCACAAGGGAAATGCATCTAAGTCTGACTATATAAAGTGAACACAAAGTCGCAAAGTTACAACCAATTTCTTTATTACAAGCATATGCACAGACTCAAAGGGACATTTAAAACTCCCACACACTAGTATCACATGTACTCAACACGTGAAAGCAAGAAAAAATAATGCACGATATACTTTTTTTATTCAAATGTTGATTAAAAAAGCAAGCAAATCAAAACATAAGCAATAAACTAAAACATATATAGTCCTTTGAAGTCTCTGTTTGTAGTATGGGGCTTCCATATTTTCTAAAAAATGAAAAATTAGATGGTTCTAAGTAATTCAAAATAATATTTTTAAACTATGTTGAAGTCAATTCAGTATTTATTGCAACACAGAACACATGAGAAAGAACAATGAATTTAAAAACACACTTGTCACTTTTGGGCTATAAAAATTGACAATTTTATAAAGGAGAAAGAAAGATATGTCTGTAGAAATTCATTACATCTCGTGTGGAGGAGCTGAGATTTTTTTAACTAAGGTCTTGTTAGGTTCTGTATTCAGTTACTAGCTTTCAGAATTTGGAAGTGCTGGAAAAAAAATAATACACTCCTTCCTTTTCAATTTAGGAATATCACATTGCTTCTTAGTACGTCTCATATTTAGAGAAGTATGTTCAAAATCAATGTACCAAATTCCAAATTAGTTAGATAGTTTAAATTTTGACCAATGATTACATTAATAATAGTATTCATTAAAAATATTAACTTTCAAATTACCACTCTCGGTTTGAGACAGTGTATTTCGTATCTCGGTTCCTTCTAATTCATGAGAATTTGGACGTTCAAATTCAAACATAAGTTGCGAATTGGTAACTTAGAATTCAATGAACAAAGATAAAGATAATTTATCATAAAAAAATTGGGGGGCTCATGTGTTCAAGTAACAAATGGCTCAACTGGAAGAAGGTTCACGATAGCCTTAATTGGCAACTGAGCTACAATTCCATGCTTGAGCATGTGAATGTAATCTTTTTGAGTTTTATTGACCTACCATTCTACCAATGCACAGTTGCATGTACTATTGTGTTTTTTATGATGGTTTTCCTATCAAAAGAAAAACAATTGAATCAAATTTAGGTAGTAGAGGGGTTTATTATAGAAAGAAAAAGAATTAAAATGAAGAAGGTGGTAGAGGATTAACTCATGGAACTTATCTTTCGAAGCATGATCCATGTCACTAACATTAATGATGGTGGGAGGGTGAAGACATTTAGATTTCAAATGCGAGAATTGACTGTCACGACATCAGACTAAGAGAAATTTGTGCACAACATATGATGGTAGAAAGTTAAGGTTAGAATGGAAATACCAGCGCCTAGTCTACAACAGAGGTGAAAGCTTCCGATTATGCCGGACTATGTCACACTATCTTTGCTCTTTCTTCATATTTGAAACAAATTCATGCTCGTCATTCTCTGAGAGACATATCATCAAATTTTAAGTTACTAAGGTCCTTGACCTATCGGGGGTGTCTATTAAAATAATACTTGACACGTTGGTTGGGCTATTTAATTGATGTACTTAAACTTACGGGAAACCAAGGTTAATAATCTTCCCAAGTCAGTGGAGAGTCTAAGAAACCTACAAATACCTGGATATCAAGAACACTAGTGTGGAGGAGCTACCAAGTTGGATATCTAACGTGCCATATTTAAGACATTTGTTTTTGTACCGTAATAAAAATAAGGGCACCGAAACATCAAGTTTCTAATGTCGCAGGCAGGGGAATAGGGAAAATACGAAGATTACAAACTCTATTATGCGTTGAAGCAGAAGAACTAATCCAAAAAGTTGGAAATTTCTAAGTTAATATAGTTTTGTTAATTAGATAGTGATTATTCAAGCTCCATCAAGATTAAATTCTAAATTATACTAATGATGCTTAAATACATATAATAAATGTTGAAGTTACAAGCATACAGAGGAGTGCTTCTATTCACATCATTAATTCCAAAATAATAGATCACAAAAACTCATTTTAACCAAGACATCATAAAACTCAATTCCTCCCACAATTTCATTGTAAAACATGTATATATAGGGAGATGACCATACGTCCATTTTAATTGAATAAATAAGTACAAGAAACAAATACATAAACTTATTGTCCACATTACAATATTTAAGTTCTTTTCGTAAAAGAAACATTGTTATCCGTTTATATTTTCTCATGTGAATTTGACAATAAAAATATTATACCTTAGTACCAGTTGATCACAAAAAATGGAAGGATGCGTTTTTATTTACCCGACGAAGAAAAATTGAAAGCACAGAATGAGAGTTTCACTTAAATTATTTAGTCTTCGATTTCTCCAAGTCTCTTGAGACCTACATGAGTAAAGCCTAGAGATGTGCGAGCCGATTTGGCTCCACAGAGGGTCTGGTTTGAGGTTCGTTAAGATGGGAACCTAAGGTATCGATTAGAACAACCACCTTTGGAGGAAAGATATAGGCAGCCTAGGTCTACTCAAATCTCATGCCTCATCGTAGCCTACAAAGTAATGGTCCAACGGCAAGAGGAGATAGCTCGCCTTTAGGTTGAAGAAAATTCTTACCTCCAACGGCGACTAGAAGAGATGGAGATAGAATTTTACCAGAACCAAAAGTTCTAACCTTGGACTCCTAGACCTTAGGCGAGCAAGACTCGCAATCTATAGTGACCATATATAAATCTATAGTTATGCGTAATCAAAGGCTTCAAACTTGTGATGCGTAAGGTAAACATATATAAATCTATAGTGACCATCAATGAATATGGTAAAAATCTTAACCAAAATTCAACTACTAAGCACTAAATGAATTGACCCTACATTTCTAAACATCTAAAAATTATACATTAAGCATAACATTTTGCATTACGTCAAAAACTAGATATTTTACATTTAACTTAAATATTTTAAGTCAACCGGGACAATTAATGTTTAATCGCTAGGAGCTAAGTATATTTTACATTTAGTCCACCTTATTTTTTTAATTTTGCAAAAACTCCCCTGTTTACTTTTTTTGATAATTATTTCATAAAGTTTAGGATAAGATAAAAAAAAAGTTTGTAACTGTTTTATGCAGCGAGGGATCTTTTGAAACAAAATAAAAAAGTTTGGACTATATATTAATTATAAAATTGTCGAGGGACTATTCTTCGAATGACCCTACTTTTTTTTGCAACAAGTCATTAACAAAAATTATTAAACATTGAACATATAAACTGAAAAGCAAATAAAATTACGCTTGAAACTAATGTCACTCAACTATTTCTTTAATGTGTATTTTTTTTTAAAAATGACAATATATAAACTGAATTTATAATAGACACAATTCATTAAAGAGTATTAGCGCTAATAGTTGTAACAAATCTAAACAAATAAAGGCTTGAACAATGCTTGGCACAAACATAACTATTTACTAATGTAAAAAAAGTTGGTAAAGCAACGTACCCAAATCGCATATACAAACACAATAAAATAGGAGAAGAGGGAGGGCGTCCCAGCTGCAAAGTCTGATAAAAGACACAATAAAAAGCAAGATAAATCAACTAGGTTTTCAAACAAAAATATTACAAACACATATACAAAAATTAAGAACAAATCGCATATACATAAATCACACACAAATCAAGAAATCACACGCAAACGTATCAAGAACAAATCGCATATATACAACACATATCCACAAACCCTTGCAAATCCATATTAGGTTTTTTTGTACCTGATTGATTGAATCTCACCGGCGCCGGAGGTGATGAGATGTGAGAGAGCTGCGCGAGCGAGCCAGAGAGAGAGAGAGAGAGGGAGAGTCGGCGTGCGACCCAGAGAGGGGGAGCCGGCGTGCGACTACGAGAGAGAGAGAGAGGGACGCGGTAGACGTACGAGAGAGAGAGAGAGAGAGAGAGAGGACGTACGTACGAGAGAGAGAGAGGGACGCGGTAGATCTTTTGAGGAATTTGAGGCTCCAAAATTTGGAGCGGGGAATGAAAAAAAAAAGCCCCGCTTTTTTTTCCGTTTATCTTAGTTTTTACTCTAAAAGGGAAAATAACTAATATGTATTTGTGTCATCTATATATAAATATGAGATAAATAATTTATTTTTTATGTCAATTTTATTTAAATTGAAATAAAAATTTACTTTCAAAGTAAAATTGACATAAATGAATATTATTTATGTCAATTTACATTTTGCTGACATAACGTTCATTTTTAAACTGACATAAATGATATTTTTTCTTGTAGTGCAAGCCTTTCGCTCAAGTAATAATCCGACAAGTCGGGTATCGATCCTCAGGGAAAAAGGACAACTGACTTGTGACGACGGGACAAGACGGAGGAATCCTAACTTCGACTCTAAGAAGAAAAGGAAAAATTGATTTGGTTTTTGGGATTGACTAAGCTAACTGCAATTATGAAATTATGATGAAAAATGCAACTAACTAAAGTACCTAAATTATGAATGAAAAATTAAATCAAAACTTTTTAAACTTAAATGATGAGAAAACAGGATGGGAATGCAATCCCCCAACCCTAGTGTCGTGCAATAACAACGTCAATCATAAATTTATCCGATTAATCAGACCCGGAATTTAGGACTCCCAAGCATTATGTATACGAGGTTCAATCCCGCGTCATACCTAATCTGAGGATGAGTAAATAGGTATCGCGGTAATTGCACTCAAATTGTACTCTAAATCATCACGAGTACCCAAAGGTAAACGAGATATAAAGATCCACAATTGTTATGTAATTACGCGATACGATCAAAATCAATCGTTAAATTCATCGGATGAACATTATGCACATGCACTAACCCATCAGGTTGGGTTCATGCATCCCAACCTTTAAACCCTAGCCGGACATGTTAAACTGACTAACGCATGAAATAGTAACGTTGCATGTGGAAGAATTCATGATGAAACTAGATTGAAGCATGTAAATACGTATTATGAACGCAACAATAAGTTGAATCGAATACAGAAAATAAACATGCAAGAATAATGACAAGAATTCTGAACTTTGAATTAAAACTTGAAAAACAAACCCGTAATGATTAAATCTTGAAGCAATTAATTCCCTTGATGTTCCTAGATGTTCTTCTCTTTTTCTCTCTATTAAAAACTGACTAAAACTATCCCTAATGGCTGCCCCTAGGTTGTTTCCTACGTTCCCTACTATTTTTGAGAGTTTTAACCTAAAAGGAGTCTTAGGAACCAATCAGATTTGGGGAGCAAATTCGCGCATCAGGGACCCCGAACCGGTTCGCATGTACCCTGAACCGGTTCGCCCCCCAAACCGGTTCGGCCTGGGTTCGCGAATGTGTGCTGGCCTGGAGTGCTACACTTAGATTTTTTTCTTGCTTTCTTTTCTTCCTTTCTTGGATTTTTCTTCAACTTCAACTGGGCATAACTCATCAACCGTTTATCGGATTTGGGTGTCGTTTCTTCCAGTGTTCTCGTTGTTCCGAGCTCTTTAACTTTACAATTGACTTCTCCTTCCGGATCAGGCTGAAAAATTATTAGATTGCCCTTGAACTTGCCTTCTTAGCTTTTCTAGCATTTTCTTGCTTCCTCTTTTTCACTGTTTGCATAATTAACCTGTAAAACCAATAAGAGAAGCACGAAATACAAAATACTCGCCAACGAAGGTTAGTAGCATAATTGTGCATCAACTATATATATGTTACATCACTCGGGTTCACAAATATACTAAAATTAGGGGAGTAAATATACAATATTTATAGCCAATCACATCTTCAGTAGGAACATCCTCTTCCTCAGCAGCAGCCTCATCACCCGAGGTATCACTATCATCTCAACGCGCACGGATCAGCTATATTTTCTTGTCAATTCGGGTGTGGGATTCTTGCCTAAGTGGCTTGGGTAAGTTCATAAGATCTTGCGGGGGAAAAATGCCAACATCCTTAAGAAATGAAGTGATGAAACGGCCATAAGGAATAAGGGCCCGACCCTTTTTGTCCAGCGCCACACAAATGATATCATTGTAAAACGTGTGGGCCAAATTGATAACTGTGGCATGGTCAAACAAGTGATACACCATAGTAGCTTGACGCGGACTTATAGAAGAATCATTGGAAGTTTGCAAGAGAATGGCACAAACTATGTGAAAAGTGATACCAGCCTTGTCGGGTAACCGACGAATAGGATAAGTCTAGGTATTCCAAACTGATCCCGGCACGATGCTAGACATGCAAACAGCTTTAAAAACTGCTGGATCATGGCTGGGATATGTAAATTGGGCTGGAGTGGTCACACCTTTAGACTCGAGTTTCCGGGCCAGAATTTCAAGCGAGAACGGTATCGGTGTCGAGTCGACAAAATCTTGAGATTCGAAATCGGCGGTACGGACGAGCGAACCTTAAAACTGACGAACTTCACTTTCCCATATAGCCTCATATGGTTCGTTGAAAAATCTGCACCAGCCTCGGGACATGAACATCCCATTGAAATAATTAGGCAGCTGATCCCAAAGCACTTGGCGCTCAATGTGGATTTTGCATCGATGTCCAAAAAACGACGACACCAATTTGCCTCACGACGTGAACGATATTCGCCATTTCCATCGGGCAGGACTTCAACGGAATTATATTTATAGGAAGCAGCCATGGTAATAGAAGAATTAGACAGAAAGTGAGAGAGGAGAGTGGAGATGGTGGTGTGAAGGAAATGGGAGGGGGTATATGGTTATTTATAGGTTGGATGGTGGATATGGGGGAAGAATTGAGGGGAAATAGGGGGAATGAATTTTTGGGTAGATGAAGGGATTGGGGGAATGAATGGGTTGAGGATTGATGAGGTTTTAACCTCGGGAAGGTGTGCAAACTGCAGATGACCGGATCGATCCGAATTCAGACCGGACCGGTCCGGTTTTATTTTTTATCTATTTCTTTTTTAGGCCGGATTGGTTCTTTTTTATGGGGCCGGACCGATCCGGTATGCAAAATTTCCAGCTTTTTCCTGCTTGCACTTTCAACTTGATTTCTTAACTTCAACACTCCCTCCAAAGCAATTGGACCTCGAAACTCTCAAAACTCGCAATGAAACCCGAAACACTCCTGACACATGTGTTTTATTCCCACCTCTAGTTGTGACACACAACTATTAACTAGCCTACCATCCTATGACTACTATACACAACAGTCACCCCATACACGTCGGGGGTGCGACGACCTCACCTTACTTGCTCAGTCAATTCTTAGTTTTTTGTTATATTCCCACCTCCGATTGTGACACACAACTATTAAATAGCCGACCATCCTATGACTACTATACATAACAGTCACCCAATACACTTCGGGGGTGCGACGACCTCACCTTACTTGCTCTTTATAATTCTTAGTGTTTTGTGCATATTTTATTTCCTCACCAATTGG
The DNA here is from genome assembly GCA_949130495.1 of Sambucus nigra. Lineage (NCBI taxonomy): Eukaryota > Viridiplantae > Streptophyta > Magnoliopsida > Dipsacales > Adoxaceae > Sambucus > Sambucus nigra. The sequence goes on from OX422216.1 coordinate 337,204,547, forward strand.
AAACATAAACCCATCCATCATCTTTTCTTTTCTTTGGAGAAATCATTTCAAGGATAAATAACTTTTCCTACATAATTCCTTATACCAGATTGTATCGTCTTCCATTAAAACCGCTTCCAAATACGGCTTGAGACGGTGTCCGTTAACTTTGAATATTTTCCCTTTTTTGATTCTCTAATTCAACAGCTCCATGGGGGAATACTTCCTTCACAATGAATGGACCTGACCATCGTGATCGCAATTTTTCGGGAAACAAGTGCAACCTCGAGTAGTAGAGAAGTACTTTTTGGCCCGAATGAAACTCCTTACGTCGGAAGATTCGGTCGTGAGCTCGTTTTATTCGTTCTTTTGAAATTTTAGAACGTTCATACGCATCATTGCGCATTTCTTCTAACTCATTCAACTGAAGTTTATGTGTTTCACCGTCTTTTTCTATATTAAAATTCACTCTTTTGATAGCCCAATACGCTTTGTGTTCAATTTCAACAGGAAGATGACAAGGTTTTCCATATACAAAACGAAATGGGGACATCCCAAGGGGATTTTTGTATGCAATTCGATAAGCCCAGAGCGCATCATTCAATCGGATAGACCAATCTTTCCTATTAGGTTCGACTTTCTTTTCCAAGATATGCTTGATTTCTCGATTATCTAACTCGTCGTGGCCATTCGATTGAGGGTGATAAGTCGATCTAACTTTATGGACGACTCCATACTTTCGCATTAGCTTTTCCATCGGCCTATTGCAAAAATGAGTACCATTATCACTGATGATAGCCTTAGGAACTCTGAATCGAGAAAGTATGTGTTCTTGTATGAACTTTATCACCACTTTATTGTCATTCGTCCTTGTAGCTATGTCCTCTACCCACTTTGAGACGTAGTCTACTGCGAGGAGGATGTATAGAAAACCAAAAGAGGGTGGAAAAGGCCCCATGAAGTCAATACCCTAGCAATCAAACGACTCTAAGACAAGTATGGGAGTCAATGGCATCATTTCATAGCGAGTAATAGTTCCCATTCTTTGGCATCTATCACATGATTTGCAAAAAGTATTCACATCCCGGAATATTGTGGGCCAATAGAGACCGCTTTGCAGGATTTTCGCAGCAGTTTTATTTTTGGAAAAATGACCTCCACATGCTTTCGTATGACAAAATCGAACTACCCATTGAATTTCTTCATCAAGTACACATCTTAGGATGATTTGATCAGCACAATACTTAAACAAATATGGATCATCATAAAAGAACATGCGTGACTAGGTAATGAACTTCCTTCTCTTTTGTGGAGTCCAATTGGAGGGAACGACTCCAGTGACAAGGTAATTTACTATATTCGCAAACCAAGGAAGAGGAGAAGTAGCAAAAAGATTTTCATCCAGAAAATACTCGTCTATGGGGATGGGATCAACAGGTATGTCGGACGAGAGATGTGACAAATGGTCAGCTACGACGTTTTCTACTCCTTTCTTATCTTCTATCGAGAGATTAAACTCTTGTAGGAGTAGGATCCACCTGATTAGGCACGGTTTGACATCTTTCTTAGTCAGAAGATATTTAAGGGCTATGTGATCAGTGAAACAAATGATGGGCGACCCAACAATGTAGGAGCGGAATTTGTCGAGAGAAAAAATGATTGCAAGTAATTCTTTTTCTATGGTGGAGTAGTTAAGATGGGGGCCAGATAATGTCCTACTAGCATAGTAAATAACATGAGCTTTCTTGTCTTTTCTTTGTCGAAGAACAACCCCAATCGCGTAATCACTTGCATTACACATAAGCTCAAATGGGAGTGACCAATCGAGAGATTGCAGGATAGGAGCAGAAATTAGCATGCTTTTCAGTTTATCAAAGCTTCTTGGCATGCATTATTCCATTCAAACGGAGTGTCCTTCATGAGAAGATTACTCAAAGGTCTAGGGATGGCGTTAAAGTCTTTGATAAATCTCTGGAAAAATCTAGCATGGCCTAAAAAGGACCCCACGTCTTTATGTGATTTAGGAGGGGGTAACTTAGTTATTACTTCTATTTTTGCTCGATCAACCTCAATTCCCCTAGATGATACTATGTGGCCCAGAACTACGCCCTCAGTGACCATAAATGGCATTTTTTTCCAATTGAGGACTAAGTCTTTTTCCACACACCGGAATAAAACTCTTTCAAGATTAGCTAAACATTGTTCAAAGGATGGACCGAAAACGTTGAAATCGCTCATGAACACTTCAAGACCTTTTTCTATCATGTTGCTAAAGAGACTCAACATGCACCTTTGAAAAGTTGTTGGCGCATTACATAACCCAAAAGTCATACATTTGTAGGCAAACGTACCAAATGGACATGTAAAAGTCATCTTTTCTTGATCAAGTACATCCACTTCAATCTGATTATATCCAGAATACCCATCTAGGAAGTAATAGTAAGGATGGACCGCTACTCGTTCAATTACTTGGTGGATAAACGACAAGGGAAAATGCTCTTTTCTTGTTCCGGCATTGAGTTTTTAATAATCAATGCAAACACGCCACCCGGTGGTGGTGCGTTGAGGTATTAATTCTCCCTTAGCATTTTCAACCACAGTCATACCCGACTTCTTTGGAACGATCTGAATTGGGCTCACCAATTTACTATAAAAAATGGGATAGATAATCCCAGCATCTAGCAATTTGATGATTTCCGCTCGAACAACATCTTTCATGGTTGGGTTCAGTCGCCTTTGCATCTCTCGCGAGGGTTTCACCTCCTCCTCGAGGTGAATTTTATGGGTACAAATCAAGGGACTTATACCTTTCAAATATGCTATAGTCCAACCAAATGCACTCCTATGCTTCCTCCACACATTCAACAACATGCCCTCTTGCTCCTTTTTTAAACTGGAAGAAACAACAACTGGAAATGTATCATCTTCTCCCAGAAAAAGCATATTTTGCATGAGAGGGTAGTTTTTTTAACTCAAGACTAGGAAATATCTCTTCAGAGGGGATCATGAGTGACTCCCTCGGGGGTAATTCCTCAAATCTAGAAATCCAGTCAACATCTCTCAACTTCTCAAAACTCACTTCTTCTTGCAACCAAGCTCCCAACTCTTCCACCTCACGCTCAAACTTAGTATAAGAATTCTTATTCTCAACACCTTGCACTAAATGAATTTATAGTGCATCTCCACTTATGATCCTCTCTATGTGCTCATCCACCACTTCTTCAATAAGATCAACCTCATGAATTTCATCCTCTTCACCCATTTGGTTAGCGACATTGAAAATATTGGTCTTGAGAGTCATGTTTCCAAAAGTGAGTTGCATTTGGCCATTATGTGCATTGATCAAAGCATTAGTAGTAGCTAAAAATGGACGGACCAAAATTATGGGAACATGATTACTCGAATGTGGGGAGGGATCCGTGTCCCAAATGAAAAAATCAATTGGGAAGTAGAATGTGTCCACTTGAACTATCACATCCTCCACAACCCCACGAGGCACTTTCACTGTTCGATCGGCTAACTGTAGAGTGATTCAGGTAGGTTTAAGATCACCTAAATCAAGCTGCTTATAGATGGATTATGGAAGGATGTTCACACTCGCACCTAAATCAAGCAAAGCTTTTTTGACTCTACTTTCTCCTATAACACACTAAATTGTAGGTGCACCAAGATCCTTGAATTTTGGTGGAAGATCATTAAGAAGGACCGAGCTCACATTTTGTGCCAAAAAGACATTTTTCTTCACCTTAAGCCGTCGTTTGATAGTCAAAAAAGATCTTTGATGAATTTGGCATATGCTGTAATTTGTTGGATAGCATCCAGAAATGGCAAGTTCAACTTCACTTGTTTCAAAACATCTAACACTTGCGTGCGCGAAGCCCCCTTTTTGGGTGGTGGCAAGCGTTGAGGAAATGGAGCAGTACTGGATAGTTTTACTTTGATTTCAGGTTCAACTCCTTCATCCTGATCTTCCATGTGCAATGGAGTCTCCTCAGATTTTGAAGCTTCTTTAGCTTTAGATTCCTTGGGAGATGGTGGGGTTAGATCAATTACACGACCACTATGTAGAGTAGTGACAACTTGACATTGTTCTGGAAAATTCGATGTAGTAGAACTAACTATAGTTTGCCCTTGAAGAGGGGGTGTTTGGCCTTGAGCTGGGAATTTACCCCTCTCCTGAGTATTCAATGAAGATTGCAACCTAGAGATGCTAGTTTGAATTTCTGTGAACATTCGATCATACTTAGCATTACTCTCCTTCTGAGATTGGATGAATTGATTCAGATTATCCTCAAGAGATCTCCTAAGGGGACTGACGTATGGACCAGGAGGTGGTGGCTGCATAGGGTTTGGCATTAAAGGAGCCATTTGCTGAAATTGAGAAAGGGTTGGTGGCAAAGCCACATGTGGATTGGGAGCCATCCCACCTCGTGGTTGTCCATAGTTGAAACCAAGGTGATTCCTCAAATATTGATTGTATGTATTCCCTTGCGGCACATTAATATTTCCGCGAAACCCTCCTATCGCCTCTACTTGCTCAGTATACCTTGCCTTGTATGCAGGGATGGTAGGACATCCTTTGGTAGAATGACCAGCAGTATAAATGGCACACACCTTATCCTTTTCTCCTTGCACGGGTCCAACTACTTCTCTCAATCAAACTTCAAGCATGTCTCTGAAATTCTTTTCCAATTGGTCAAATTTACGATCTAACAAAATGTCCTTATCCAAGTGATAAATACCGGACGCAGCAGAGTCAGAAACATCCCATGCTTGCATAGTCTCCGCTACGTATTTCAGATGAGCCTCAGCATCGCTCGAGTCTAACTCCCAAAAAGGTCCTTCGCACATTGTCTGGACAAGTTGTTTAGATGCTAAAGTAAGCCCTTGATGAAAAAAATGAAATAAGGTTATGTTTTTTGAATCCATGATGGGGGCAAGCACTAACTAACTCCTAAAATCCGTCGCAACAATTATCGAAAGCCTCATTCTCATTTTGCCGAAAAGATTGAATTTGAGCTTTGACAGAATTGGTTTTGTGTTGTGAAAAGAACTTGGATAGGAACTTAGTTTGCATATCTCTCCAGGATAAAACAGAACTCGGACGTAGTGACCATAACCAAGTCTTAGCTTTATCCTTTAAGGAAAATGGGAAAATATTTAACCGGATAACATCTTGTGGGCAAGTTTGGTCACCAAACGTCTCACATGCTTCCTTGAACTCTCTAATATGGATATATGGTTTTTCAGAATCCATCCCATGAAATGTAGGCAGAATTTGGATCATCCCATTCCGAAAGTGGAACTGACCGGCATTATACGAGAGGAAAATGCAACCAAGGGTAACAGTTTGCCCCAAAAAGAAAAGATCTTTCATGGGAAGATAAGGTATTTCCTCCTCTCCAGCACCAATAGAAACACTACCGTGCACAGACATATTGCTACCAAATGATTCAAAACTTCCACTCGGTGTTTGACTCAAAGTGTGACTTGTGATTGAATTATTCGACGAAGGAGGTGGAACCCAAAAGTGTGGAGAATTGGTGGTGTGAGAATTTTCAGAACTAGCTTCGGCAATAGGATTTTCGTGGACTTGGGTGAGAAGTGGATTTTGAATGTAATCTTACAAGAGATGAGATGATTTTTTTTTTTTAAATCACTTTAGGATTAAAATCACTTTCCTAAGAATTACCAATTGATGATCTCCGGCAACGACGCCAAAAACTTGACGCGACTAAGAATTTATCTCAGAAATGCGTTCTTTTTAGGCTCAAGTGGAAGCCTGTCACGTTAGTTATAATCCGACAAGTCGGGATCGTCGCCACAGGGATCAGAAATTGATAATAAGGAATTATGTAGGAAAAGTTATTTATCCTTGAAATGATTTCTCCAAAGAAAAGAAAAGATGATGGATGGGTTTAAGTTTCCAATTGGTGAGGAAATAAAATGTGCACAAAACACTAAGAATTTTAAAGAACTTAGATTTGAAAATGAGAGAAAATAGGTTGGAGTGCAATCCCTCAAACCTTAGTAAATTACCGTATAGAATACTAGAATTGTAAATTGAAATTTTTAACTAAATCTAATCTTTACAAATCCTAAGCATTACATATATGTGGGAACTAGCCTACATCATATGAAATCAAAGGTAAATACAAAGCGGTGAATAGGCAATTATACTTGCATAGTCCTCTTAAACATCCCAAGTACCTAGGGCAAGAGAGATTAAAAGATCAGCTATGTTCGCATGGTTTCCATTCATGATTCGGTCAATATTTAATTTACCCTATATTTTCTACATGGGTAATTTACCTCGGAATGAGTTCATGTACCCCAACCCTTGAAAATTTAGCTAGACATAGATTTATGAGAAAACAAATTCATAACAATGCATGTAATTATGGATCTAAGAAACATTGTAAGAATAGAAATTACAAAATAAGTGATAATTGAATTGAAAACCGAATTGAGACTAACTAAGAGAATGGAATTTGATACTTGAATCTGCACTAGAGATAAGAGATGATTGAATCCAGAAATACTTCTTGTTCCTCAATCTTACAAATTAGGGCTTTTCTAAGAATATGAAATTAATCTAAAAATTCTCTAAAATCTGACTCTCTCTCTCTCTAAAATTCGACTCCCTTATAATGATGTAGGGCTTGGCCTTTTATAGAACCAACTAGCACGAATTTGACAGCTAAAATCGATGGGCTGCGCAAAATATTCCAAGATTTTCACCTCTTGAGCACCATAATTAATGCCAGAAATTCTAACAGCCGGACCGATCCAGATCCCATCAGATCGGTTAGATTTTCAGTCACTAGATCGATTTTTTTTTCTACCGAATCGGTCCGGATCCCATTGGATCGGTTCGGCATCAATTTGGAGTCTACTGGAAAGGTGTCATTTTGGATCGGTCCGAGATAAGACGGATCGGTTTGATTATCTTCAAGTTTGACTTTTCGTTTCCATCTTTGACTGGTCATAACTTTTGATCTCGAGCTATGATTTGACGGTCGTTTCTTCCGATGCTCTTGTGAAACAAAGATCTTCAACTTTCCATAAGGCTTCGAATCTGAACTCCGGGTGTAAATTTACGCTTTTTCCCTTTGACTTGTCTTCTTTTATTTTCTTCCTTTCTTCCAGTTTCTTTCTTTCTTTTCTTTCACTAAATTCCTGTAAAATCAATAATAAATGCACAAAACTCAGCGTACTTGTTAGAAACAGTCAATGGCAATGATATGGGATAAAAATGATTTAATTACATTGTTCGAGATATAAAAATCACTAACTTAAGGGGCTAAATTCAGAAGAATTTATGCTTGGTCAATCCACCCAAGCACTCTTCTCAATCTCCAAGGCTTACTGAGATTCGAGCAAAGACTTCTTCAATCTAACCAGGACTTCCTCCACATTATTTGAAGAATAAAAAACCCTAATTGCATCTTCCTTCTCTAGTATATTATTAAGATATGCCAAGAATTGCAAGAGAAGAAGAGGTTAGTACATGAGAAATATAAAAAATAGCGGTATCAAGAAAATTAAAATCACTTAATGATGCAAGGCTCTGGGCAGCCAATTCAGAAACCCTAGATCGAGGGAGCATGGCATCCACCCCTTTGTGGTCTGGAAGAGTACCAGACTTGATCAACTTCCTGGCCAAACTAGGAGTAATAGCGGTTGTAGGAACAACAACATAAGAGGTTAATTCAACCAAGGACAATTGATCAGTCACCTAGTTGACTTGCTTCTCTGCAAGCCCTCTCCTAAGTCTCCTCAAAAGAACCTCAGTATCTTTGGGAGCTACATCTTTGGGGGTTGGGACTTTAGGGGATAGGTCTTTGGGTTCTAGGTCCCTAGGAAGTAGGGGCTTTATAAAATCCCTTATTTTCTTCTTGGCTCCCTCAGTAGATGCCTTAGAGCTAGAAGTACTACCACCGAGAAGGTTAATAAACTTTCTCTTCTTCATAATTTTAGATAGAGGAATTTATGATTCAGCAGCAACCTATTGATCAAGATCAATTACCAGAACAGGAGAAGCAACAAGTCTGGAAATAAAGGAAGAAACAGTGTTTTTGTATTGAAGCAAACAGGAGGCGAACCTAATGTGCTCCTCAGCAACTACCTTGTGAAGCCCCCAGATAAACTTCAACTCTTTCAAATTTACTTCACTCTTTTTAGGGGACTTTATTTTCTGGTCAACTGTAATTTAATTTACAAAGCAACAATCAATATGACATTTTATCAAATATAAATACGGAAAAACTACTAAAACACAAAAGAACCTATTCCGTTGCCAAATAGCGGACATCTAGGTCCTTGATATTTAGAACCTCCAACTAAAGGGGTGTGTTGCCAATTTTTTACAACTACCCCATGATCAAAATAGTCCCTATTAGAGTCAGAGAGGTTAACTACTAAAGCTTTACTAACTGCCCTAGTTTTTAAATAATAAGTAGTATCACAAGTTACCCATTTATAACAAAACATTAATTCTAGAATCCCTATATGGGTTCCATAAATCTGATTTAACCTATATACTCCATTCATTACTCTCCATGTGTTAGGAGCCACTCTTGTAGGAACAATGTCAAAATATTGACAAAACTCTAGACACGGGGGAGTGGGAGAAAATGTGAACCCACATTCAGCAATAAAGATGGAAGGGAACCAATTACCTTCAGCAAGAGAGAAAAAATCATAAAGAAAGATGGGATGTTTTAGTATAACCCAAGATGGAATGTTAAAATCAACTCTGAATTTATCAAGCGACTCGATAGAATAAACCATGATGAAGAAAACAAATAAGAAGAGAAGAAAAATTCTTACAAAAGTTTAAGGATTCAGCAAGAACTAAAGACAGAAAAGAAAATGATCGCACAAAAGTTCAAAGAACACAACAGTAGAATCAGAAGTGAGTGAATGAGATGATCAAAGTTTTACTGCCCTTTTTATAAGTTGCCTCAAAAATTGGGAAAATAAATTATTAAAGCAAATGACGGTTGAGTTTACGACGGCTAACAAAGGAAAAGATAAAGATACCCCATAAAAGTTCGCTAAAATTTGAAATATTTACAAAATTGACATTCGCGCCCAAAAATCGTCAATCAAATGGATAAATTTTACAAGTCTGGAAGGTCTGCAGCTGACCAAACACCCCGAACTATAGTTAAAGCATAATATTTCACACTTTCGCATGAGCTCCAAGTATGAAACATTGGGGGCTTCTGTTGATACAATTACAAGACAGTACGTGTCATTCAATGTGATACAAGTTCAAGTCAGCATGATACAAATGAACGACCAATAATGAAGCCCGACCAACTGGGAAGACCGACCAGTAATGAAGCCCGATCAACTGGGAAGACTGACCAACTGTTGAAAATCTAGCCTGTACAGCCAACGAAGCAACATCAATCATATAACCTGTGTAAACAGTGAAGCGACAGCAATAGTGCATTTAATTCTCATTATGTATTGATGTAAATACCTAATAAATAAAGGCATCCCATCCTTTCACATGACAACTATCATTACACCTCTTGGTCTATAAATACATTGTATCACCCGCATTGCAAGGGATCGAAAAACAAATCAAGGCACTCAATACATAATAATGGATGTAAGATTTTCCTTTTGAGTCGAACCACTTTAAAAATTCTCTTTGTCTTATTTGTTTCTAATTATTTATCTTTGATCAATCAATTAGGATTAGTCTAGTTTTTGCATCAACATTCATGAACTATTAAGAGCAACAAAAGTTTCCAATCAAAATTAGTATGTGAAATATGGAGAAAAGATAGGCAAATGAGAATTAAAATTTCTTTTTATTCATAAATTGTTGAGTACAAGTAGATCAAAATAAAAGAAAACAAAAATTACAACTGTGAAAGAAAATAAAATAAAAGATTCTCAGGTAATTGGTCTACACCTTCTTTATATTTGAAGTAGACCCAGCACGATTAGAAGCAGGAGCAGGGAAGGTAAGGTGATCACCAGCTGGAGGAGCAGAGGAGTCAACTATAAAAGTTTGGTATTGGTATGTAGATTCCAGTACCAAATTAGATTCACTTTATCCCCCGTCATCTTCAGTCTCCTCATCCATATTAGGAGGAGATCATAGGTCATGTCTGAGGAACAGTTTAGATTCTTGGGGAGTACCGACCTCCACTAAGGTCGTCGACTAACCATCCTTGAAGCATTTTTTCTTTACAAATTAAATTTGGTAGAAGCATCTCCAACGGCCTTATCCCAGCTCTTATTGAAGGCAGATTCCCTGGCCTTGGATCTTTTAGCCTTTTTTGCAACAACCTTGGCTTTTTCAGCATCCAAATTTTTATGCAGATCAACAACCCACCCCCGAGTAGTAGCAACATCCTCTTCAGCAGTCTTTATTTTGGACTTCCACTTCTTCTGATCATTAGCTAATGCTTATTAGGAGTCAAGTACTTACTTCTTCAACTCGTTAAAGGCCTCCTCGACCTCAGTTGAAGAAGAACACAGAGCATGATCCATCTCTAACATGTTGTTGAAGTCGACCAAGAACTACAACAAGAAAATATAGAAAGTTAGTGTAACGAGTAGCAAAAAAATGAGCAAGAAGAAGAAGAAATGATAGTATTTACCATAGTTAGGCTTTTAGCAGACCTTTCAGAAATTTTTGATTGGGGCATTATAGAAGCAGCACCCCTGTGGTCTGGCAATGTACCAGACTTTATTAGTTGTCTGGAAAAACCAAGGCCAAGGGCCACTGGTGAGACAGAAGTAGATAAATTAACCAACTCTTGTTGTTCGGTGTTGATTGAAGACCTTTATGCTAGCCTAGAAGGGATCCCTCTATTCAGCCGCTTGACATGGAATTCATCAATTTTCTTAGTTGGGGACATCTTCCCAGCATCTTTCTTATTAGTTAGGGGCTTCTTCCCAACATCTTCTTTGTTCTTGGCCCCATCAGTAGCCTTCTTAGAGGAACTAGTGGAAACAATATCTCCTAAAATGTTAGGAAACTTCCTCTTCCACATGGCAGTAATAAGAGGTAAATTTGAGTCTTAATAGTAAGGGGATGCAACAATAAGTTCACCACTGCCAGATGTAGTGGTTGAGAATGTAGAGATGGGTTCTTGGTTAAGATTAATCATAGGTGAAGGCACAACAACAGTGGGGAGAGCAATGAAAGAAGTAATGGTATTTCGATACTGCAACAGATATGAGGTTGATTTGGTATGCTCCTCCCTAATTTTTCGCCTTCAACTCTTTAAGGTTTATGTCACCCTCTTTGGGACACTTTCTTTTTCAATCAACTGCAATAAAAATTAACAAGGTAAACATTAATATTAGAAATTAACATAATATGCAAAGAAAAATAGATAAACAAATGCAACCTGTGCCATTGACATTTGGTGGTCACCTAGGCCCCTGGTACTCAGCATTTTCAATTATGGGAGAATGTTGCCAATTTTTTACAATTACTCCATGATTAAAGAAATAACTACTGGAGTCAGGAAGATTAAAAACTAAAGCTTTACAACCCTAGTTTTTAAATAGTATGTGATGTCACTTGTGACCCATTTATAACAAAACATAATTTATGGGATACCTATATGGGTCCCATGGAGATGGTTTAACTTATAAACCCCATTAATCATTCTCCAAGTGTTGGGGGCCATTCTTGCAGGAATAACATCAAAGTGATGACAAAATGGGTTTGGGTGAAAATTAAATCCACACTCAGCAATGAAAATGGAAGGTAACCGATGGCCCTCAGGCAAAGAAAAAAGATCAGTGGGAAGACTAGGAAGTTCCAACTCTACCCACGAAGGGATATTCTATTCATTTCTGAATTCTTCTAAATAGGTTACAGAATAAATCATATTCTAAGAAAAAGAAAAATGGAGAGGGAAGATTCTGATAAGAATTTAAGGACTCAATAAGAACTAAAGAAGAGGGGAAACGATCGCGCAGAGAGCTCAAAGAGATAATAGCAAAAAGCTCAGAAGATTTAGAGTAAGAGACAATCGTGGCTCTTATAGATTGCCTCAAAACTGGTGAAGGTAATTAATAAAAAAAGCATCGATTGAACTGTTGGCGGCTAAAGCCACAAAAGGCACATTTTCCCAAAAACGATTCGTTAAAACTATGGATAATTACAAAAATGTCATACACATTATGAGTTGATAATCAAATCATTAACATTACAAGTATGGCGAGTCGGTAGCCGACCAAGACTCGAAATTTTTTCCCGAGCAACTTTAAGAGCTAAATGCTCTATACTCTTGTAAAAATCTCAAGCATGAAACATGGGGGGCTTCTGTTGATACCAAAAATTATCCTATTATGTGGACCAATAAAAAATAGACATGTGTTATCTGTCATGACATTAGTCTTAGTCAGCAAGGACTATTTATCAGAATGAGTCCAAGAATGTCGACCAACAATGTAGAATGTCGACCAGCATATAAAAGAAGCTTGACCAACACCATGAAGACCGACCAACAGGGGCAAAAAATGCCAATATTTTTATACATTATGAACATTGTACATATGTAAATGCTTATGTTATAAAGGCATTTCATCCTTTAGTATTCCGATTCTTGTACATCCTCAGGGGATAAAAATACATTGTAATCCCTACATCCAAGGAACATGAAACACGATATAACTGAACAAACACAAGGCAATATACAACAGTGGATGTAGTCTTTTCCATTTATCCGAACCACTTTAAAAATATTTTGTGTCTCTTATTTATTTATTTATCTGTGATCAAATAATTAGATATAGTCTAGTTTTCTGCATCAATAAGGAGCTTCCATGTCTGACTTGTGATACCTGTGGGGATTCAATTCTTAGGACGAAGGCTGAGGCTGATGGAGGACTGCAGTCTTGTGATTGTTACGAGGATCATAGTTATTTACTTAGATTTAGAAGATTATCACTTTATGCTTATGGAGGTTATCAAGTAGTTTGTAAGCCGACTATCTTGTATATTTCTAAATGAATAAAAAAGATTTTCCCTTTGTTTTTTTTTCCTGAAACTTGACCTTAGTTGATTGCCTTATTTGATTGTTCTGTCTTATCACAATAGATGCATGTTTAGGATAAAAAGATAAAATCCATTATAAATTGGCTTTCGCATTTATAAGTGATATAAGAGTACTAAGTATTTCGTCCCAACAATTGGTATCAGAGCAGGTTAATCCAAGTTATCGAGTGATCCTAAGTTTTACAAAAGTTTTTGGGTGTTTTATTTTTCTCTCGATGTATTATCATAGTTTCGACGACTTAAATCGTTTGAATTTGAAGTTTGCTAAAAGAATTGAAATTTTTGAAAAAGAAAATTCTCATTTTAAAATCATTATGGAACTTTCGCAAACTGTTCAAAATCAAAGAGATTCATTTTGTGAGAGACTTGTGGACATGGACTATGATTTTAGAAAATTAGAATTTTCTAAGAAAGAGAGTGATGAAAGAGTTTGACTTTTAGAGAGAGATTAGAGGGCTTTAATAATTTAGGGTTTGTATTTGTGTCAAAGAGGATAGTGTTTTGATTACTAAATTTAATGCACGTGAGAAGACTCTTAGGGATAAGTTTGCTCACATTGAGGGGGAGCGAGATAACCTTCTAGGAATGATTGAAAATATGAAGAAGGAGTCCCTAAAATTGGAAGAGTCAAATTACTTGCCTAGGTATAAAATTTTGAAGTTAAAAGATGATTTAAAAGGCTCGGGTAGTTTGAATAGTGATGGAAATGACTCACATGTTTCTAATGCTTCGAGTGTTAAAGACAAAACCATTATTTATTTTAGAAGGTCAATTAAAATGAAGGACATTAGATAAGGTCAATCCATAATTAACATTCCTCATATTTACACATGTTCACGGTGTGGTAGGAAAGGTCACCTTAGAAATTTTTGTTTGGATCTTAGAAGAGGTCCTAGGAAGTTAAAGTATAGTGTCCTGTTTGTTCCCAAAACCCCAATTCATCATTTTTCATATATTTGGGCTTGGAAATCAATTTTAGAGGCACTAGATCGTGGGCTAGTTCATTTTCATTTTCTTGCACATGATTCTTCTCTTGCTATATATTATGAATGATTGTGTTAGCATATTTGTCATATACTAGTTTATGCTTCAAGATATTGTAACAACCCAAGACTTTCGGAACAGTAATTATTTTATTTTGGGAGAAATAAATAATATTTTATTGGAGAAAAAAATTAAAATTGGCAATTGAGGTCAAAATTTAGAGTTGTTAGAAAGTGTGTCGAATGGAAATTCTGAGGGTATCATCGTTTCTGGAAGGGTCGAGAAAGTCAAAATGACTGTACTTGGGATTTATTTGGGTTCCGAAATAAATTAGGACCGTTTGACTCGAATTAAAGTTACCGAGTCATTTAAAGTGTGTATTATCATTTAAAGACATGTACATTGGGAGACAAGGCTTAAAAAGCCTACGGGAGAGTTATTCTCCAAAGAGAGAAAGAGAAAAAGAGAAAGAAAGAAGAAGAGAAAGAAGAAGAAAAGGAAGGAGAAAGAGGGAGAGAGAGGATTTTCCGGCGGATTCAGACCCTACGAACCCGAGGCAAGTGATTAAACTTGCTAAATAATTGTTGTGTACCATTTATTGCATGATTTGTGGATTGATTTTTGGGTTTTAGGTTTAAAATGTTAAAAAACCTATTTTTTGGGAAAAACCTTAGATTTGTAGTGTATAAATGGATTTAAGGTTAGAAACTAGTTTATATGTATTCTAGGATGATTATTGATATTATATTTGTGATTGGGTTAAAGAAAAATGGAGAGAAAACCATTAAAATGGATTTTAGGTATTTTGGCTTACTTAAAAAGTAGCCATTTTCGAGGTTCAGCAGGGCCGAATCGATTCGGCCCCCTTACCGAATCGATTCGGAAATATGCAGGTGCCCAGGTCTGAGTGACCGAATCGATTCGGACTCCAGCCGAATCGATTCGGCCTGAAACAGAGTCCCAGGTCTTATGACCCGAATCGATTCGCCTTCCTGGCCGAATCGATTCGCTGGGCCGAATCAATTCGGAATAGGCCCGAATCGATTCGGAAACAGGGCTTTTGGAGGGATTGTTTTTCTAAAGAGAACTTCATTCCCGTTTTGTTCGAGTTTATCGATTGGGGATCTCTATAGGAGATATTTGGAGCATGTTTTGGAGACTTTTAGCGAGTTTCCCCTAAAAGAAATTTTGGAATCATATTGACTAAATTTGAGGAATACCGATTAGAGACTTTGGTATTTTCCTAAGTGGGGAAGCCCACTTTTATTTGAGGTTTGTTTAGTGATCACAACAACTTCACGACTTGTAGATGAGGTTGACTTAGAGGTGCCGGATCTTAGGATCCAATCCCATTTGGGATAACTTTAATGGTTCGTAAAATAAATTGAACCCTATAATGAATAGAGAATTTTAGATGCTATTTGATGTGCATATGGATATAGAAATATCCTTATTAATGATTGATTTGTGAGATATCTCATATAATGAGAAATGATAATTGAGGTGCATTAGGATATAGAATATCCCTAACTTAATAGAATTGAAAGACAATTCATATTATAAGAGACATGAGAAGCTTCAAGCGAGAATTAGTATAACACATACTAAGCGGGATTAATGTGTGAGGTTGGGCGTTTGTATATCTTGAGAGAAATATACTAAACATATGATGTTAATCAAATTTCTCCTAAGGGCGTATTATAAACATGAATATGATGTTTCAGGTATACCCTATATAATGGTATATCTTTATTATGTGGGATGTACGTATACCTTATATAATGGTGTATATACATGTTAAGAATACCCCCTCCTTGCTATCGTTGGGAAGTTTCGTGCGTAGAGGGTGAGCATTCTGACTAGAAAAGCAGGATGTGGATATTCCCCATGTCATAGTCGTCCTTTGTGGTCAGCAAATGACATTTATGATATATATATCTATTTATTTTGGGGGTGAGAGGTCGGGGGTATGTGACGCTCTCACTTGCCGGTTAGGAACTATGACCGCTTCCCGGGACGACGTGTGCGTGAGTAGATCATGAGGTGTGTGTCGTTGAACCCCACCAGGTGGCCCCAGTTTTCTACGTATATGGGCTGCTGGAAGATGATGGCATGTGAGCCTGCGTCCTTCGAGTTATAGCTCGGTTGGATGGTTATTATTACTTGTGCTAGTACTTTGGGTGTCAAGGGCATAATGGACCTCAATGACCTACATTGCCAGGATTAGTGTATCGGGGGGGTTCCTTGTTTGGATTTCGCTTCGGCGACACGTCCCACGCATGAACCGCAGTGTAATATTGGAACTTGGGGATAAGTTTAGTCCTTAATACTCATAATTATATATATATATATATATATATATCACCTATCCCGACAATCGACAGTGCCAGGAGTAGCGTAACGGGGGGGTTCCTTGTTTGGATTTCGCTTCGGCGAGACGTCCCACGCATGAAACGCCGTGTACTGTTGAGAATTGGGAATATTAATTAATTAATTAAAATTGGACAATAATCAATTGGGTTACATGCATCTTGCATTGAGGTCATAATGAGCCCCGAGGATCGATACGGTCAGGAGTAGTGTAACGGGGCGGTTCCTTGCTTGGATTTCGCTTCGGCGAGACGTCCCATGAATGAAACGCAGTACCGTGTTGAAAATTGGGAGGAGTTTAGTCCTTAACTCTTGATGCTAATAACTCATCTATAATAAATTATATATATGGTTTCATGCCTTATATAGGCATCACTAGAATATAAATTCTAGTAATTGAGATTGTTGATGTATTTTGATGATGTGGACATGATTGGATCATGTAACTTTATATGTTCAACACATGAACATTATAAAGATAACTATAACAATTACATTAAAGATAATGTATATAACTTAAAGAATATAATGATAATGTAGAATTGGGAGATAGGTTAGAATGTTTCACTTAAATACTTTATTTGGGTTTAAGTTAGAATCCTCTTACCTAAATTAGAATCGAACTTCCTTTTGGAGACACGTGCATACGCTTAGTGCGCGCTTTAGATGAGAGGTATGTTGAATTTTGTTGGAGTGTTCGATTCCAACTAAATCATGTAATAATGCATTTATAATTATTATGCATTTTAATACACTTGCTATAAACTATTTTTCAAACTCGGGTTCTGACCCGTTTATATTTTCCTCCTCCATGTATATATATTGTATTACTTCAGGTGTTCCTCCGCAAGGACGCCTTTGATATTCCTCCATTCAGGATTTGTGGAGCTGTGGCAGTAGCGGACTGTTGTAGCACTTTGCTTTAGTCGATTCCTATCTATTGTACATCTAGATTAGGATTCAGTTGTATTGAGTTAGTATTCAAGTGTTGTAGATTAACACTTTCATATTTTATTCATTTGATTATTGTACTGTCTGTTGCCCGACAGCATATTCGGGTATTTCATTGTTGAGGTTTTTGTTGTACAATGTATTGTACTCTTATTTTATTGTAGCATGCACATTTCTCATCATAGTTAGATGTATATTGTTGGTTGTGTGCATTATTGGCTTTGTTGTTATTGTTAAAAATAAAAGTTTTAAATTTTTGGCAATTCGCACTAAATGATTGTGGGTAGTTAGCCTTATATTATATTGTTTAGTTGTTGATGTTGATGTTGAGACTGTACCATCTGAGATACCTGATTTATGTAGTATAGGGCTGGCCACCCGTTATTATTTGGAGCGGGTTGTTACAGATATATGTTTGCTAGTGTTATGATGTGTACCTTTCTGAATTATATTTTTTTATTGCGTCATATTTTAATAATACAAAAAGATTTTATTTAGATAAAAATGTTTGAAAATTACAAAAACATTTTTGGTCTTTATGTATTTTAGTCTTACACATTTGGTGTGACATGTTTGTGTGTTTGAATCCAATCCACTTCGCAATTTTTATATGGCTAGGACATTTGGTTATGACTGTAGATACATAGATTAATCTTAACCATGTTTATGGAGTAATTTCAAAATTGATTTTCTTTACGAATTTGAATTTGTATATGACTCTGCACACACGTGAATGACCTTATTGGATTTTTACTCCACAGTGTACATTTGAGCTTGGTGATAAGTTCTCCCATCAATTTTGTCATCTACATGTTTATTTGATTATGGTGTATTTGTGCATGTAAGAACCGTTACCCGTGCGAGTTTGTTTAATACTAAAAAAATATGAGTGTACACGAAAAAAGGCTGCGAAAGACAGGCTGACTCATCGTTAAAGCCACCGTTTGAATAGAGCCCAAGATAAAATTAAGGAAATAAAAAGAAAAAAATTGGCCAAAAAGGGACCAAATATTTTAGTTTGTTTGATCTTGCAAAACAAACAACTTCAAAAGAAAAGAATAGAAAAGAGTGACAATATGATCATCTTTATATTTTGATGGTGTTTAGTTGAAGATCAATGGGTTTGTACAATGATACCTAGTTATGCTTATTTTGTCCTGACGCTATTGATTTGTAGAATCATCAATATTCTAGACTTGTGTGCATTGTGCTTGTTTTGTTCATTAACTTTAACTTTATTTATCACTTGAGGCTAAAGCTTAGTTTGATAAAAATTTCCTCCAATTAGAACTTATTGAATATATGTGAGTGTATAAGTTATAATTCTTTTGTTACTAGTTCACACCCATTCATTCCATCCCATATATTTGGACACATCGATGCTATACTAGTGTGTAAAGCTTACGTATTTTGTATCACGTTTTGTGGTCGTTTATACCTATATATGGGTGCAGGATTTTCTTTGATATATTTAGAAAATATTATATATGGTATTGTTTATTGTAATTGAGAATTTTTTTTTGTCAAAAATAAAAAATTCAAAAATAGTTGGTTGTGTTTGCCTTTGAGGTGATCATTACACATCCTTGATTTATATCTTTTTAGGATGATATCTTATCTTCTACGTGATGTTTTGTATTTCATGCCTATGTTTTTACTTCTTTGTCTATTTCAGATAAAAACAAAGGGGGGAGCAAATTAAAATTGAGATTTGATGAGTTTGATTTATGGGAGAGAAATTTATTTATGAGCTTTGTTTACGTCAAACTCGATGCGTCATCAGGTATATGTTTTTATATCATGTGTGTAGGTACTTGAAGTAGTATTCAAAGACACATGGATGAAGACAACGCTTGTTAAAGGGAAGAAGAAGAAGTTTATAGATGGAGAGACTTATGCCATTCCGTTCTAGAGTTAGTAAGAGTGTTAATATTATTGTCATAGGATATTTTTATTTTAATTTTGTGTTTTGTTATATTTGTTTGTTTTGTATTGGTAGTGAAAGGAAAATATTTTTATGAATAATTTTTCTAACATTTTTCATAACATAGCTTTAGGCTAGTTTGGTGTATCTTGTTAAAAATCATCACGCATCGTAAAGACAAACCAAACTCGATCATCTCCAAGTTTGAAGACTTCCCGACATCCCATAAAGGTATAAAATAATTTAGAGTTTGAATTAATTTACATAATTAAAGATTGGGATGTTTATTTTTTTTCAAAAGACGAACAAGAACTTTTTATTTTAAAAACAAAAATATTTTGGTTTTTTTAATCTCGTTCAAATGAGATGCTAAAGTAGTAAACGGTCATTTTTATATGTTATTCAAATGTGTTTCCAACAAGAGTTGACTGTTTGATTTTTCATGATCTCGTTAGAAGCGAAGATCATCTCGTTCGAATGATATAAGATCTTCGTTAGAACTATCCTTTACTCTCGTTCGACGACCCATCAATTTAAGTTTTGTATAAATATATGTTTCGTGTTCAGAACGTTTAAGACTTTTGCCAACTCAATTTCTGTTTAACTTTTGAGAAATTTCTTCATGTTTTAGTGTTCTAAAACACCGTTTATCTCACAACAAAACATCCTTGAATATTATTCCTATCAATTCATTTAAAACCCTTAAACGTTTTGTATTATTTCATACACCTTTGTGGAGAAGGAATCTCCATGGATGACTGGTGATACCTGCGGAGATTCAGTAGTAAAGACGAAGGCTGAGGTTGACAGAGGACTGTAGTCTTATGATTCTTGCGAGGATCATAGTTGTTCATTTGAGATTTGCGAAGATTAGTGTTTTATGCTTGCGGTAGTTATCAAGTAGTTTGTAAGTCGACTATCTTGTGAATTTCTAAGTGAATAAAAGGTTTTTCCTTTTGGAATTTTTTCTTGAAACTTGGCCTTAGTTGATTGCTTTGCTTAATTTATTTGTTTTATCATAATAGATGCATGTTTAGGATAAAAAGATAAAATCAATTTAAAATTGGCTTCCGCATTTATAAGTGATATAACAACACTAAGTATGTCATCCCAACCCTGAGCAACTTCAAGAGAGGGCTTATAACATCATTCATTTGGTGGGAAAATTGAAAATCATTTCATTATGGTTACTTACTTATACATCACTACATGGTGAACATAAGGTCATGACTTTCTCAGAGGTACGAGGGTGTATGAAGAGACAAGTCTCAACTACACACTCTCAGTAACTATTGGAGAGGACTTAATTACATTTCATTTAATGATAAAACTTAAAAACTATTGCTATTGTTAAATCATCATCATCTCAGTATGAATGTAGTAAGAAGTTTGGACACCAAATAATAGTTCAGAGTAATATTAATAAGACGATACAAAACTTGGAATAAATTGTT
Source organism: Sambucus nigra (assembly GCA_949130495.1). Lineage (NCBI taxonomy): Eukaryota > Viridiplantae > Streptophyta > Magnoliopsida > Dipsacales > Adoxaceae > Sambucus > Sambucus nigra. The sequence continues at coordinate 337,225,254 of OX422216.1, forward strand.
GTAATGACATTAGCATCTATAAAAAATTGGCATTCGAACATCAAAAAATATCAATGCTAAAGTCAAAATACAAGAATGTCAAGGGAAAAAAAAGTGTTAACATATTGCAAAAAAGATTGATTTTTTTTTAAATACATCAGAGTGGTATGGGCCACAGATGGCCACCCTATATTGTCACCTCGACTTCAACTTGGATGACACTGGCAACATCAACTTCCCCACCAAGACCAGTTGTCTGCTCAGTTTGAACCTCATCATCGCCCCTTGAGTCTTAGGCTATCTCATTCACCGTCTGCATGGTGATGTCCACTACCCCAAAACGCTCAATTAATAACAGACCAATTTTTTATTACTATAAGTATTACACCATTACTATTTCTTACCATAGATTACCGTTACTAAATTCATACAAGTGTTATTAATTTTAGTTTACAATTTATAAATAGGGTACATAATTTGTTTTAACACTCGTGTTTTCCCTCCCACTCAAAAATCCCCAATTTTACTCCCCGTCATTCTTCCCTACCAAATAAAAATCCTCGAATTTCATGGTTTAAGGTTCATCTCTCTCTCTCTCTCTCTTCATCAACTACAAAGTTCGATCATATGTATACATATATTCAAAACACCTGATGAAACTTTCTCTCCCTCTTGATTTCAGTAACACAAATACACCCATAAACCCTCGATTCATCATATGTGACATTAGGTATTATTCGATTCAACAATAAACCCTCAATCTTATAATTTTTGTTTACTTTGCAACAAATATCACAGTTGTTGACACATCTTTTGCTTCTTTGTAACAAGTTTCAATCGGCTCGTGGGTGTATTGGGTTTATTTCTTTTTGAAGATGTATAATATTTCTTTGTTAATCTTATGTTGATTATTAGTTGCCTACTTTTAATGGTATTTTTATTATATAAATGAGAGAAGTTAATCAATTCTTTTTGTTTAATTCAAATCAAACAAAGTTTATGCTACTTGTGATATGTGTGTAATTATTTTCAAGTTTCTCTAGGTGTAGTGGGTGTTGGTTCTTTCTTATAGAAATAAAAAAAAATGAAGTTCGTTTTATCTAGAACAATAAGTGATTTAGGGTCTTTAGTGTTAGATGTAGAATATTGATTATATAGTTTCGCTCTTTAGATGGGCGATGACATAAGGGTTATATAATGTGATATATAGTTTAATTTATCCTTACTTAATATGTTGATATATTTATGAGAAATATTGATTTGAAACCAGAGAGCTATGAGATTCTTACAATTATCATTAGTCTTACATACCTAGTGAAGGTACATATATCATAATTCTTATGATTATCACAACGTCAAATTTGGTGACATGTTTAACCGATGTACTGAAGATGAGCAATTCAGCGGCGGCCAAGGCGATAAATAGTTGGTGCAGGTTTACGTCTATGCTACCACTATTAGTGGCGTTGCTTATCGACTCGTACTAGGATCGATATTCCACCATCTTATTTTCTGTAATCCTTCATGCTGGTGTAATTTTCACTTCTTATTTGGACAAATTTGATTTTCTTGAGATATATAACCCATTGCAAATAATCCGTTCAACGATGAACTTCATGACATTTTTTTCGTGTGTGTTTCTCTTATTTTATCACAACAAAAATGTTTTCAGCGAAATGATTTGTTAAAAAGTAGTTACCATTAATATGGGAAATAAAATCTCCTTTTAACTGGAGATGTAGGAATATTTTCCCAAGTATAAAAATGATTTTAGCATCAATATGGGCAAAACTATAATCATCAATCATTTGTTGAAACTCTGAGCAGGCTCTGTGATAAGGAATATTTCCCCCTCGCCATTCGTGAGCACCTAAAACATTGTTAAAGTCTCCAATAGACATCCAAGGAACATGTATTAAAGAATTAAGATGAGAAAATTCATTCCAAAGCTATCTTCGAACAGTATAATCCGTGGAAGCATAGATAATAGAAAATGCAGAACATAAAGCATCTATAGTAGCTAAGAAAGTAACATGTTGGGCTGTAGTTTTTATAATGTTAGGACATTTATGCTTAGTAGAATAAAAAATCAATAGGTTTGGTAATAAACCACCCCTAATAGTGGAAGCTAGAAAAATGAATCCCATAAAAGTGAAAAATTTCATCAACTCTTCAGAAAACAAGATTTTTGGTTCAACAACACTGAAAATCGGGTCTATAATGGACAGACCAATAATTGAGCCTTTTTTTTTAATAAGGATTACCCAATCCTCTAATGTTCCAATAAAACAACTTCATTTATGAGAGGATCTAGGTCCACTCCACAAATTATAACTTTTTTGAGTCTTTAACTCCTTCCTAACTTTAGCTTTTAGCTTCTTCTTCTTCTGAGAGTTTGAAAGGATAGTGATAAAACCATCCTTATCTTGAATATTATTTCCTATTGTCTTCTTTAAATTGTTAAGGCGTGCATTGGTTACATAATCCACTTCTTGTTCTAATAAAAAATCGATCAAATTATGTTGTTCAGCTTCATTTTTATTCTCTTCCATATCTTCAGTACTTTCTTATTCCCCTTCTTTATCCATAATTCTGGCCTAAGAATCACTAAGAAATCTAGTAGGAGTATTGACTGAATTATAAACATTTGATACAAAACTTACATTCTCCAAATGTTGCATCTGAGTCGCGAACTCTGCCTCTTTAGTAGTTAGATCTTCATAATCTGTAGAGCTTCTTTATCCAAGATATTATTAAGTGGACTCTCCTCTGATTATTTTTTGTGACTACAGCATCAATATTAAGAGCATCAATGGAGAAATTATCATATTGTACCTCATATTCCACTGCCATATTTAAGGTATCTTCCTGTTGCTTCTCACTTTCAATATTTTTAACCTCAACATCAGCTCTCTCTTTTGATGCCCCCCTTCTTGATTTTGTTTTAACTTGTATACGTTTTTACTCATGATCTACCTCTAGGCTTGGAATCATCCCCATGGTTAGTTTTCTCCTTTCCTTTAACTTGTTGCTTCATCAAGTTTATTCCATCTAAGTGAATTCTCCTAGGTTGAAGGTGAGAAATAATTATTATATCTACTTTAAGAGGGATTAGTCAACTTTATAATGAAATCAATGAATGGGATACAATACAACTGAGCAATGCATCCCAAGTTATGATCAAATCGATAATACATATTCCCACTACATATTATATACACGTGTGTTTAGTGAACATGGTGTGACAACCTGCCTAATAAAATACCGGGCGATCACTCCTATATCAAATTAAATCAAGAGTCTCATATGGTTCATTCTTAACATCACTGTCGAAAACCAATTTAATTACTAATATCCTATTAGGCTATCGTCAAATTTTAAATTAAATAATCTTTTTAACCAAACCATTCAAATAAAATAATTACAATAGTTGTATGAAATAACTGAAATGAAATGAAGTAACCGAACACTCGATACAAAATAATACAACCAAATCAAATGCCGCACAAAAAGGCGGTGGAAGAATAAATGAGTACAGTTGGGCCATCAGCCCGAACATACCTCCTATCTAGATCTCAATGATAGAAGAGTCTACAATAAACCTGCTTGCATCCACAGCTGCTGCAGCAAACGTCTGACTCGAAGGAATCATCATCCAGGCGTCCCTATGTCTGGACACTTATATATATATATATACCAAGTGCTTAAAATCTTTATTTTTAAGATATGATATTTCTCATACTTAAACTGGTATCGCACTCTCATGAGATACACCTCACCCCTCTTCTATTAGTGCACAACTATCGCATATATTTTAAACAACCTAGTTAAGCTATCCCGCCTAACTAATGTATTTACCATCTTCTAATAATAATTTTTTATCTAAGTACCAAGGACTAAACTTCTCCCCATTCTCAACATTATGTTACATTCATGTGTGGGGTGTCTCGCAAAGCGAAATCCAATCAAGGAATCCCCCCGATACACTACTACATGACAATTTTAATCGTTGGGATCCATTAGGCCCTCAGTACATATAACATTTTATATTATCCTGTATATATATATTTAGTTCTCACTGACTTATGATTCATATTTCGTAACTATCCGTATATAAATTTACCGGAAGGAATATATTACACTTTACTCATTCTTTTACCTTTTTATACAAGGTTACATAATATGATAACTCATCTCAAATATAACAATATACTATACGCAACAAGTATTTTAATCAATCCACCGAACCATAATATAAGTAGATTAGTCATTTTCATTTACTAAGCAACGGTGGAACATCACAAGTGTACATGTATTTTATTCTCAGCACATATAAACACTGGCACCCCTGAAATAAATTGTGGTGCACTCATACTCTGCTATCGCATCCCGGTACATCACGTATATAAGGATCACGTGTTCTGAATCACACAGGAACCGTATCAATAAGCCAAAATCACACATATTGGAGGCCAACATAGTCCCCGGTCCCACGGGTCACGTACATACCTACGCTCCCATGGTCCGCAATCTTATTAACTCAAAATAACCCATTCAAGGCCCTATGTTCTTGAGGTACCAAATCTTATTCCCCCCAAAGGCAACACAAGATAAGATTGTCCTCTTTCGAAAGTCGTACTCCCGTGATAACAAGTATGGTAGGTATGTCATACACATAATAAACAATAATGTAGGCAAACATTTCCACTTATATAAATATAACATCAATGATGTATTTACACAACCATATGATGACAATGTGTATTATCTCACCTATACATAATTTTCCATAGGTTTCTAATTAACCTATATGTATAATAATATTAAGGCATACGCATAGCCCATATAATAAATTTCATACATAGTATTTATATATCTCGAATATCCTACGCATTTATCGATTATAAATAATCCTCAATATATTTTATTTCATAACTTTTCTTACCGTACGATGAAAACCCCAATAACATCGTTATGTATTTATTATATATATATATATATATATATATATATATATATATATATATATATATATATATATATATATATATATATATATATATATATATATATATATATATAATTTAACGACATCTTCTTTAAAAATATAAATCACTTCTCAGTATAATATGGCTATAAATTCCTGACTCTATAGCAATGGCTAATAACCTTAAGTTTTCCCCTTTACTAATAATATAACTATTCATAAACTTAAAATACTACTCCAATACGTACTATCTTCTTTGATACTCAAATCACTTCCTAATCAATTCATAAATATTTGTACAATTAATTCCCAAATGTACCAATTCATAATAATTAATTAGTATACGCACTACGTCTCTTAATTCCTTAAGTATCTCCTCACTTATAATAATCGTCGTCCATAGACACATATGGTAATTGTTAAATTATTTGTAGTACGTATCCTAAATTTCATCATAGCCTCCTCATAGGATTTTACTTAACCATAGTCGTTATATAAATACCTTTTTTACACGCACAATTACTTATATAAAATTACCCACCTAAATACCTCTTTAAGTATTATTCCTCATGAACACCCCTATTTAAGTAAATCTTGGATTTTATTTTCAACTAACCCAAGGTACACGCTTTACTAAAAAAAATTATTTAGAAGCCCACACACTATTTTTAGGACCCCAAATATTTATCTCCAAACAATTTTAGCCTTAATTTTTCCAATTTCCGAGTGCATGATTTCACCCCGGAACTGCCATCTTATAAAAATCATAACAATTAGAAGAAAATCATAAAAAATGCACAGTCGGTGCCCACGCTACTGTATCGAAAAGATCTATAACTTTCATGTGTTGACCGAGAGTTGAATCGGCATTCTTCCTGTCCGAAACAGTCCGGAAGTGACGTTGGTCACTATTCACCTTCTTCTCCAAAAATCCAAACCTCCATCAAAACATATCCAAGCTTTTTATCTCCTCTCTCATCATCAACCAACCTCAAATAATCATAAATACACATATAAAAAGGGTTCTAATCATCCTAGAACCCATAGCTAACAATTAATTTCAATAAATTCCAAGTTTCTCAAATTGGGTATTAATTGAGATATATCCGTTTTAATCTTCCGAAAACCCGTTTGATCCACGCAATTTCAACCCAAAATCTTTAATTTTATACCAACTACAATTTGAGAAATTAACACACTAAATCATAAAGCAAGTTAAAAACTTGCCTTGTGGATTAAATCTGACGATCCCGAGTCGAATTCCGCGAATTTGGCCCGAATTTTCCTTCTCTTTCTTCTTCTCTTCTTTATTCTTCTTCTCTTCCTTCTCTCTCTACTCTCTCTCTCTCTCTCTCTCTCTCTCTATCTATCTCTCTCTCTTAGGGTAGAATTTGGGAAAGGAATGAGGGATGCTAAGTCTTAAATCCGAAATTGGGTTAATGCCCAATGGTTAAATGACTCGTGTACTCATTTATGATTTCCTACTAGTCCAAAAATGTATGGAACCCAAATACTACCCCCGGGTACTCTATTTTGACTATCTCGGACGTTCCGGATCCAATGGAGGAGTCAAAATATCCATCCGAGTCACTTAACTAAAATTCACTTTGACCCAACACATTCAATACGCTTATTTTTCAATTTAAAATATTTTCCTTTCTCGCTTTACCCAAACGCGACATTTAATAAAAATAATCTACTCATATACTTAGTCTCCTAAGAAAAATATAATATATGTAAATATTTATCCGACACTCGAAAACTAATATTTACTATTCACTTTATATTATTAAATTTATTTAATTTCACTTATAAATCCCAGAATTACTATTCACAAAAATTCTTCAAATTATCAAATTACATCCACAGTGCAATTTAAATATCTTTAGAAATACGGGGTATTACACATGGGCTCTGGAACACCTTTCATATCAGCATTAGAGCTAAGGCCATTGAAAAATTCCATATATAATTCGGAATATTAGTCATCATTAACTCTCTATAGGAAATATGTTGTCGGTTCAATGACCAACTGGGCAATCATGTAAGACACTATATGATATTCTCACTATTTCGTTGATGGCATTGATAACAAGGAGTTTTACTATCTTCCCTCTTCTGATGGTACGTTCATATAATCTTTTTTCTCAATCTTGACCTTAAATCCTCTTCAACTTTTTTTTATGGGTTAATACGACATTTGACCCATTTTGTCTTGCTATATTGAGTTTGATTTTGATCTCTATTATTTTCCTTTTTTGAAATTTGACACGTTAAAAAGTATCATAAATGATCATACAGCGTCTCAAAAGATTCTCACAAAACATCACTAGAAGTGTGTTTATGATGCTTTTTGAGATCAAAGTGTAATGAAGTTAAATAGTGAGATTTTATAGAGTTATAACATCACTTTACGCAACAAATATCTATATATCCCATTCTTCATTTAAAATTAAAGGGTTAAACTTACATCAATGGTGCGGATTGAAAAATTACTTGAACTTAAAAAACTTACTTTTCATAATAAAACCTAGTATAAATATTATAATTTCAAATGTATGGGTGATATCACACACCTTGTAACCTTCTTGCAACACTTCAAATGAGGAGGCATCACTTCAAATAAGAAGCAGTATGCATCATAAGGTTCTATATTTAATTAACTCAATTTGCTTGCAATCTGCTTTGTGCTTGCATCATAAGGTTCTATAGTTAGATAACTCAATCATATTATCATAAGGCAGTATCCATCTTTTATTTATATACATATAATTAGTCTTTGTGCTTGTACTATGAGTTATATATACATATAATTAGTCTCTGATTACTGGACGCATGCATTGCACTATGAATTTGAGACGCATGTCTCGATATCCTTCCCAATTATGTTATTTGGTATAGTGTACACATGCATTACACTGTGTAAAATTTGTATTATAAAAAGGAAATATTATAGAGAGAATAAAACTCAAATTTTTGAAACATTAAATACCTTTGTTAAGGCAGAGCAACTATCAATGGCAATGAGCTAATAGCCAAAAAACTCAGAGTAGGTTGAATTTACTTGAATGAATTAGAATAGGAAAATGAAAATTGATTATTTTATATTTTATTGTATTAGAACTGGTTCAGGAGTGATTATAGTAAACTTCATGATTGCTTTATTTATTATTAAATTTCATAACACTGTTATTATTTAAGATATCAAATAAAAAGGAATGTTTAAAGGGGCAACACATAATCACACATTTAAGCGCTAAAATTATTTGAAATTTTATCTTTTGTCCACTTTGGCTTTAGTTACTGAGGCTTTAACTTTTGTTAATTATTGCAGATACCTGTTTTCACATCTTCAAGTGATGCTGGAAAGCCAGGTTGGCTTTTATTTATTTTCATCATAGTTTTTAGTGGTAAGTTTTTCGACACCCCTGTCCCCTTAAATCCATAATTATTCAGTTGTTCCGCAGCTTGTGTATCACATCTATTAATTGGAAATTTGAATCTGTGATCGTATTGTAATGATCAATTATTTACATTTGATCTTCTTTTTTTTTCAAATTGGAGAACAACTCGCGAATTAATTCAATTTTTTGTTGTTTCTTTGATTTCAGTACTCGAGGCATTTTTTATGTTCCCATCCAGCTCAACTATTGGGCCCGGAGGACTTGGTTTGGAGGATGGTTCATTAATTCTATCCTTTTAACTGTACTCTTCACTTTCACTCGTGTTTATTGAAATTTTTTATTATTTAAATTTTAGAAAGCGATGTCAAATGAGTAACTGTGTATGAGAAACTAAGATTTTTTTTTTAATTTGCCATCTCCTCGGCATGTTTGTTAGGCTTCATTTGCCATGTCATCATAAATCTTTGAAACAGTTTACATCTAGCCTTATTACACTTATGATGAATATTTACAACCACGAGCATGTTGATAATAACCAACTTCGTTTTTCAACCTTTTTTTGACAGAGTGTTGTGCAATTTTTTTTACGGTGTTTGTGCAATTAATTTGGATGGCGTATAATTTTTTGTACTTAAATAATTTTGTATGACTAAGTGTTGATATTATAACTAATATGATAATTTTATTTTGTTGACAGAATGTCATTTTTGGATCCTCATCAAGTTTCCAGCATTTCGGATTGCGGCGTTGATGGTGATGATAATAGAATGGAAGTTGATAGTTAACAACAGAATTCTTTTTTATATTTCATTGATTGGTTATAATATAAAAACATATCATTTCAGGATGATTGTATTAGGATATTATATTGGATGCATTTATGAAAATAATGTAACTTTCGGAGCAATTGTATTATGATATTTCGTTTATTTCGTTTAAGCTTCTTTTGTAAATAAAGAGTGGAGGCTTATATAAAATGTAAATATTAAATATAATGCCCTTGTTTATATGGGATATTTTTATATGTGTTCTTAGAATTTGAATAGTGTGGTAAGAATAATGGAATTTGTTTAAATTCAGGACATTAGATCTTGAAAAATATATATTTTTTGAAATATGTATTAATATAACGGACATGCACCCTTACAAATTTAAACAAAAGTATTATAAAAAGGGTGTAATAAGGTTGAATTAGTAACATAAAAGTTCGTTACTAAATCAGAATTAGTAATGGGAAAATATTGTTGGTAAATTCAGAATTAGTAACAGAATTTTACCTTACTATCAGTAACGATAACTTTTTGTTACTAATTTTGTGCCCCTTTCTAAGAAAAAAATTTCTTTACTAATATTTTTAGTAACGGTAAAATACCATTACTACATGCATGTTTTGGTGTAGTGGTCAGCTCCATTCACAGCTTCAACATCGGTCAGCCAAGTCAAGAGCTTCAAGGTCCTTCTGAAGGTGTCCCACACCATCGAGAAAGTTTAGGACGACCCAACGGCAGGCCATCCTCACACCCCTCTCCAGATACTGGCAGCCATATTCTCTAAATTCATCAAAGACTTTGAAAGCTTCTACAGCCTCAACCTCAGCCTTCCCCTTCTCAATGACATATATCCTCTCGGCCTCATACTTTGACGATAGTGCCTAAACAGCCAGATCATCCTCCTTCTTCAATGCGTCAAGAGAATTTGAGTGCTCTTTCTTTAATCAATTTATGGCCTTCTTATGGTTGGCATCTTTGGCGATCAGTTTTTCCTTCAGGTCGTTCTCATCCTGAATGGCTTTCTCGAACATCTGGATCTGTGGGAGATATTATTTCACCCACTTGCTAACCCTTACAAAGTCAATCATGGATTATGAAACAAAATGTTAAGAGTCAATATGATACGAGTGTGACACCCCGCCTAATTAGATACCGGGTGATCACTCCTTTATTAAATTAAAATCAAGGTGGACAGTTGGTTCATTCTTAGCATCACTGTCGTAAAAATACTTTTCCAATTTAAACACCCTAAATAATTGAGCTAAGTGTCAAAACCATTTTCATACATACTTTCCAAATTTTATTTAAAGAAAAATCATTTATTTTATTAACAACATTCAATAAGTAAGAATCACACCACATTAAATTCTGCAACATAATCAAATTAATTTAATACGTTCGTCAATCGAATGTCAACATACGAAATCTAAAGTCACACATCCAAACTGAATAAGTCCCATAGTAATAATACTGGAAATAACTGAAATACAAATGTCCAATAACAACGGAATGATGGAAAGAGCTACACATGCCCAACTAGATGAAAGTACTACAAGTGGATCCGAATGAACGAAGTCGTCTAATCAAGAGACCTACAACTCCCACCTAAGCTGCAGCGCGTTCCTTCCAAGAGATCCTAAGCAAGACGCCCCTGTGACTGGGCACCTGTAATACATACATATATATACAAGAGAGAGAAAGAGAAAAAGAAACGGGTCAGAGCCCGATAGTGTGTTTGATTTAAAATACGTTTAGCAAGTATTTAAATTGATACATGCCAATGCAACAACATATTAGTGCGACACTCTCTTGAGAAATTCTCACCTCTCTTCTAATGTGCACACCTATCGCACTAACCTTCCCAACGGTTTTTATTATCATTTTATCACACTAACCTTCCCAACAATTTAGCTTATCTCAAATTACTCATAAGATTTTTAAAACCAAACAATATCATTGTTTAAAAAGATACTTCCAATTAGTAGCACAACTCTCGTTTTAGCTTCATTAATTTATAAAGTTTCCCAGTGTCATATTCTACTTTTCAAATAAGTATTTATAATTGAGTCATCAACCATGTCCTACATATCACATCACAGTAGGCAGTTCCATATTTTAGAATTTCATATATATATTAACTACTCATAAAATATATATATCACAACAGCACCCTAAATAAAACTATGGTGCGGGCATACTCTACTATCCAATCCCCGTATCACTCATACTAAGGGAATACAGATTCGGAATCAATCTCGAACTGTATTAACACATACTCAAACAATATTGAGACAAAGTATAGGTTCTAAGTCTCGTAGGACCGTCTGAACTATCACTGCGATAGCCTGTACAAAGGATACCTATACACAAATAACATGAGGCGAAGCATAGATTGCAAGTCTCTAAGAGGAAAGAACATACCCGCATCTCTTAGGATAGTCTGAACTATCATTCCGATATCCTGTACCAAGGATATCTATCTTCTAGGGTACAAGTTAATATCCCCCATAAAGGTCCCATCGAGATAAGACTGTCCCAGCGCGGAAACCTCGGGGATAGCAAGTAGCGTGGGCATGATTTTCACACATAGATAGTATATGCATACACAATCATATAACTATACTAATATTACCATATCAATAATTGGTAAATTCTCAATTCCCATAATTACGTCATTCGCATTTATTTCACATTATATAGTTATCACGTATAACCATTCACATTTTATGTTAATTTGAGGAACTTTTCCACTTACTACATAACGCTCATGGATTATATCCTCCCAAGTATAAAATTTAGTAGGTATAAACATTTTTCCCAAAGTAACTCTCTTACGTGTCTCTCTCCTTTAAATCATAAATTCACCGACCCTTATGTAATTATCCCAAAATACAATCTTTGCCCGACATCAAGGGTCCCAAAATCTATTCACATGTCCTACTGGTCTTCCCTATCTCCCAAAACATTTTATTAAGGATGTCCAAGGATTATCTCACAATAAATTGAATTTAACTCATTTAAAAAGGTAAATAAGAGTCTCCCAGGAGGGGTCGATCGATCGAGGTCTGGGGCTCAATCGATTGAAGCTCTAGGCTCGATCGATCGATCAAGCAGGTCTGCGAAAACTGAAATTCTGCAGTTACGGGTTTCATCTCCAAACTTACACCAAATCCATATTTTCTAATCCCAATCGTCCCAAAATTGATACTAATAACCTTATATCATGATATCAGGTATTTTCAACGTAAAACATGTCAATTTACATCACTAAATGTGGATTAATCATGCCATAATTTGTTTAAAACTCAAGAACCCTAAAAATCTCTAACTCATGATTTTAATCTGTTTTATCCCATAATTTCTTTCTTATTTACACCAAAATTTCGTGGTTTATCTTTGTACATCACAAGAGACTTCCAGAATAAGGTTTAAGTCTTTACTACATGCAAATTCCTATCACAATTTGGGTTTTCTTTCATATATTTCATCCCTAATCATTCATAAACTAATATGGAAATTGCACCAATGAAAATAGCAAAATAAACACTTGCCTGGGATTCATGACGTTTTGATTTGCAGATTTTTTTTGGTGTGGTTGCGTAGCTCGTTGCGCGATCTACGCATTGGTGGTGGTTGCGGTGCAAACGGATGACTTTTGGGGCCTTGAATTTCCTAGGAAACTTTCTTCTTCCCTCTCCTATGGCCGTCACTTGTGTTTGAGTCTTCTAACCCTAGTTGACTAACCTAAATGGTTGATATAGGTTTCTGATTTTCGTGGGTTTAATTACCCATAAATGTGAAATGTTCAAAATGCCCTTCCGGGGTACCAATTAGGCCTAAAAACGCCCCGAGACCCAAACTAAACTCCCGGGTACACTTTTCTGACTATCTCGACCCTTTCAGACGCGTTGGTGTACTCAAAACAACCATACGAACAACTTATAAAATATTCACTCTTTATTAATCCACATTTAGTCCCGACACGACACAGGCGCGTCCTGACTTAAATTTCCACAATTGTCATTTTATTCACACGTGACAATATTATAAAATAATTCTCATATATTACTATACTCATCCAGTAATATGCCACAAATAACAAATTTCCAATAATTACTAACTCTCGTCACGCTAGTAAATATTTAAAACAACATTCCGGATTAAAATTAAATTAATTTATCTCAATTAAATTTAATAAATCCTTAAATTTAAAAGCCATGAAAATATGGGGTATTACAACGAGATAAGAAGATAAATATTGAAGTCAGCTAAAATGTATACCTGGGAAGCATTGTGTATCCCAAACTCATAGCAGAGAGGCACATCCAAGGCCTTAAGGAAATTCATGTCAGACTTTGGCGTGAAAGAAAAAGAGACGTCTTTATACATCTTCAAATTTCCAATGAGGGAATTTGAGATAATGTTCAATTGGGAAAGACGAACCGACAAGGTTGCGTCTGAGGAGATTTAGTTAGATGGGGTTGACCTTTGTCTAGTAGTTCCAGAGAGGCCTTTCTGCCACTTCTCTTTAGGAGGGGGTTGGTCCCCTCAGCTGTCGACTCCTTCCTTTTCTGGCCCCCTCAACTTGTCCAGGGTTACTAATGGTTAATTTATCATTGGTTCCTGTTATGGGATTCTTACACATTTTGTTGATGGCACTTAACAAGCGTGGGTTAGTCATTTTCCAAATATCGTATGAAACGTTAGGATGAAGATCTGCAGGAAAAAATGATAATAACTGTCAGCAAAAATGATAAAGGATGATGAAATAGTTAAGATAGAAACCAAAAATGGAACTTACATAACTCATTCAGAGGGTCAATCCCAGACCCGATTTTTTAAGGAATGAGGGGACCAAAACATGATTGAACTTGGATAAGCCACCATGATTTCCCTGGCACCTCCACTAGTCAATTTTTATACAATTATCTATGCTGAGGCCAGGATCATGCTTAGCAGACATGCATTGGCCCATTATCGAGGCACCATCGACTGGGAGGTACCGTAAGCAGTATCGGCCTCAAATTTCTAGGCCCCGATACAAAAGAGTATAGGGTTTTCCAATGGTGGTTGGAAGTTTGGTTAACTAAGAGGACATTATTGTTGGGATTCCTAAGCCCAAGGTGGTAATAGCCTCGTTGGGTCTTTGTACAGGACACGTTATAACGGGCTTTGAAAACACTGATGGTAAGGTCATTGTCATGAACATGCTTCCATAAGATATGAAGTCGAGTATAATTCTCCAAGCATTGGATGAAAGTTGGGTTGGATCAAGCCTCATGCTAGATAAAATAACTCATTCGTTTAGGTGGATGGGTAACCTGAAGCCGACCCTAAACATTTTATCATACACAGTAATTTCTCCCTCTCGACCATTATAGGCCCTCTCACTATCGGTCGTCATCCTTATGTGAATGGTCGAATTAATCATGTAAAATTCTACCAAGATAGTAGGTCGGTCTCTCTAATAGTGGATGGATAAGTCTGGGCATAAAAAGTTTAAAATGGGTCCTCGGTCCCAGAGTCATTGTCAGACAGAATTTTAACAATTGGGGACCCACTTGGAAATCTTTCATTAAATTCATCCTCAGTCATATCCGATATAGGAACAGCCATAGGAGTTATGGTTTGAGAAATCGTAACCCTCAGCTCCTCGGAGACTGAGGCCTCAGGAGATTAGTTGTGATTACTTAACCCGTCAGCACCAGAATTTTTTGTATCAGAGGAGGGGACTTGAATGGCTTCCTCAAAGAGTCAGCCTCCTCACACATACAAGAAGAAGAAGGGTTGTAGCCTTGAGAAGACGATGAAGACTGGGAACCTTGAGATGAGTGTGTAGTCATCTAATTACCACAAACCTCAACTATGGGAGGAGGGATAATAGCTAAAGGGACAAGAATAATTGGACGTGTAAGATCGGGCCCGTCTTTTCTTCTAGCCTCAACCTCACCCTTTCGTATCTCCCTAAGGATGGTGGCATTAAGGTGGGGGAATTGATCAAGTAGCTCGTATAGGGTCCTAAATATTCAAACACATTTAAGTTGGACTTAGATTGACTTTTTGATCAAAATATAAGGACTTTATCGTTTTCAAATAAAATATGGGAAGATCAGTGCTCAAGAAGACCACCTGAGAAGATGATCGAAAGGTCACCAGAAAGATCAACTAGTGGCAAAAATTTACCACCAACCCTTAAAACCTCCTACAGTCACTGCATATCACCTAAAAAACCCAACAACACCTCCAAATGAACCCTAACACAACCTATAAACCTCATCGAAAAACCTAGAAAATAATCAGAAAACATAAATTCTAGAAATGAAATTTTGTGCAATAGAACAAGGAAAAGAAAGGAAGGGGGAGGTTACCTGAAAACGACGATTGATTTGGGAGGAGTTAGAATCCCTAATGCACACTGGACATCCTTTGTTTGAGAAGAGAGAGTGAAAAGATTGAAAGTTACATAGGAAAGGAGTTGAAGCGGGAGAATGTTTGGAGGGGAAAGAGAAACTGATTAATTTTGGGGGGGTTTAAACTCCCTAATCATTGTGCGTGAGTTCCCAAGAGGCCATAATTTTGGAACTTTACTGAAAGTATCCTACAACTTCCCTACCTTAGATAACACGCCAATCCATACATTCAATGCCAAGTGTCCAACCAGAGACACTTGAAAGACGTTTCTACTTAGGACATTGAAAAGACACTTTCAATCTTAGCCAAATAGGTACAAGTCCTCTAAGCAACTTCAGACACTAGGGGGTCTTGTCCTTATTGGAGTTCAACCAATTATACCCCTCAAACTTCCACTCACATTTAAGACTAAGGTCTAGTGGATGAATGTTATACATAAGTATGATCAAGTTTGACATATATGGGCCAACCCAGGGCGGGCCCATCCTCGATTAGACTCATCCTCGGCCTATCACTACAGAAATATGAAGGAATGCACCCTTAGTCAAGATACGTCTATCATCTCAACCTCGTACTAAGATGAGGGGGCAAGGCCCATCAACCGAACCAAGGTGATACTCAGTGGTATGATGATTGTCCACTTAAAAGGCCAACTTGGCACCTCGACTCGGTCAGGGGACATGAAAATCGACTCTTGTTACATCATAGGGCACACATGAATTACGAGTCACCATCCCACGTGGACATATAGTTATAATAATATCTTCCCCTCACGTGAGGGAATATTCAGTTATTATACACTTGATATATGGCATCATCTAAATGGAGTAGTTACCTCATGAACATATTTGGCATGCTTAGGGGGGCATGATTCACCCCCAAGACTATAAAAGGGAGCTCCATCTTCTTCCTCAAGGGATTTAGAATCAAAACCCTAGCTAAGCTCTATCAAAATCACTATAGAGAGAGAAATTTCTTGAGAGTTGTAATTTTGGGCCATTAGAGCTCCATAGTTAATACAAAACACACCAAACACCTTGTACAGTGGAGTAGGATAAGGCTGAACCTCTTATATCATTGTGTATTCCTCTTTAACACATCTCATTCTCTTATTTTCATACCTGCATTTATATATCCATTGTTATAATATTTTGATCTTGAGATCACATAAAATTGAAGTGGTGATTTCTTAGCATAATCAGTCAGTTAGGATCCAACTGGTATCAATTTTAAAAGGAGGATTTGGGTAATCCATCATACTCGGGTCATGCCAATGACATACTTCGTTGGATTGGGGAACATTTATAATTATCAAAGCATTGAACCAGCCCCACTTGTGACCCCAACGATGAGATTGTTCTAATTCATCTTCAAGGTGAGCCAAAGATGCATTATAGCCATCCATCCAAACTGCCTTTGTTGCTTAGGGAAGTCAAAGGTTAACTGATCAACCTTGTCCATCGATTTCTTAATGAGTGTGTCATTACTCTAAAGAAAGGTTTCTTGGTCGGCTAAGGTTTTCTTGGTCTTCTCCTCATCAACCGTTGGCCGAGCAACTACCAATTATTTAGAAGACTATCCAGACTTAATTTTCTTCAATTTCTCTATCTTCTTCATTAGCCTAGCTTTCTCAATCTCTAAGAATGATTCACCCTCGCTCGAGACAACCTTACCCGACTTCTTTAAACTATCTATGTCAATCCTGAGGTCATTATTTTCTTTCTCCAGGAGGTTGGCGACTACTAGAGCACTCTCTATTTCTCCGTTGGGCACAAATTCCTTCTTTCTGAAGGCTGAGGTGACATCTTAGAGCTTTTTGTCAAAACCCTATCCAGCATTGAGTTCTTCATACTTAGCTTCATAATCAGAATGAAGTAGAGCCAGATAAAGGTTGTGATCGTCCTGTAGTTGCTGAATCTTTTTGAAGTAGGCTACATTATTGGCCAAAGCCCAATTAAAGAGATTATGCAGACGATCGTAAGCCTCTTTAACTTAAGCAGAAATAACCTCGTTGAGCAACCCCTCTAGTTCGGCATTAGTCAAGCTTACATGCCCAACACTAAAAAGCCTCGTGCTATATTTTAGAAGATCATTCTCAGTAGACATGATTGTAGTTTTCCTGGAGTTAAATTGAGAAATAGGAGTATAAAAATAATAGTCTAGCAAGATTGGAAAAAAGTACAGTTAAATATGAAACTAACAAGCTAATCAAGTCCAAAATTTCATTCACTTCAAAATGAAGGCATTACAATTAATTGTTCCTTATACCCAAAACATCAAATGAGAAAATCAAACACCAGATGAAAAAATAATCAAAAGATAGAGAGTTATGCATCAGGCTTATAGAAAATTACACCTTCTTAATTTCCTTAATTATTACTTCTGAAGCGATGGCCTTAACTTCAGTTACAAGTACCAAAGAGGATTCACATATTCCCTCCTCATCATCAACTTCCTCTTACAGATTGGGAGGGGTATGAGGATCATGCCTAAGAAATAATTATGAGTCGGCAGTGGTGCCGACCTCCTTCAGAGCATTGGTTTAACAATCCTTGAAGGACATTTTCTTCATGTATTCACTTTGCGCAACTACAGTAGTAAAGGTCATGTCCCATCCTCTATTGAAGGCATCCTCTTTGTCCTTCTTACTCTGATCCTTCAGATCTAAAAAATTCTTCTTTTTAGTAGCAACTTCCATAATCGAGTTAGCATCCATTTAGTCACCTATTTGTAGATTTTTCTCGACTTCCTTCACCTTCTCTTCGGCCTAATTTACCTTCTCCTTCCATATTTTCTAGTCCTTTTCCTAAGCCTTTGAAGGCTTCCTCCATATCAGTTGAGGATGACCTCATAATATCTTCCCTTATCAATAATTGGTCATAGTCGACCAAGAACTATATAATAGGGAAATGGTAATGTAAGTATCAACTACATGTTAGGAAAATAGAAATCAGTGAAAGTAAGTGGTTAAGCAAGTTATAATTTCCAAATTCTTATTAGTCCTCTCCAATAACTGGCATCTAGACAAAGAATCCGTCGTCGACCTATCAATAGGAAAGACTTCCAAGGGATCAATCCCCTGGACAAACTAGGATTCACTTCCATAGAGGCAGAACCAGTAATAGCCTGGTAGATGAGGTTTTTTGTGTCAATTCTTGTGAAGGAGAAGGACCTCTCT
The DNA here is from genome assembly GCA_949130495.1 of Sambucus nigra. Classification (NCBI taxonomy): domain Eukaryota; kingdom Viridiplantae; phylum Streptophyta; class Magnoliopsida; order Dipsacales; family Adoxaceae; genus Sambucus; species Sambucus nigra. Next base: position 337,243,983 of record OX422216.1, read on the forward strand.
TCAACCTCTTGAATTGACGTTCAGTGGTCTTTGTTTCATTAACATTGATAATTACCAGCCTCTTATCACCAGCAGTAATCTTCTTAGATGGGGGAGAAGGCAAGCCAGACATCAAACTAGGAATTATTCTCTTTTTGATGTCTTTATTAAGTGAAGTTTGGATGGTTGTGATGTCAAAGGAATTAAAAATTCAAAAGTTAACTCTTTCTCTGACCCAAATAATTCTACAGTCGAAGAGGTAGAAACTGATTCTTCTATTAGATTGATGAAGGCTTGGAGTTTATGTTATGTTGGTCGGGTGACAAAAGAGTTGATTAAGCTTCTATATTCCAGCATCACTGACGTCGACTTGGGATGTTCTTTTTTTATTCTTCGATGGATTGACCAAAGATATTTTAACTCTTTAAAATTGTCTTTTATTTTTCCTTTCCTCTATAGAGAAAACCATGTAAAAATTATTAGTTGACATATTATTAAATAGTTGGCAGGCATAAAAGAAAACAGGTCAAAATAATGGTCGTCCTATACCATGTCCTTCCTAAGGGCATTTAGGACTATTATATTCAACCCCCTCAGGAAGGGGGGCATATTGCCAATTCTTGAACACTACTCTATGGTTATAATAGTCTTTATTACAATCAGGCAGGTTGACTAGTAAAGCCCTATTGGCTTATTTGGTCTTCAGGTAATATGTTGTGTTGTCTCATGCGGTCCCCCATTTATAACAGTACATCAATTCATTGATCCCTATGTGGGATCCATGAATTTCATTCAAACGATTGAACCTATTCACAACTCGACATGTAGTTGGGGCTAACCTAGCAGGGACTATGTCGAAGTACTGACAAAACTCAAGAAATAACTGGTTTGGGGGGAAGTTATTACACACTCTGTTTATAAATAGGGTGGGAATCCAATCACCCTCATCTAAAGATAGGACATCTAACGGTCATTCTACTATGTCCAAATATACCCAATTGGGAATTTTTCTTTTCTCTCGAAACTCATCTAAAGAGCCTTCGTAAACAATATACACCATTGTCAAAAGTAACAAAGAAAAAGAAGAAGAAGTAAGTCTTACAAAGTTCTCTACAATAGCAGAAGGATCTCAAGAACAACAAAGGAAGTTAGAAAGCAGTAAGAAAAAGTTGAGTTCCTAAATTTGGGGTAAGGAGAAATGAGGGAAACTAACTGCATTTATAGATCCAACAAATTCACCTCGAAGTTTAGGAATGGAAAAGATTCACTGAACTAACTATTGAACTTATGAAGGGAGCACTTATCCTTGTACGGACATTTTTGTCCATTACCATTTAGTATGTCATATACCGCTACACCGTCATTGAAATTCAAGCTCACATTCACGTCAAGACGGATTCGAATAAACAAGTATCTTCAACAAAGCCTCGATGAGATTTGATTTAGTAAAAGTTATGTTTTAAATTCCTTAAAAGTTTCATTTTAGTATTGGAAAATTTTTCTAAAAAGTTTTTTAATAAACCGAGGCATTTTTATAAAAGAATTTTTTTTCTAGAATCAGACCAATCCTATTAAAAAAAGAAATCGGATTGGTCCCCTTCGCAAATCTTTCTGCCAAACTTTCTTAAAGGGATCAATCCTTTTAAAAAATAAACCGGATCGATCCCCTCCAGAACAATCCCCTTCGGACCAATACCCTTCACAGATTTTGTCCACCGCCTCAAATATTTTATTTTCCTATAAAAGGGGTATTTTGGTGGTGTATTTTCACAAGACTTTGAGTGACATTTTTTAGAGACAAAATACATCAGGTCTTCATATTTTTGAGTCCTAAAACTCATGTTTGATTCACACTAAAAATTCCAATTACTTTTTTGAATCCTTTTGGAACCCTAGAACACTACTTTGCTTTTGTTCATCCTTTGTGGGGAGATCTCTACAATTGAGAGCTACATGCTATTGTAGAGGGAGTCTCTATGGAGTTTTTGGGTTGCGGTCCTTGTGGTATAGCTGCGCGTGAACCACTGCAGATTTCTAACCGATGCTTTGAAGGTTTGACGAAGACACCGTGTGTTACTCTTGCGGACGATATCAAGATTGTATGTAAGTCAATGATCTTATTAACTTGTCAAAGTTCTAGAATTAAAAAGGTTTTGCCCTTCGGGGATTTTTCCTGAATTATTGTGTCGCATGCTATATCTTATTTGTATTGACACGTAGTTGCATGTTTAGGGGATGATATAATTTGGTTTAAAATAGACTCTAATTAAATAAGTTTAAATTGAAAATTTGCGAATTTAATAAATTATCACACACCGACTTTTTACAAATTGGTATCAGAGCAGGTTAGCTAATTTATTGTGTATTCCTATTTTACACAAAATTGTGTGATATTAATTTTTTTGAAAAATCAATTTTGTGAAAAATCGCAATGTTTCCAATGGAGCACTCATATAATAAGATGCCTATTTTTTACGGGTCTAATTATTCCTATTGGAAAGCTCGTATGAAATCACAATTAAAGGCTATTGATGAACGTGTTTGGTTGTGGTGTGAAATAGGGTGGACTCCTCCCACTGTTACCGTTGAAAATATCACCTCTTTAAAATCTGTGTCGGCCTAGACTGAAGATGATTTTAAAATGTCTAATTTTAATTCACATGGTTTGAGTGCTATTTTTGGAGTCGTAACTCCCGACGAGTTCCGTCGAATTATGACAAGCACCATGTTTAAAGAGGCATGGGATGTACTCCAATTGACACATGAGGGTACAAATGCGGTTAAAGAATCAAAATTGCAAAATTTTGCCACCCAATTTGAGACCATTACTATGTTAGAGTCCGAAACTTTTGATGAATGTTATGCATATTTTTTTGACATTGTCAACACTAGTTTTAATTTGGGTGAGGCGATTGATAACACACGTGTCGTTAAAAAGATTTTGAGATCTCTCCAAAAATGCTTTATTCCTAAAGTCAACGTTTTGAACTCTTTGGGAAATTTGAAATCACTTAAGTTCGAAGAACTTGTAGGTGATCTTCAAACCTATTAGATTGACATGTTTTCCTAAACCATTAAGGCTAAGGATAAAGGCGTTGCTTTAAAGACTCATTTTAAGAAAAATAAAGAAAAAGTTTGTGGGACCGATTCTGATGGAGATTTTGATTTTAATGAAATGGCCTTATTTGCAAAAAAAATTAAAAAGTTTCTCAAAATTTCTAAAGAAAATTCATCCAATAAAAGGATATTTTTTTAGAAAAATAAAAAGAAAGGAAAGGCCAAAGAAGGCAGTGAGAAGGAAAAAGAGAATGACTCAGATGAGGAGTGTGAGGAGGATTTTGAGGATGTGACTTTTTTTTAATATAAGGGCAATGGGAAAAAGTCATTTGAGTGTCCTACGTGGCTTAGAAAGAAAGGGAAGAAAGTAGCCATGCCCGCCACACTTAGTGATAGTAGTGAAGGTGAGGGTGATGTGACTAGTGGTGAGAATTTTGTTGCTTTTTTAGCAAGTCGTGTGAGCACACCCACTTTGTCCTATAATAGGGCACACAAATGTGACGGGGATGATTTGAGCGCTTAAAGTGAGGGAGAAAGCGAGTGTTAAAGTGGAGTTGAAAGTGATCTCCAAAAGGCCTTTAGAGATTTGTACACCGAGACCTTAAAAGAGAAGAATTATAATAGGGATTTAGGTCATCGAGTGTTAGATTTGGAGAGAGATAAGGAGGTTTTAAGAAAGGAAAAATGTGATTTGACCGACACAGTGTCTAGTTTGACCACACGTGTATCCCAACTCGAGAGTGATCTCGAACTTGCGAAGGAGGAAGGAAAAATGTGATTTGACCGACACAGTGTCTAGTTTGACCACACGTGTATCCCAACTCGAGAGTGATCTCGAACTTGCGAAGGAGGTCAAAGTCAATTTTGAGAACGCACCTAAGAAGGTTGAAAAGGTGGTTCTTAATCCCGATAAGGGTAGAGTTGACGGGCTAGGAAAAGGTCATGACGGTGCTTCCACTTCTTTTATCGCACCCGAGCCGGTTCCCACTTTAGTGACAGATTCACATGGCCCGAAAATTAACCCACCTAGGCTCCGTTTCCCGTTAGGAGAGCACGTTCTAGAGTTTTTGAGAGAGGTGTTCCTAGGCCTATTTATGTTTGTTCCCATTGCAAGAGGAGAGGACACCTTAGGGAATTTTGCTTTAAGTTGGGTAATGTGTCACATTTTTGCTACTACACGTGTTTCTACCACACATGAACCAACACATGATTCTTTACATGCTCCTGGAGACTACATGAGAGAGATTGCACATCTTAGTGAGCAAGTTAACTTTTTAGTCAAAACTTCACATGACTTGATGGAGTTTTTTTTAAAGTTGACACCACCTTTGGAAAAAGCCCCTGATTGAGGTTTGACTTGTTTGCTAACATATGATGTTTTACATGATGATATTATATACCTATTGCTAGTGTGTACCATTTTTGTATGTTTTCCATTGTTTAATAATTTTTGAAAAATACAAAAATATTTTCTATTTTTTTGGAAATTTAGAAAAAGCCCAAAAGATTTTGTTTTGATAAAATTTTGAAAAATCCTAAAAGTCTTTTGTATTTTGTTTACACCTTTTTATAGATAAGCACTTAGGATGACCAGGTCACAACATCAGTCCATTTCCATGTTACTTTTTGATAGTGTTTTGAGACAATATATCATGTCATCCATGTGGTTTACATTATTTGGAGTCATTTAGATGTAATTTGCATTACTTACTACATGTTTGACTCATTATGTCTTTTATTGCACACATGCACGGATTTGTTTGATTATTATGCTTGTCTTATCACATATTGGTTGGGTGTTTTCATCTCAATTCTGTCCTAAAACGAACCAAGTGCAATAATATGAGAGTAATAAAAGTCGTGCATGTAATATCCATTTCCCATGACGAATTTGTTTAAGATGAAAAAATGATGAGTGAACATGGGAAAGGGCCGCGAGAGTGTAAAATTGACTCGTCGTGAAAGCCACCGTTTGAAAAAGAGTCCGTATAAAAATTAAGGCAATAAAAAGATGAAATATGCCAAAATTTGGGCCAATAGGGTTTTCTCTAAGTTGAGAATTTTAGAACCTCATTAAAAAAATATTATTTATGAGGGAGTTTTGATTAAATATGTATTAATGGGTTTCACATCCTTTGAAAAGTTCTCGAAATCGCACTAAATAGTTTCGGACGTTATTGGTGTTAAAATCATTTCGACTTTGATTTGTTGATATGATTAAGATGATGTCATCTAAATTAAATTCTTTTACACCTAAAGACTATTTTTATGTTCATTTGTTAGGGGTACACGTATGCATCGTGCACATATGCTTGATTGAGTTGATTTACCTATCGAATTTGATCACACCCATTCATTCCATATTCACGATTTAGTCGCCCTAGTAAAAAAATTCATGGTGTGTGTTTGTATGAATTTTTTTTAAAAAAATCAAAAATAGAACTTGAAGATTTTTTTTAGCACCTCTTTGCAAGAGCATGTTTACCATTTGATTGATGCCTTGTTTTGAATACCATGACACTCCGGGTTTGCTTGTTTGAATTATTCTTCTCATTTATCTATGTGGGGACATAATAAAAAATGGGGAGAAAGAATTATCATTCTATGGGGGAGTTTGATATATGGGGGAGATTTGGGATTTGTCTTATATTTCTCATTAAATTGGTATTTTATGTTTATCTCATTTCAACTCGATACACCACGTGGTATTTTATTTGTCTCATGTGTGTAGGTAAATCGATTGAGGATTATTGGATTGCACACCCTGATGAGAAAAGCTTGGGGATTTTAATATTTGATTGTTGAAGATTTGAAGAACAAACGATGAAGACTTACGCATTATATCTTTCCATATTTAGGGTTCTGTGACACCCCGACTAATTAAATACCGGGTAGCTACTCCTTTATTCAAATTAATACAAAATGTCAACTAGGTTCAGTTCATAGCATCACTATCGAAAACATTTATTTAAACAATTACTAGTCACCTAATATTTAAAAAGTGAGTTGTCAAATTTTATTAAATTAGCATGCAACCAATTAAAATTATTATCTAAATGATACCACCATCACATCACAGTCCCATCGAAATAATAATGGAATAATAAATGAGTCTGGAGTAACACTCCTCTAAATAATCCCAAGTACTGAATAAATCTAAATACAACATCTGAATAATAAATGAATTAACTCCAAAAATGCAATGAAACCGACTATGATAAAACTGTCTCTAAAAGAAATGGGGCGACATGCCCTAACAGAAGAATGAATCTGAAATAGAGTCAATGTAGAATGTGGAGACGTCTACTATCGAGATCCTGTAACTTTCACAGCAGCTAAAGCACGTCACTGGGATGAAACTCCTAAGCTTGGCGTCCCTGTGGCTGGGCACCTAAAAGGTTTTACAAGAAAATAGATTTGAAAGAAAACAGGTCAAAGCCCGATGTGAAAATAGTTTAAAATTTAGCAAGTGTTTAATAACATTAAACAGTGAATATTAAATACATGTTAGTTATGTGCAATCACATGAGTTCCTCACCTCTCAACTAATGTGCACTCCTAACGTATCCGTAACCCGTCCTAGTTATGCTGCTAACTAACTAGTCTAAATCACAACCTGACTTCCCGTTATGATACAAAGGGCTATTCAAGACATTCTAGTATAACCTGTGTGTATCTTCCTTTTTATTTCTCAAATTTACTTATAATAACTATTGTGTGAAATTTCACTTTTAACTCTACTAAAAATGTCTCAAGTATGCACATTTACACTTTAACAAAGAGTCTACTGTAATTACCAGTATATTAATCTCATCAATGAATATACAATTAGGGCACCCCTAGGCAAAGCTGTGGTGCACACATACTCTGCTATCAAATCTCGATACATCACGTACATAAGGATCACGTATTCCGAATCTCTCCGGAATCGTCTCAATAAGTAAAAATCACACATAATGGAGGCAAAAATAGTTCACATACCCATGGGTCATGTTGACACCTCACTCTGTTACCCCCTAACTCTCCTTAGGTCCCTAGTTCCTCCACTCATCATCGGAAACCCAGGTCACGTCCCGAGTACTGACCTGGAAGCCATCGGGCACCCTCCGGCTCAGTTTGACCCAAAAGTCAAACTCCTCATCTTGACCAAGACTCAATGAATCTTCTAAGGGCACTGAATACGCTTTCCAATGGTCTGCCCCTTGCGCGATTCTGACTTACCATGCGGACAAACAATCCGTTTGCGTCCCAAACCTGAGCGAGAGGCCACCGGGCGCTCCCGGCATCTGTTGACCCAAGTCAACCCTTCAGCTCGACTGAGGATGAATGAATCTTCGAAGGGCACTGAATAACCTTTCCAACGGTCCATCCCGTGCGCAATTCCGACTTTCCATGCGGACGAACGCTCCGTTTGACTCCGGGAAGCCACCGAGCGCTTCCCGAGCCCGATTGACCAAAGTCAACTCTCCAAACCGGGTCAAACTCTTTGTAATGTCAAAGTACATCTCCTAAACTTGCCAACGGTATGCCCCGTGTGCGATTCGGACTTACCATGTGGACGAACGATCCGTTTGCGTCCGCACGATTCCCTGTCAAGCGGACAGATAAATGCTTCCGAGCCACATTTTACCCAAAGTCGACTCCCGAACTCGGGAGTGGTCCAAAGGACTTTTGAATGTCTCTGAATTACCTTTCCAATGGTATGCCCCGTGCGCAATTCTGACCAACGGTTTTCCCTCTGCGGCTAATTTTTCAAAAAAGCCTGAAACACACTACCAAACGGCAGGTCCCAGAACCTGCCTATCGGCACCTTCTTGCCGGCAGGCAGGAAGGGCTCTAATCCGATCGACAGTCCCTTGGGGATATAAAATGAGGCCTTGGCCTCATTTGGAAGAGAGCCCAGATCTGATAGAAATCTCTCTGAACGAATCCCAGAAACCTCTCTCGAAGGCAGCGTGATTTTAACTTCCAAATCCCTTTTTCACTTCCACTTTTCATCATCCCTTTCATCAAACTTGATGAATTAACCACTCTCCATCATCATCCAAGCTCAAGGTCTACTCTCCAACGTTCAAGATCAAGCTCAAGATCTTCAAAAAGGTCCAACTTTCTCAAACTCTCACTTAAATTCTCTTGAATTCCCAATAACTTGTTTTCTTACTTAGCACTTTTATAATCTCATCTCACATACCATAAATACACTTTTTATCTAGTATTATTGCACATATCTTATTTTCATATAAATAAAAACCCAAAAAACAAAAAAACGTGGGTTTGCTCATAAATTCCAAATAGGGATTCTCACACTTTGTCCACACTTTTCTCACAACTAAAACATTTTTTCTACACACACACACACTTACAAATAAGAGATTTCTCCATTTTGGATTTATGGGTTAAGCCCCACCCCTCACTTTACATGCGAACTACGTGGACTTTGATGCCTTTATAGGCTACGTAGGCGTCTCGGGGTAAAACTCGAGACTCGAGTCCTTTCTCTCACTTTTTCTATCATTTTCTATTTTCTCTAAATCCATTTTTCTTACATTATTAGTCTTAGTGACGTATTACTCCATGTGCGTTATCGTTCCCTTATAACGATCAACGTAGGTGTACCCGCGTAAATCTTATTTTTCTAATATTACTTTTATATCTTCCTACGGATGATTCTCTTTATCTTTTCCATGATACAAGTCGAAGATTCCTACCTCCATTCTATATATATACACATGCACACATCTCACGGGGGGAAACATAAAGGAAAATAACAAATATCCATGAGAGACCGAAAGGGCGGAATGGGTGCCTAACACCTTCCCATTTCGTAACTAAGTCTCTGAACCCTTTCCGAATCATTTTGGTTTCGCACGCACCAGTATATTTTTGGAAGCCATCCTTCGGGGTGGATTCCTCTTTTTCTTTTGGCTGTTTTGAGTAAAATAGACTGGCGACTCTGAATCTCTCTACATTTTTCACACCTCACAAAATCGATGCCGACCGAAGCGCTCACTAAAGAGGGGACGCGCAAGACCCGAAGGATCCTTCCTCCCTCTGCAACGGGGATAGGGGATGGCCACAGTGGCGACTCCGCTGGGGACTTTATTTATTTTGAAGGCTTGACTCTATTTACATGGATGCTATATTTGTTTATGTTTTCCCCCATATCTGCATGTTCCCCCTTTTCATATGTATCCCATGCTTATGCTTATATCCACACACTTGTAGAAAATTCTCCATGTACACTTCACATCACGTGCACCTAGGATCACATGTATATCCCCATGTTGCATGCATCACCCATCCATACTTGGTGTACCTTTTGAGGTACTTGTACTTTGTTTTCGGTTTGGCATAATCAACGAAAGGCATTCTCATCATAAGATACTAATAAGAGAATCATGCATGATTCACACGACATCACCAAAGAGCATTTATATTGACCAAATTTTACCCAGTAACTGGAGGGTCACTTCGTGATGGGCGCTGGTCCGGCAGATCACAGTTAGCCTAAGCGATATGACTCTCACCTTCCCTTGGCCAAGTACCTTCGACGTATATCGAACGGTTCCCCGCATCGTATCTCTTGACCGAAGTCATGACGGGAGGTATATCGCAGGGAATTCGTTCACGTACGCCGAGTATATCAAATTCGCTCTCACACGTACCGTCCCCACGAGGTATATGGTGAGGCAATTCACGTACACTCAGGTATATCAAATGGCTTTTCCACACGTACCGATTGCCCGCAAGAGCAAGACATATATCGTGGAAGCCACGCCAAAGGGGGGAACCCATGCCGATTCACCCAACCAAACTGCATACCCGCATATAGGTGTCAAACCTAGGACATGCACTTTAGATTGTCGGTTTCAACCCGAAACTCTGCCGAAATTTTGGGTCGATCTTTCGCCCAATTTTTGTGCATTTTTAAAACGGGACTCTGTCCGCGAGACTAGTTACAAGTCAAAACATAGCTTTGCATGTATTAAAACCCCATTTTTCCAGGCTCAGGTCTCGTCCGGCATTGCATTTAGGATAATTAAATACAAGTGATAACATAATAATCATAATAATCATGCTGAGTTCCGTCTCCAAAAATATTTCTCCCTTTTTATCAAAAATCCAAAAACATTTCTCCCTTTTTATCAAAAATCCAAAAAATAATCTCTTCCCCTTTTCTCAAAAAATAAATCTCATCCTGCGCCTTCTCAGGTTGATCGTATTCCCTTGGCCTGGCTCCCTATTGGCTTAGGTCTTCAGTCAAATCACCCCGGAGTTTCATCCGTTCCTCTACTACTTCTTCTGAATCCGAAATCCATCCATCTTCCATGGAGAATGCAGATCAAGCACCAGTCATACAACCGGATCTGCCGACAGTCCTAGCTCAGCTCGTGGCCAAGATTGACTACCTCCAAGCTGAAGTCCGAGAAATGCAACGAAACCAAGTTCCTATTCCTCAAGAGCCCGAGGCCCTGTTCCCTCGTGCTATAGGTCAGCCCAAGCCCATATGGGTCCTGGAAGAATATCAGCACGCTCCGCGTGCCCCTCCTGCTAATGGGCCGCCGCCTGTCCAGCTTCCAATGCCAAACATTGCCCAGCCTATGGCTAACTTGCATGTGGTTGCTAATCCAAAGGAGGAGGAGTTGAGCAATGTCAAAGAGGATCTTAAGATGCTCCCCAAGAAGTTTGACCAAGTCAGGATCTCTGGAAATTACATGGACTACACCCATATGTCTCCTTATCCTAAAGCAAGGTTACCCGAGAAGTTCAAGATGCCAAATATCGAGAAGTTTGGAGGGAGTGGTCCCCCGATTGTTCATCTTCGCAGTTATCATCATACCATGACTCTATTAGGGGCTTCTAAAGAAGTTATGGCCCAATTATTTCAGCAAACTTTGAAGGATAGTGCCCTCCGATGGTTTTTATCTCTTTAGGAATCCAGAATCCGTAGCTGGGAGGATGTAGCCCGAGAATTCATGTCGCAGTTCAAATACAACGAAGAGCTCGAGGGCACCCATCGTGATTTAGAGCTGCTCAAACAAAACTCTGGAGAATCAGTCAGTAACTTCATAGCCCGATGGAGGGAAAAATTAGCTACCATGACCAATGGGCCATCGAAGCAAGAACAAGTCAACATAGTAAAGAAGAATTTCTTGCCCCATGTCCGAGCAACCATGGGAGGATAATACTAGCCCCACTTTTGAGCTCTTAGGGACGCAGGGGTAGAAATCGAGGAAACTCTTGCCAAAATAAAAGTTGAATCGAAGAAGGTGTCCAGACAGTTCACCCCCAGAAAATATGACAAGCCTACTAATGCTACAGTCTCAACCATCAACAACATCTCTCAACCAACCACATCATGGGCACCAGAAAGTCGCCCTGCTCCCGTCCAAAGGGAATACACTGAGCTTCATGCTCCACTCTCTAAAGTTTACCAAGCCCTGTTAAGCCAAAACCTTATAAAGCCCCTGGATCCACATCCATTACCCAATCCACTTCCCAGAAATTTCAAGATCGATGCTCACTACGCCTTTTACCAAACAGCTTGCCATACCACCGACCAATGCTTCCACCTTCGAAACATAATCCAAGATCTCATTGATCGGGGTACCATCGCCCCACCAGCCAATCCTAAAACAAACACTACTCATAACCCACTCCCAAATCACATCAATGCCATCTTCTTGGAAGAAAACTCGAATTTCGATCCGTCAACCCAGATCACACCCTTATACCCTCCTAAACCCCTTCAACTTTGCCCATATTTCCTCCTACACCCTACTAGCCCCGTTGATCAGGCACTGTCCCTCCTTACCAGAGTGTGCATCACTGTCCGTACCTGTTCTGAAAGTGGAAGTATGGAATTATCAGATGTGTTGAACCAACTCCTAGAGTTCGGGCTAAAATCTCCCTCACAGATATTTATCGACTGCCAGAGGTTCAGTACATTGTTTTTGGAAGCATGAAAATGGTCCTGAGAATCATATAGGTGGATGGTACTAACCGACGAAGCCTTCTTAGATGATGTTGTCCGGATCATGACGGAAGCATTCAGGCAAACCAATAACATTTATAGTATCACCGAGTTACTTGACACTTTGAAGCTGCAAGGGCACCTGGTCCCTTCACCCTTACATATCCCCACAGAATGGGAAGACCTATATTAAGAGGACGTTGAAGTCATGGGATTCATTGACTTCATAGGGGAAAACAAAATTGTTGCCACCGGATGGGGGGAGAATTCGAAGATTTGAGCGAAGAACAAGTTTCAGAAAGAGCTGGCCCAGTAGCTGACTTGTGTGGGATGATATCATTTGAAGAACTCCTCAGAGAAATAGATAAGGTGGTAGAACAGCCTAAGATTGATGAGGAAACTAGATTTAAGTTTTTCACTTCTTCGGTAAATCACATGACCAGGTCTTTGAGACATTATCAAGTTCCCAACTCACTACCAGTAAATGATAAGGGGAAGGGAGTTGAAGACTTTCCTATGTCGGAAATGACCCTCGAGGAGATCAAGATCCTCAATCAACTGAAGAAAACTCAAGCTAACGTCACCCTACGGGGGCTTTTCATGTCTTAGCTGGACAGAAATGTTTTAATCAAATTACTCGCTGGACCTATTATTCCTCCTTCTACCACACTAGAAGAAGTAGTGGACCTGGTCGGATCCTTGACCTCTACCCGAATGCTGTCCTTTTCTGAAGAGGAAATCCCCAAAATTGGGCCAAATCACAATCATGCACTCAACATCTCCATCGAAATTATGGGGAAGGTGGTACCACTTTCTCTCATTGACAACGGATCCGCTTTGAATGTCTGCCCACTGAGAACCTTCAAATGTTTAGGTCTGAAATAAAGTGACCTCTCTCCAACCTCCGCTGTTGTGCGTGCCTACAATAATACCCGTCGTGAGGTGATGGGATCCATAAAAGTTGTAATAGGGGCTGGTCTTATAAACCCTATCGTCGAATTCCAAGTCATCGATATCCCATCCTGTTTTAACCTGTTGCTCGGACGACCCTAGCTCCACAGTATAAAGGGTGTCTCTTCCTCATTTCATCAAAAATTGAAGTTCTTCGCCGATGGGCGAGTCATCACCATCTTGGGTGACGACGGTAACGCCGAGGGCGCAGGCACCAGCAGTCCAATTCTTGAGATACAGCATGGGTCAAATGATATGATCCTATCAGGTTTTCGAGTTGAGCCATCCCTACTCCCGGCAGGGGACGGTTTCAAAGAAAGGGTTTGACCAGAATATGACCCTCATGGCAATGTCAATGTGATTCAGATGTTCAGAAACATGCACTTCATGCCCGGACTGGGGCTAGGATAAAAGAAGCAGGGGATACTTGAGCCCATCGAACTGAAGAAATTTTTCCCTCCTTGCGGCTTGGGATATCAACCATCAGAACTAGAGCTCAGAATGATCCACCAGACTCGATCAAAGGGAGGGTTAGACTACGTTCAAGCTATCTCAAGTGATTCTTTAAATGGACGATTCATCAAAGAGAGCGAGGATTTCCCCTTTTACGATTTTCCAAAACCATGGTACGACCGCACAGACAAGAAAATAAAGCCTGCAATGGAGATCTTTTTCCAAGATAGCTACCCATGGGCTGAAAGTTTCCAGCATCGCGTACAACCGCTTATCAAAGATACTGAAGAAAGTGACTCCGAATATTCCTTCAACCTGCAGACACTGGGCTGACACTCTGCATGGTTCATTCGGGCACTACATCAAGGGACCCATCCCGTCTGATCAAAGTTGCTGATACACCTCTCCTCAACTAGCATGCTGCGCCAGTTCTACCTCTTAAAATCTCCCCCAACCCCAATGTTTACCCTATTTCTTCTATTGTTATCCACCCTTTCTCAAATGTAATCGAGACCTCTTTTGACTAGGTTCTCAATGTTGTTTTTCCTATCAATGAAATAAATGAAGATTTTGAGTATCTTGTTGTGCCTTACATTAATTGTTTAGATTCTAATCAAGCTTTTTATGACGATGATTTTGCAAATGAACAATTCTTAACTGATCTAAATAAGGTTAATAATAAACAACATAATCACGTTCAAGTTAATGAAGAAGAGACTGTTATTATTAATCTCGGTTCTAGTAGCCAACTGCGCAAGATTAGGATAAGGGCCACCCTTGACGAGCATGAGCGCGCACAACTAGAAGAATTGCTAAAGGAGTTCGTGGATGTCTTCACATGGTCCTACGACGACATGCCCGGTATTGATCCCGAAATAGCTCAGCACGAGATCCCCACTCTCCCAGATGTCAAGCCAGTTAAACAAAAATTAAGAAAACTCCTCACCGAATGGTCGCTTAAGGTCAAAGAAGAGGTGATAAAACAGTTGAACGTGGGTTTCATTCGAGTAATCAAATATCCCACGTGGCTAGCCAACATTGTACCTGTACTAAAATTAGGAGGAAAGATTCGAATGTGTGTGGATTATCGAGATTTAAACAAAGCCTCTCCGAAGGATGATTATCCGCTACCCAACATTGACATGATCGTGGACAACACAGCTAGTCATGCTCTCAAGTCATTTATCAACGGATTTGTCGGATACAACCAAATTAAGATGCACCACGACCATCAAGAGAAAACCGCATTCATCACCCCATGGGGAACCTTTTGCTACATCGTTATGTCATTCGGTCTCAAGAATGCTGGGGCTACCTACCAAAGGGCCTCCACAACCATCCTGCATGATTTGATTCACAAATAGGTCGAGGTTTACGTGGATGATATGATTATCACGTCCAAAACTAGAGAAGGTCATGTTCCCGCTCTTCGAAAGTTCTTCGAACGACTGCGACAGTATCAGATGTGACTTAATCCACAGAAGTGTGTCTTCGGCATTACAAAGGGAAAACTTTTAAGATTCATGGTCAGTGAGAAAGGGATAGAAGTAGATCCGCCAAGCTGAAGGCCATACTTGAGATGCCACCTCCCTGAACAGAGAAGGAAGTCCGAGGTTTCCTTGGGAAATTATAATATATCTACCGATTCATCAGCTAGTTAACCTCCATCTGTGAATCAATCTTCAAGCTCCTCCGAAAGGATTAAACCAAGGTTTGGAACGAGGCCTGCCAAGAAGCTTTTGACCGAATCAAAAAATATCTGACCCAACCTCCAGTTCTCATGCCACCACAGCCTGGTCTCCCTTTGCTCTTATACCTAACCATAACCGACACTACAGGTGGGGATTTGTTATCCCAGTACCTTGTAGACTCCAGCTAAGAAAGAGCCGTCTATTATGCTAGTCGCAAATTGGTCGGGTACTAGGTCAACTACACTGCTTTAGAAAAAGCATGCGTCAAGCTTGTCTAGGTCACCCAAAAGTTGCGGCACTACATGCTCGCCTTCCCCATCAAACTTATATCCCAAATGGATCCCATCAAATACCTGCTCAAAAAACCCACCTTATCCAGCCGAATGGCCCGATGGTTTATGTTCCTAACCGAGTTCGATATCGTGTACGTCACACAGAAAGCCGTTAAGGGAAGATCCATATTTGACTACCTCGTGGATTCCCCCGTAGAAGAAACAGATGTCTGGATCTACGAATTCCCAGATAAAAATTTCCTCTGCACCGCTAAAGACTGCCTCCGATGGAGAATGTTCTTTGACGGCGCTGCCAACAAAAGGGGATATGGCATTGGAATACTTCTGATAGCCCCAGATGACTCCCACACTCCTATCGCCATTAAATTGGATTTCCCTTGCACCAACAACATGACAGAATACGAGGCATGCACAGTGGGCCTCTAGGTCGCTCTCAAGAAAGGTATTCAATACCTTGATGTATACGGGGATTCTTCCCTTATCATCGGTTAAGTGCTCAGAAAGTGGAAGGTCAAGGACGAAAAGATCCAACCCTTTCATGCCCAATTAGAAGAGTTGGCCTCCCAATTCCGAGATATCACCTTCCATTACCTAGCCCGAGAAAATAATAACTTAGCTGATGCTCTCGCTACGTTGTCCTCCATGGTCGACATGCCCGAGGGAATAACAATGACCTCCTTCCTAGTTCAAAAGCTAGACAAACCTACCCATTACTACCACATTGAGCTTGCCACCTCAGAAGATCTTGATCTAGTCAACTACTGGTACTATGATATTTGGTGCCTCCTACGGTACGGTAGGTATCCATAGGGTTCTAACAAGAACGATCGAGCTACCCTCCGAAGGCTGGCCGTCCAGTACATCATCTGTCATAAATCACTACTCAAGAGGAATTTCGATGGAACTCATTTGCACTGTATCGCAGGGGATGACATTGAAAAGATAATGCAGAAAATCCACAGCGGGGAATACGGGGCCCACGTGAGCTTTCCAAGAAGATCATCCGACAAGGCTACCACTGGACCACCATGGACCAAAATTGCACCGCCTATGTTCGGAGATGCTTTAAATGCCAACAGTTATCCAATCTCCAACATCTACCTCCACTGGAATTATACAACATGACTTCTCCCTGGCCGTTCTCCACATGGGGTATCGACATCATAGGGAGGGTTACACCAAAAGCGTCAAACAGGCATAAGTTCATCCTGGTTGCCATCGATTACTTCACCAAATGGGTCGAAGATGAGTCATACGCAGTATTAAATGCCAAGAAGGTGGCCAAATTCATCAAGAAAAATATCATTTGCCGATATAGGGTCCCGCACGAGTTAGTGTCGGATAATGGTTTGCACTTCGAGGCAAAAGTCACAAAATTTGTCAACGAGTATGGGATTCAGAGACACAAATCTTCTCCCTACCGACCTCAGACCAATGGTGCAGTTGTAGCCGCCAATATCAAAACCATCATCAGCAAGATGACCGAAAGTTGTAGGGATTGGGCCGATCGGATCCCGTACGCCCTTTGGGGCTATCAAACCTCAATCCGAACCTCTACTGGGGCTACCCCTTACTCCCCGATCTACGGCATGGAAGAAGTCCTACCTGTGGAGCTGGAAATACCCTCGCTATGCATCATGCTCGAAAGCAAGGTTAGTGAAGAAGACTAGAGACAATGCCGTCTTGATGAGCTGACCCTCCTAGATGAACGGAGATTAAAAGCTCTTTACCACATACAAGGGTATCATCGCCGAATAGCGCGATCGTTCAACAAGAAAGTCCAGGACCGCGGTGTCCGGGAGGGGGATTTAGCCCTCAAAGAGATAATCGAACCCATCTGGGACCCCAGAGGAAAATTCAAGCCCAATTAGAGTGGCCCTTACATTGTGAAGAAGATCTTATCTGGCGGTGCCGCCATGCTCACCGACCTGGATGGGGAAGAGATGGCTCGTCCAGTCAATCTGGATTGTCTCAAGAAATTATACCCCTAGTCTGAAATCTCGGCGCACTACGACTCTTCTCATCCCCCTTCTATTCTTAAAAAAAAACTCTCCATTTCCCTCTACCCAGAACTACGTGGGCCTGATCCTCTTCAAAAACTATTTTCAAACAGATAAGAACTTTTTCAAAAACCCCAGAGGTACGTAGGCAGCTCATACTCCCCACATGAGCACGACCCCTTCTTTTTCACAAAAACATATTCCTTTTTTATCCCCGAGAAAGACAGTTTATTCTAAACATCTACTTTAACAAAAGGATTATGTATGCCTTAGCGATTGGTATAGATAATTGAAAATATAAAATTCATCGAAAGGCACAGCTGGATGATCAGAAACTTGTTTATTTTATTAATAATAAACTACAGTACGGATTACATAAGAAAAATGAATGAATAACTCCTTTCCCCACTACTACCCTAAAAACCAGATAAAATCCCCCACATCTATTACATAAATAAACTCCCCAGGAGTCCTACCCACAGCTACCCGAAGAGCCTGCACCCTCATCATCTACATCCTGAGGACCCCAAGTTTCTCCTGCCTGAATGGAGTGCCGCAAACACTCCATGGACCAATGAGCCAATACCATATTCAAAAAGACCACAACACCCCCTTCCATGGAGTTAGATAAAACAAACCACCTCTGACCAGTCTCTACTGCTAACATCTTGCCGACTACTTTCCTCTACAACCACTTCATATAATCTTTGGGGACATGGCAAACCTTCCCAACAGACTGAGAGGGACAGGTCGACGGACGACGATTTTCCCACAGAGATCCAAGCAACAGACGCAGGCGCTCTGTCAAATCTTCTACCAGAAAAAAATTTCAGGTCCGAGGGGGCACGACCTACGCCCAGCCAAATTGGTGCAAAAGTCGCCAAGGGAAATAAAAAGAGGTCTGCCTAAGACCAACCAACCGCACATATGAATATTCTCCTAGCTCCAGAATAGGCTGCAACTGTCCCCACCAAGGCACTGACCAATACAATCCACGAGCCCCATGCTCCACAAGCCAATTCTCCCAATTCTCAACATGCAGACCAACACAAATGAAGCAGCGCAAAAAGAAGTTGGGTACAGCCGACAAAGGATATTCTAGAGGAGTCGACAAGCGGAATCTTTCAGACAACCACATGAACAGCATCACAGGGATACCCCTTAAAAAGTTAGAACGGCCTTCTCTCCAGGCATCCAGGCCATTCAAAGTCTCCGCCAATATCACCGCCGTAAGATTACGACGGTATGACAGCCATGAGGTAATGGCTGCAAGTTGTGAGTTCACTCGCACCTCCCCAGTCACCAACAGCAATTTTGAAACCAGGCCCAGAATAACGGCTCCAGCATAGCCAGCATCACTTACTTCCCGCGAACGCACGGACTCCAATACCGCCAGGAGGGAGATCATTCCTCCGGCAACCAACGACCTGGACACCGAAGGAGAAATATGGAGAAGCCCAGCCAACAAATCCCTAGGAGAATGGGAAAACTCGGGTAAAGCCACGGCAACACTAGGATTCACGCCCAGTATGGCAAAAAATTCCTCGTAGGTAGGACAAACTTCTTCCAACCCAAAGCGGAATACATGGTCTTCGGGATACCAAAATTGTACTGCCGCCACCAGCATATTCCACTCAAAAGGTCGATTACGCCACAAGGATACTCGACGCATGTTGAAAGCATCATAGTCGACATTATAAGAGCACATAGCTTCCAATGCTTCAAGGTAATTGACAAACTCAATGCTACCAGGGAGAGCCATCTCGCAAGACTAAAAGATGATGGGTGGGTATGTAAGAATGCAAAAGGTGTGAGGAAAACACTCCACCCTTCTCCCTTTTTATATTTAAAAATCCTCGCAAGGGACATAATCCCTGTAAAAATCGAAAGGAATCCTACCCCACAAGGTACTAAAGGCTGAAGAGGGTACCATTCAAAGCTTTCAATTAATGGGACTAGACTGAACTACCGATAGGCAGGCCAGGGTGCTTGCCGATCGACAACCCCCCATTTTTGGAAATTTCCTCCTTTCCTTTTTTGTCAAATCATAAAAACTCCATAAAAATAAATTGATCTTCTCAAAAGAATTTCGAGAATCCTGTTCCCTCCTTATGGGATTCCCCGTTTTAAATAAAACAACTTCCCTTTGAAAAATTCCAAGAATACTCCTATTTTATGGTCTCAGTAGCAAATTAAAAGGCGTATGTGCATGCATTCATTCATCATTAAAATAAAAGATAGCCAAAAAACTACATTTCATTGCATATATATGTTTTCTGTGTTACATCATTTTGCAGGAAATAAAGAAAAAGCCAAAAACAACGGGACTCGGCCCGAATCCACACACACTCTCTCTCTATCTCTCAAGAGCTTCCACCCCTACGACGCGCTCTCTTCCCCATACGCCGAGACGATGCGCCACCACTACCCGAGCCAGAGTCTTCCCCTAACGAGGCTGATGGCACCAAGTAAGAAGGAACAGGGACAACATCCCAAATATGGGCAGTCGTCGATGATATCCAGTCTCTGATGTCCCTGAGCCAAGTGGTCGACACCCGAATTTGCTGCAAGGAAAAGGCAGAATCAGTATCAAGAAAAAGAAATCAAAAAAAGAAAGGAAAAGGACCGAAAGGTTTACCACAAGACGAAGGACCTCCTCTGTCAAGCCCAACTCCTCCGGATCCATTGCAAGAGGATGGTGCAGCATCGGCACTATCCCTCCATTAGCCTGCCGAATGTTGTACGAAGGAGTGTGCAGCCGAACAAAAGGGACCTTCGAGGTCGCCGCCACCACAGGTGCCGAAGGACCACCACCACTATGGGAAGACCCCACCGCTCGACTCGAACCAGCAGGAGGGAAAGGAAAAGCATCATGTATACTGGGTGCCATCAACCAGCTCGTCACAAAGTCCATATAATCATTCGATGCGGCCGTATCAATATACAACGCATAGGACTCGCCAATAATCGCCGCGATCCTTTCATTCTCCAACAACTGTCGTTCCCACCTCATAGAAGTAGGAGGCTGCATGGGAGGCACCACCACCTCCTCCTCAGCAATCTGACGGATCACCCTCTCCCCGAGGTACCAGGAATGGCCGAACTCATGCGCCAACAAACGCCTCATCTGCGTGTTCACCCCAGTCACCCCCGTATCCTGAATGGCAGTCCCCCAAGGATAAAAGGTCACCTGAAAATCCACAAGACAAGCATGAGTCGATACAAAATCAGAAGGTACAAAAAACAAAGACTGAAAAGGAAAAGACCGTACCCGACCACTGGTCAAGTCATTCAAGACCTGACGCATCACCTCCAAGGAAAGAGATCCCCTCGACTGCCGGTTGGCCTTACGCCATCGATACAGTCGACAGAAGTCCCCAACAGTGTCATCCTTCAGAGCAATCAGCGGGGTGTTGCACCCAATCACCTCATAAAACCACGTCTGAATTCACGAGCAAAAAGAGACGTATAAAGAAAATGCGAATGCATGAAAGGAAAATACACAAAGTAAAGGATACCACCAGGAGATACGTAGCTCCAGTAAAAGTCTGCTGGCAGCACCGGCTGAATGCATCCAAAGAAGAGTAAAGGGTCACCAAGGTAAGACTCCCAAAATCATAGAAAGGGATGTTTAAAAACATCCTCAAGTACGACAGAAACCACAAATGGAAGACGTCACCGTTCGACGCCACCATAAAACCTCCCAGCACCAATAAGATGAACAATCGGGCCATCTGCCTCACTTGCATCCCGTCCTCCACATCAACCACCCTGCTCAGCAAAACATCCTTCAGCAAGGACAACCGGATAGAATCCCTGGAGACTATCCTCCTCACATCACCAAGTGCCGCATACACCGCCTCCGGCCTCACCCACAAAGAGAGATCAACCTTTATCTGCTCCCCATCACAATCCAACCCCAGCAGTTGCTGCACATCTATGGGAGTCACCGTCATCTCCCCGAAACCAAAATAAAAAGTGTGGGTAGTGTCCCACCACCTCTCCCCCAAGGAACACAAAACTGTTGTCGAACGAGGCGTCTCATCCAGCACAGCCTCCAACCTCCCAAAACCCACTGAAGATACCATCCAGCACACCATGGGTCCCAAACATCCCTAAACCCCGTCATCCCGCAGGCACGCATGTTCTTCAAGGAAATATTCGACTGGCAAAAGGAAAAATTAAATCAAAGGTCAAAGAAGAAGGGAAAAATCACCCAAAAAGGAAAGAATACCAAAGGTCAGGTTACTTACATAACCACCGGGAATCACTCTCGAAGAGCGATGACGTGACAGCTCCCACAGCAAGGTCCGCTCATCTGCAATCGACTCGAATGCATCAAAGGCATTCTCATTTCTTAAAGCAAGAGGCACCCTGTCCCTCTAATCTGCATTCGCCCAGTCATCAACGACCAACCACTCCCGATGGACAGCGGTACTCACAAAGGCGGCCATTTCTTGAAGATCTAAATGTTAGAATAATTCGCATAGAGAAACCGCAGAAAGAGAGAAGGCAAGAAGCTGTGAAAAATGAAGGTGATTCGCCCCCTTTATATAGGAGGCCAAACGCCATGTCGATTGGCACTTACCCTTGCCATACCGATCGACACTGTCTCCTCACCTTCTCGAGGCAGCCCAAAAGTCCGTGCCACTACCGAATGGAACCTCTCAGTCTATGCCGACCGGCACCCCCCTTAAAATTTCGTACAAAAATTCCCAGAAAATGCCAGAAAGCCTCGAAAAATCCCTGGAAAATTCCTAAAAATCACAGGAGGGATTTAAAACGTTTTTCATCAAGAAAATTTTGCACTCCTTTAGGCGACACACCATTTTCCCCAACGGAGCTCTCAAAATCCAAGCAAATGACCTCTCGGTCAAGGCGCCCGGACCACCTAATCACCTCCTCATCAGACTTTACAAAGGGCCTCCCCGGCCATCGGCTACCCGGTGCGATACATTATCACATTGTATTTTTCCCAGCAGAAATCAGAAGAAACACTCGCCCCGAGCGATCTCTCCCAAGGGGCAATCTAAATTTTCCCCAGTTCATTCATCGTTCCCCAGCGGAACCTCAAATCTAATTCTTATCCCCCAAACGGAACCCCTCCTCCCCAGTGTAATCCTCAAAAGCTAAGTGAAAACTCCTCCCGGTAAGGCTCTAAAAAATCCCTAAAGGATCACATGATCACTTCCCTAGCAGAATTCTCTCACAGCACCCAAAATAGGTTGTTCCCACCTGCGAGGTCTCCTATAAAGTTTCCCCCAGCTATCATCTCCCCAGCTCAAATCGGAATCACAAAGCTCTTTCTCTAGCAGAATTAAAATACAATCGTTATCTACTATTGGGTCAGAATTGACCCTGGTCTTGGATCGTCACCTTTGTTAGGTCAGAATTGACCTCGGTCCTCGGTCGTCACCACTCTTGGGTCAGAATTGACCCTGGTCTTGGATTGTCACCTTAATTAGGTCATAATTGACCTCGATCCTCGGTCGTCACCACTCTTGGGTCAGAATTGGCCCCGATCTTGTATTGTCACCTTAATTAGGTTAGAATTGATATCGGTCCTCGATCGTCACCACTCTTGGGTCAGAATTGACCCCGATCTTGGATCGTCACCTTAATTAGGTCAGAATTGACCTCGATCCTTGGTTGTCACCACTCTTGGATCAGAATTGACCCGGTCTTGGATCGTCAACTAAATCAGGTCGGAATCGATCTCGATCCTTGGTCGTCACCACTCTTAGGTCAGAACTGATCTCGACCCTCTGAATTGGTCATCCTGATTTCCTTAGGTCCTCAAAATCGACCTCGATCCGCTGAATTAGTCACCCTCGCTTCCTTAGGCCCGTAGATTCGGCTTTGATCCACATAATTGATCATCCCCAACATACTTCTTAGGTCCTCGGAATCGACCTCGACCCTCTGAATCGGTCATACTCCCTCAAAGGCATCATGCGGTGTCCAATCGACGGTTATCATTTGTTCCAAACTCACCCGTCGAGGGGCTCTGTAGACACCTCACTCTATTTCCCCCTAACTCTCCTTAGGTCCCTAGTACCTCCACTCATCATCGAAAACCCAGTTCACGTCCCGAGTACTGACCTGGAAGCCATCGGGTACCCCCCGGCTCAGTTTGACCCAAAAGTCAAACTCCTCGTCTCGACTAAGACTCAATGAATCTTCGAAAGGCACTAAATACCCTTTCCAACGGTCCACCCCATGCGCGATTCCGACTTACCATGCGGATGAACGATCCGTTTGCGTCCGAAACTTGACCTAGAGGCCACCGGGCGCTCCCGGGCTCTGTTGACCCAAGTCAACCCTTGAGCTCAATCGAGGCTAAATGAATCTTCAAAGGGCACTGAATACCTTTTCTAACGGTCCATCCCGTGTGCAATTTCGACTTTCCATGCGGACGAACGATCTGTTTGACTCCGGGAAGCCACCGAGCGCTTCCCGGGCCCGGTTGACCAAAGTCAACTCTCCAAACCGGGACAAACTCTTTGGAATGTCAAAGTACATCTCCTAACCTTTCCAATGGTATGCCCCGTGTGCAATTCGGACTTACCATGCAGACGAACGATCCGTTTGCATCCGCACGATTCCCCGTCCAACGGACCGACAAACACTTCCGAGCCACATTTGACCCAAAGTCAACTCCCTAACTTGGGAGCGATCCAAAGTACTTTCGAAGGTATCTAAATTACCTTTCCAACGGTATGCCCCGTGCACGATTCTGACCAACGGTTTGCCCTCGGCGGCCAATTTTTCGAAAAAGCCTGAAACACACTACCAAACGGCAAGTCCCGGAACCTGCCTATTGGCACCTTCCTGCCGGCAGGCAGGAAGGGCTCTAAGCCGATCAAAAGTCCCTTGTGGCTATAAAAGGAGGCATTGGCCTCATTTGCAAGAGAGCCCAGATCTGATAGAAATCTCTCTGAATGAATCCCAGAAACCTCTCTCAAAGGCAGCGTGATTTCAACTTCCAAATCCCTTTTTCACTTCCACTTTTCATCATCCCTTTCATCAAACTTGATGAATTAAACACTCTCCATCATCATCCAAGCTGAAGGGCGGCTCTCCAACATTCAAGATCAAGCTCAAGATCTTCAAGAAGGTCCAACTTTCTCAAACTCTCTCTTAAATTCTCTTGAATTCCCAATAACTTGTTTTCTTACTTAGCACTTTTATAATCTCATATCACATACCATAAATACACTTTTTATCTAGTACTATTGCACATCTCTTATTTTCATATAAATAAAAACCCAAAAAATAAGAAAAAGAGGGTTTGCTCATAAATTCTAAATAGGGATTCTCAAACTTTTTCCACACTTTTCTCACAACTAAAACACTTTTTCTACACACACACACACACACTTACAAATAAGAGATTTCTCCATTTTGGATTTATGGGTTAAGCCCCACCCCTCACTTTAAATGCGAACTACGTGGACTTTGATGCCTTTATAGGCTACGTAGGCATCTCGGGGTAAAACCCGAGACTCGAGTCCTTTCTCTCACTTTTTCTCTCATTTTCTATTTTCTCTAAATCCATTTTTCTTACATTATTAGTCTTAGTGACGTATTACTCCATGTGCGTTATCGTTCCCTTATAACGATCAACGTAGGGGTAGCCGCGTAAATCTTATTTTTCTAATATTACTTTTATATCTTCCTACGGATTACTCGCTTTATCTTTTCCATGATACAAGTCGAAGATTCCTACCTCCATTCTATATATATACACATGCACACATCTCACGGGGGGAAACATAAAGGAAAATAGCAAATATCCATGAGAGACCGAAAGGGAGGAATGGGTGCCTAACACCTTCCCATTTTGTAACTAAGCCTCCAAACCCTTTCCGAATCATTTCGGTTTCGCACGCACCAGTATGTATTTGGAAGCCATCCTTCGGGGTGGCTTCCTCTTTTTCTTTTGTCTGTTTTGAGTAAAATACACTGGCGACTCTGAATCTCTCTACATTTTTCACACCTCATAAAATCGACACCGGCTGAAGCGCTCTCCCGAGAGGGGACGCGCGGGACCCGAAGGATCCTTCCTCCCTCCACGACGGGGATCGGGGATGGCCACAGGTCACGCACATACCTACGCTCCCATGGTCAACTAACTTATTAACGCACAAATAAGTCATTCACAACCCTATGTCCTTAAGGTACCAATTTAAATCCCCCCGTAGGCACACAAAGATTAGATAGCCTTGTTCGAAAGCCGACCTCCTATGATAACAAGTATGGTAGTTATGTCATACATATATAAATCCATATACTAAGGATTCACACAACTTAGATAACTTATATTATTAATAAAGGCATGTTCTCCATCCCTATACCAATACTCCAATTTTTACATTTTTAAGTCTTTGAATAATATATAATATATTCCACCGACACCTCTCACGTCGTAGTTTCAAGTACTTAAAACCTACCCCAAAAAGGTCACCAAGTCTCCTATTATTCCCACATTTCCATCCAATAGTTTTAAGGTCCATATTTCTTCCACAAACCTTATTTTATCAAACTATATAGATTAACTTAGTTAATCTCAGTTTTCTAATAATCCCTCACTCATCGATCCTTATTAGGTTTAACATAAATTCCAAATTGAATTCTAATAATACTTCGGGTCTCATAATCATGCCTACTGGTCTTCCTCAAATCTAAGAGTGTTCACAAAGTCCCCACCAATAATTTTCTAGAGTCTAGTTTGTTAAAATTTAACAAGGAAAAATATAACAATTTCTGGCAAGGTCGATCGATCGACCTATGAATGTCGATCGATCGATGGTGGTCGATCGATCGACCTATGAATATCGATCAATCGATCGCACTAGATGGGCTACGGACTGCTTCATTTTTCATTCCCAGATTTGTCCCAAAATTCCATTACAAGGTATGTAACTCTAATCTAAGGTTATAGGATCATTATACAACCTAAATACATTATTTTTAACGCTCCAAAACCATTAAATCATCAACAATTAGCCTTGCATGGGTCAAATCTTCATAAAAACCCTAGTTTTTTATTTTCTTCAAGAACTATGATATTACTCTTCTAAAATCCATTTTTAATTCATCAAAGGTTATGTTTTGGGTACTGAATTTTGTCCAGAACTAATATACATGCAATTCCTAACCAAGGTTTAGAGTTCTACATCAAATTTAATGGGTTTTCATCATATTTCAAGGAAAATATTAATTTCTACACTTGCCTTAAGTTTGATGTTCAGAATCGTTGATGGTGTCTAGGGGCAGCTTCTTTCCTTCTTTCCGATCACAATTCCGTCGAAATTGGTAGTGGTGTGTGGTGGATAGGGTTTGGGAACCTCCTGCAACCTCTCCTCTAACTCACGTAGCCCACTATCTCCTTTTTGGCTGATAATGGCCCTAATGGCACTCCCAATAATAATTAAATAAACCCTCAAATTCATGGGTCTTATTTCCTTAAATTTTAAAATGACCAAAATACCATCTCGGGTTGCCGATTTGGCCTAAAAGTGCCCCGGGACCCAAACTAAAACCCCGGCTAGTATTTTCTGACTATATCGACTACTCAGGACACGTTGGCGCACTCAAAATGACCATACTGATGATAAAATTATAAATTAATTTTTAATCTAATTAAATTGATTCCTGACGCGACTAACATGCGCGTCCCAACTTAATTTCTCAAATTGTTGTATTTATAACTCTCGATAATTTTAATACTTCCAATACTCATATATTACCATATATACTTAGTAATATTCAATATTATCGTCGTAATAAAATACCAACTCACGTCTCGCTAGAATTTAAATTAGGATTAATTTTTAATTAATTCTCATTTAATTTAATTAATCCCATTAAATAAAATCAGTGAAATTACGGGGTATTACATACTTCCCCCCTAATAATAAAATTTCATCCCGAAATTCGAAAAATAAAGTAAACCTAGTAAGAATAACTCTGGATAACGCTCTCTCATCTCATCCTCGTGCTCCCAGGTGGACTCCCCGACATTATGATGCTGTCACTGAACACGTACTAAAGGTACTATCTTCGACCTCAGTTTCCTCTCGTTGTGGTCCAGAATGGCAATGGACCCCTCCTCATAGGAACTATTAGGCTGTAGATCGATGTCCTCTAAATCAATATGAGTATGGGCCAAAGTACTCTAAGATATCTCCTTAGCGAGAAAATACAGAACACGTCATGGATCCTATGCAGGTGTTCCGGTAACCCAAGTCTGTACGCAACTGACCCAATTCTCTCGATGATAGGAAATGGCCCCACATATCTAGTTGCTAATTTCCCCTTCTTCCCGAAATGCATAATCCCCTTCATCGGAGATACTCTGAGTAGCACCTGGTCCCCCACCTTGAATTCTATGAAGAATCTCTTGGCATCGGCATAACTCTTCTGTCGGTTCTGACCTACCTGAATACGGCTTCATATCATCTTTATCCTTGCCGAAGTATCCTGAATCACCTCCAACCCAAGTAGTTTGTTATCCCCCACCTCTAGACAACATGATGGGAACGACAAGGTCTACAGTATAACACCTCGAATGGAGCCATGCCAACAGTGAACTAATAGGAGTTATTATTGGCAAACTCCACCAGTGGAAGGTATTGTTCCCAACCAGCTCCAAAGTCTAGGATGCATATCCGCAACATGTCTTCCAACATCTGATTCGTCCGCTCAGTCTGCCCATCTGTCTGTGGGTGATATGATGTACTCAGGCGCAACTCTGTACCCATGGCTTCCTGGAAACTCTCCCAAAATCATGAAATAAATAGTTGTCTCGGTCAGACACGATATTGAGAGGCACCCCGTGGAGTCTCACTATCTCCGCTATGAAAATCTGGGCATACTGTCCCATAGTGTAGTCTGTCCGGACAGGTAGAAAATGAGCAACTTTGGTAAACCGATCCACGATTACCCATATGGAGTCGTGACCCCTCTGCGATGTGGGTAATCCCGTGATGAAGTCCATGGAAATGATCTCCCATTTCAACATAGGAACCTCCAATGGCTGTAGAAGTCCTGTCGGTCTCTGATGTTCCACTTTTACCAGCTGACAAGTGGCACATTTAGAAATGAACTCGGCAATATCTCTCTTCATCCTGCTCCACCAGTATTGTCGCCTCATATCCTGGTACATCTTATCCCCACCAGGATGTACCACGAACCGTGCGACTCTTACATTACCTCGTGTTGCAAATCTTCCCCCTCAGGAATGACCAGTCTCACATTAAAGTGTAATCCCCCATCTGAACTAACGGTATAGGACTCAGCTCCCTCTGCTAGTAATCAAACTATCTACTCTTGACAGAACGAGTCTTTTCCGTGGGCCTGTATCACTCTCGTAATGATCTGGGGCATAACGATCATCACAGACATAAGTGATCAGGCCACTGCATCCTAGTGTCCCAACTCCTTCCACTTTGCTTTCCACACTTCGTCCACCTTGCCTACCGGCTTACGGCTCAACGCGTTTACTACCATGTTAGCCTTTCCTGGGTGGTATTGGATATCAAACTGATAATCCTTCACGAACTCAAGCCACCTACGTTGATGCATATTTAATTCCTTCTGCGTGAAGAGGTACTGTAAGGACTTGTGGTCCGTGAATAAACGAAATTTCTCCCCCAATAGATAATGTATCCAAACTTGAAGAGCAAATATGACTGTTGCTAACTCCAAGTCGTGGGTGGAGTAATTCTTCTCGTGAGGCTTAAGCTTACGTGAAGAATACACTATATCCTGACTCTCATGTTGCAGTACACCCCCAAGTCCTAGTAAGGACGCATCGGTGTAGACTAGATACTCAACTCCCGGTCTAGGCAATGCTAACACTGGTGCTGAGGTCAACTTGTCCTTCAATTCGTCGAATGCCAACTGGCAGGCATTACTCTAGATAAATGGCACACTTTTTTGAGTCAGATGTGTCAAAGGAACCACTATCTTAGAGAACCCCCAAATTAACTTCCTGTAGTAAACTTCTAAGCCAAAGAAATTATGTATCTCAGTCGGTATCGTGGGCTGTCCCCACTCCTTCACCGTTAATACCTTCCCCGGATCAACAGATATCCCCCTCTCTAAAATGATATGCCCCAAAAACTGAATCTCCTTCAGTCGAAACCCACACTTATCGTATTTTGCATATAACTCGTTCTGATGCAACGTATGCAAAACCTGTTTCAAGTGCCTGGCATGTTCCTCCTCTGTCTGGGAGTAAACCAGAATGTCATCTATAAAAATGATGACGAATTGGTCTAGGAACTCTCTGAACACCCTATTCATCAAGTCCATAAACACGGACGGGGCATTGGTTAGGCCAAAAGGCATAACCCAAAACTCGTAGGAACCATATCTCGTCAAGAAGGCAGTCTTCGAGACGTCCTGCTCCCTGATACACAACTAATGGTATCCTGATCGCAAGTCAATCTTTGAGAAGAAGGCCGTTCCTCTCAATTGGTCGAATAAGTCATCAATTCGGGGCAACGAATACTCGTTTCGTATCGTGACTTTATTCAACTCCCGGTAATATACACATAACTTCAAAGATCCATCCCTCTTCTTCACAAACAGCACTGGGGCACCCCATGACGAAGTACTCCTACGGATAAACCCCTGACCCAACAGTTGCTCTATCTGATCCCATAGTTCCCTCATCTCCACTGGAGCCATACGGTAAGGTGCGCGGGAAATTGGCCGAGTGCCCGACATCAAATCGATAACAAAATCTATATCTCTACTAGGAGGTAATCTTGGAATATCCTGTAATACATCAGCGAACTCTCTAACAACTGGAATCGAATCGAGTGGTATTACCACTTCCTTAGAGGTCTCTTAGTCTATATAGTACAAGTGAGTGGGCGATTCTCCCTCGGGATGAGGCATCGCCACTAGGAACATCTCCTGCCCGGGTATGGCAAAAATAATACTCCTACTGAAGTAATCAATCATGGCTCGATACGCAACTAGCCAATCCATACCGATAATCGCATCGTAAACGGTCATATTTAACACTAACATATCACCAGGTAAAGTAAACCTCCCGATATCTACACCCACACCTCTACATATCAGGGAAATCACAGAACCCCTACTCAATGGTGAATTTACATAAGTAACAGTGCTCTCCGCGGTATCTAACAACCCCATAGTGCGTGCAAATCTCGTGGCAGTGAAATAGTGTGTGGCTCCCATATCAAATAAAATACGCCCCATAGTCCCCTGAATAGAAAACATACCCTCAATAGTGGGTGGATCCTATGGGACTATGGCCTATTGGAGCTGATAAACTTTCCCGTACTGAAGTTGTCCCTGCTGGACTGGGACTGCTGGGATGGGTGGTAAAGCTGGCATCTACGATGGTGCTGGGAGGGCAGCGGGAAACATAGATCTATGGGGCTCGTGTCGAGCACCTTGCAGCTGCTGGGGGACCCTGCCACTTTCAGGACACTCCTGACATTTGTGGCCAATCTTGCCATAAATAAAACATTTTTTCGCAAATTTTCCCCCTCTCTGACCCTACTGCCCATGGCCCTGATGGTCGTTACCATACCTACCCTGACCATACTAGCCCTGCTGAAATTGTTGCTGTTTGTCGTGCTGACCCTGTTGGCCATGCCGAAAACCTCCCTGACCATTTCTGAAACCTCTAGATCTAAATCTCTTCGAATCCCCTTCTGGGAACTCTGATCACCCTGCCTGTGCTGACCCTGAGCTGATTGTGCCCTGTTGGCACCATTCCTCCTATCCTGCCCTGATGGCTGGACTCTCCTGCTCTCTTACCCTCTGACAAATGAAAGCGGTGGTCTTGGCAATGAAGTAATGCTACGTTAACCACATCAGAATAAGTGGCCAACGAGAGATTTCCTAGCAAGTGTTGACAAATTCTCCATGTCAACCCATCCATGAACTTTCGTATCTTCTTTTTTTCAGTCGAAATCTCATCGGGAACGATGTTCAGAAGATTTGTGAACTCGGCCTCATACTCAGCCACTATCTTCCCCTCCTGCTTGAGGTTCATCAACTTCCTCCTCATCTCGGTATGAACTGCTGAGGGAAAATATTTACGGTTAAACCGCACCCAGAACTCCTGAATAGTAAGAACATCTCTCTCCTCCGCGGTGGTAATAGGCTCCCACCATTGCAACGCTGCTCCTACCAGCTTAAAAGTAGCCAGTATCTGCCTTAGTACATCGGTGCACTCGTACATCCTCAAGTGTCTTTAGATGTCATTCTTCCACTGACTGGACACAACGACGTCGGAGCTACCTACAAACTCCGGAGGGTGCGCCTTCTGAAAGGCATCTCAGACCCGTTCCCAAGCAGACGAGAATTCATGAGCCTAGATCGGGGCTACCACCGGTGCCTGAGGTGGTGTCTGTTGCACAACTGCTAAAGCGACATTTACTTCTTGGGCTACAATGGCGGAAACCTCTGCGGTGTTCATTGAACCCTGAACTGGTACAGGCTGTGGTTCGGGCTGGACATCCCTGGGAACTTTCTGTGCACGTCGTGGAGGCATCTGAAATGAGAGAGAAGTCTTATAAGTCCACAGTTAATATCTCAAAATAGCTGAATAGCGTAACATAAACAAAATATTACAACAATCCTAAAATATAGGGCTCTATATCAAAAGACGCTATGTGGAAACATAACAAGCCGTACAGATCCTAAGGACACTAGAACCTGATGCTCTAATACCACCTGTGACACCCCGACTAATTAAATACCGGGTAGCTACTCCTTTATTAAAATTAATATGAAATGTCAAGTTGGTTCAGTTCATAGCATCATTGTCGAAAATATTTATTTAAACAATTACTAGCCACCTAATATTTAAAAAGTGAGTTGTCAAATTTTATTAAATTAAATTAACATGCATCCAATTAAAATTATTATCTAAATGATACAACCATCACATCACAGTCACATTGAAATAATAATGGAATAATAAATGAGTCTGGAGTAATACTCCTCTGAATAATCCCAAATACTGAATAAATCCAAATACAACGTCTGAATAATAAATGAATTAACTCCAAAAATGCAATGAAACTGAGTATGATAAAACTGTCTCTAAAAGAAATGGGGCGACATGCCCTAACAGATGAATGAATCTGAAATAGAGTCAATGTAGAATGTGGAGGCGTCTACTATCGAGATCTTGTAACTTCCACAGCAGCTACAGCACGTCACTGGAATGGAACTCCTAAGCTTGACGTTCCTATGGTTGGGCACCTAAAAGGTTTTACAAGAAAATAGATTTGAAAGCAAACGGGTCAGAGCCCGATGTGAAAACAGTTTAAAATATACAAGTGTTTAATAACATTAAACAGTGAATATTAAATACATATGGGGGCTCTTAACGGGTCAGAGCCATCACGTAGATGAAAGGTCACTCATATGGGGGCTCTTAACAGTCATTCCACGTGTGTATTTGAAGATCAATAGTCTCATTTATTGTAGATGAATGTAAATTCTTAAATATATAAAGGCATCCCATCCCTTGGTCGCCTAACTATTATAAAAACACTACTTCTCTTAGCTCAAGGGGAAGACAGGTGAGCAATATTACCCTAATCATATTATAACCACCCCTCAACTACAATACTATAACCGTGACTGTAGTTTTTTTCCTCAGCTGAATCATGTTAAAAACCTTTGTTGTTGTGCTTGCTTTGCTTACTATTTATTTACATTTATATGTGATTATAAAATTATACTTGCATAAGTTTTAGACCTCAACAAGGGGTAAAGATAATAGATTTAGAAAGGTCATATTCAATTATCCTCGGGTCATTTAGAGATGTTCCCTTAGGCCTAGTTTGGTTGCGCAAATTGTTTAATTATGTAAATTGGTTCATTGTAAATTAGTGAATTTGAAATGAGTGAATTTGAAATGAGATAAATTCAATTTTACACAATGTTTGGTAATTTGAAATTGATGTTAAGGTACTATGAAAAAAAAGATAAAAACAAATCAAAAGAGAGAGGGGGAGGGGGAGGGAAATAGAGAGGGAGAGGGGGAGGGGAAGAGGAAGAGGGAGAGGGGACATGAACTTAATGTGACTTCTATTTCAAATGGATTCATTTCACATTTTTTGTGAAATGATCCAATTTCAGATTTTGCACATGATCTAAAATGGGGCAATTAATGAATCATTTCATTAATGAAACCAAACACAATTAATGAGTAAATTTGTAAATGGATCAATTTATTAATGATCCAATTTATAATTTTGGAACAACTAAATGGGGCCTTAGTGAATGGTGCGGGCACCATGGATAAAAGGACATTCCTAAGAGGTACAGGAGTATGAACACTCCCATTAGCCTCACGCAGATGGCTCAAAAGTCTCTCTATCAGTCACTCATAAGAGGTAAGGATCAAGTGGAAGTAGGGCTGCCAATGGATCGGATCTAGACCCGGACCCGAAATCGGATCCGATCAGATTTAACGGATCTAAGCAAAATTTATAGACCCGATTACCCGATTAGTTAATGGATTGGGTCTGGATATACATGACTCCGATCCGTTAAGGACCCGACCAGGTTATTTATATATATAATATAATAAATATTTATTTATATATAATATTATATATATGTTTATATATATATATTTATATAATTATATATAAGACTTTATATTAATTGTTTTACATTTTTTTTTCGGACTATACATATATACTAACCCTAAAGAAAACCCATCTCATCTCATTCTCCCATTTCCTCATTTCAGCGCCACTTCTCTCTTCTTCTCTCAAGCTAGGGCTAACTCCATCTTCAAGATCAAGACTTCATCTCTCAAGCTAGGGCTTAACTCAATATCATCTTCAAGACTTCAACAACAACAACATCTCGGTCAAACAACATCATCTCGGCGCCTCTTACTTCATCTCTCACGCCGCTGTTCTCGGCGCCACTGTTCAAGACTTCATCTCTCACGCCTCTGACTTCAACAACATCATCTCTCAGGCCTCCTACTTCAACAACATCATCTCACGCCGCGGTTAGATCTCGATTTCTCCTGTTTTAATCTATTTCTCCTGCTAATTTTGTTCTCCTGTTTTAATCGATTTCGCCGCGGTTAGATCTTCATTTCTCCTGTTTATTTTGTTTTCTGTGTGATCCTTTTCATGAGAACAAAATTACAATATGCTGTATTAGTGATTTCGTAAGTATAATTTTCTAATACATCTCGGTTAAGAACATCATCTTAGTTGAGAACATCAGCACGGTTAATTTTTACACCATCTTAGGTTATTATCTAAGTGTAATTTTTTCAGTGTAATTTTTACACGATCTTAGTTTATTTTTTAAGTGTAATTTTTTCAGTGTAATTTTTACACAATCTTAGTTTATTTTCTAAGTGTAATTTTTTCAGTATCTTAGTTTATTTTCTAAGTGTAATTTTTTCAGTGTAATTTTTACACAATCTTAGTTTATTTTCTAAGTGTAATTTTTACACCATCTCTGTTTTTCAGTGTAATTTTTCAGTGTAATTTTTACACCATCTAAGTTTTGGGCTGAATTTAATTTTTGTGCTCCTTTTTTCATAGACATAAGCATGTCGTCCATGGATCCTGCATGTGTTGGTGGCAGTTCTGATTTTCAATCCGATGGGGAGGAAAACAAAGAAGATGCAACTAGCGTTGAGGCTCAACTCAAACAGGAGCGGCAAAAAACATCTACGGTATGGAATGATTTTACCAAAATTAAATCTCCTAATGGTGAAGATCTTGCTAGGTGCAATCACTGCAAAAAAAACTTTGTAGGGGATAGTAGTAAGGGAACAAGTCACTTGCGAAAACACTTAACAAATACATGTAAAGGAAAATTTCAAAGGGATATAAAACAACAAATTTTGGGTGCTATAAAAAGAGATGCGGATGGTAACATGAAGCTTGAAAACTACAAATTCAATCAAGAGAGAAGTAGAAAAAATCTTGCAATCATGATCATAAAACATAATTACCCCTTTACAATGGTTGATCACGAGTATTTTGAGGTATTTGTTAAGGGTCTTAATCCTGATTTCAAGCTTGTATCTCGAAACACAATTACGTCGGATATCATGTTTGTGTATCAAGAGGAGAAAGATAGAATTTATAACGTTTTAGATGAACTCAATTGTAGGATCACATTGACTATTGATTTGTCGATTAGTGATCATCAAAACATTGCATATGCATGTCTCATTGCACATTATATTGATGATGATTGGAATTTGAAAAAGAAGATCCTTAATTATCGATGCCTTGAT
Organism: Sambucus nigra; assembly: GCA_949130495.1. Lineage (NCBI taxonomy): Eukaryota > Viridiplantae > Streptophyta > Magnoliopsida > Dipsacales > Adoxaceae > Sambucus > Sambucus nigra. The sequence continues at coordinate 337,279,673 of OX422216.1, forward strand.
TATCCTCATGACGGTGAAACACTTTTTAGGTTTATCTCTGATATGGTTTTAGAGTGGAACATAGATAAAAAATTGTTTTCAATGGTGGTGGATAATGCGGGATCAAATGATGTCATGGTTAGGAACTTAAAAAATTGGCTTTGTGATAAATATTTGCTTCCTTTAGGTGGTGATGCATTTCATGTGCGATGTAGTGCACACATACTTAACTTGATTGCACAAGATGGATTAAAGGAGATTGGAGGGATTTTAAATAAAATTCGAGACAACATAATATACTTCAACAAATCTCCCTTTGGAAAATAAAAGTTTGATAGTGCATGCAATCAAGTTAAGTTGAAATCTAGGAAGAAAGTGCCTATGGATGTCCAAAATAGGTGGAATTCTACCTATTTAATGCTTGAGGCAGCCTTAGCTTTGAAAGGAGCTTTTAATCGCTTGAATGAAATTGATAGGAACTACAAGCATAATCCATCTGATGAAGAGTGGAGAATCGCAAGTTTGGTGATGAATTATTTGAGTGTTTTTTATGATTCAACTAGGCATTTTAGTGGCACTAACTTCCCTACATCAAATGTTTTCTTTGGAGATGTTTGTAAAATTCATCTTTGTTTATTGGATTGGGAGAATAGTGAGCATGAATGTATTTGGTTGATGGTTGGTCCAATGAAAGAGAAGTTTAAAAAATATTGGGATGAAAGTTTTTTGGTGCTTGCAACTTCTATTGTCCTTGATCCTAGATACAAGATGGATTATGTGAGTTACTATTATGATAGGATTTATGGGAGTGCATCTAGTGTTTACATAGAAAGAGTTCGTAGTTGCTTTGTTGAATTGTTTCATGAGTATGGTGGTGATTCTTCTAATTCCTTGGATATCCTTGCTTGTGATGTTGATAATGGAAATTCTAGTACTAGTTCTTTAGCCTCTTCTAACATGGATGTGGATGATGACTTTGATAAATGGTATGTTCAAACCCGTTCTTCAAATTTGCATGCGTATCAAAAGTCGGAAGTGGAACAATATTTGGAGGAATCGGTATTTCCAAGGAAGGAGAATTTTAATATCTTGAATTGGTGGAAAGTAAATAGTCCAAAGCTACCAATTTTAGCGAAGATGGCTCGTGATATCCTAGCCGTTCCCGCTACAACCGTTGCATCCGAGTCGGCATTTAGCACGGGAGGAAGAGTGCTTGATGAGACACGTGCCTCATTGCGTCCCGATATTATGGAGGCTTTGGTGACTACCGCCGATTGGATTGAATTAAAGAAAAAGACAAGTATGTAGTATATTCTTTTTTATTTATTGATTTACTAATGATATTTATGCTTTATATATAATCTACTCCGTTGTATTTATTGATTTACTAATAATGTTACACTGTTTTCCTTTACAGAAATTGAAGACAATGACACGTTGATGCCGCCTCCACCACCTAAATGAAGTTGTTTCCCTGTTGGTTGTCTATTGGTTGTCTTAGTTAGTAGTTGCTGAAATTTCAAGTTTGTCGTGTGTTTATGTTATTTAAGAAACAATGTAATATTGTTCTCGGATATTTAATTTGATGTTGGTTAAGTATTGTATTTGTATGAGACTTTGGAATGAAAATATGAGGCTGCTAATATTGTATTCCTATTACTGTTGGTTATCTAGTATTGCTGGTATAGAAATGTTAAAATGTTTAACTGTTATAAAATGTCAAAATGTTTAACTGTTAGAAAGTTGGCAAATGTTAGAAAGTTGGAAAATCTTTAACTGTTAGAAAGTTGGCAAATCTCAAACACCTTTAAAGATTTTGAATGTCAAAATGTTAACTGTTATAAAATGTCAAAGTTGGCAAATCTTTAGCTGTTAGAAAGTTGGCAAATCTCAAACACTTTTAAAGCCTTTTGAATGTTAAAATGCTAACAAATGTTTAGACTTTGGTTCATTTAAAACGTTAATTGTAAAAGGGTGTTTAAATGGTCAAATGTTTAAAAGTCAACTGTTAAAGCTGTCGGGTCTTCGGGTCTTTAATTGATCCGGGTCTGGATCCATTAACGTAGATCCGACGGGTAATCGGGTAAGACCTGATCCGTTAAAAAAATACCCGAATCGGATCTGGATATACCCTTACCCGATCCAGACCCGATCCGTTTACAGCCCTAAGTGGAAGGACAAGCACCCTAAAGGCCCCCTACCACAATTGGAGGAAAATGGGGAAGATATTTAACCCTAAAACCTTTTATATGGGGTAGTTTATAAACATGTTATAAAATTTAAGAAAAATGCTAGAGAGATTTGATTCGTGGACACATTTTATAGATACATTGTATTAAAAGTTTATATTTTATTATTTTGAGTTCCGTCAAAACATCCTCCAATGCATTAAAAATTTATAAATATTTTTATTTTATTCGCGATTCTACGACATGTGTCGACGAACAGAATCTCTCTATCCTTACTCAAAATTTAATGATAGAATTGACGTAAGCATGATAGAGATGGCATGGGAAAATGCATTGTCAGTTTGAAACTGCATGAGCGATGCCTAATGCGAACACGCAATAATGATGACTTGACCTACCAGCCGATGGACGACACATGGAGAGACAACACCGCATAATTTTAAACACATAAGGCATTCAGTTAGCTTATGACGAGGTGAATTAGCCTAACTAAAGATAAATCATAGGAAAAATTCCACTTACTCTAGCCGAAGCGCATACCCCTACAACAAGTAGTAACTCTTTAAGAAATTTGCATCAATCTCAGCGTCATGAGTAAGGTATTGAGGACTTTTGTTGTACCCAAAGTATAGTGTACTCCACGGACCTATCATAAGGTGGAACCTGTCACTAAAACAAGCTAAGCCAGGTGACTTAATACTTATAAGGATTTTCACCAAAAAAAAAACCTATAAGAATCTAAGTTCTGAATACGATGTCAGCTCAGAATGATCTACTTATGCCTTGAGAAGACAGATGGATAACTTCATCTTGTGGATCATGAATTGCGTGAGTGGATGGCATCAACAGTATGCTACATGTGCAACAAAAAGATATATGAAGATATTGTCCCTTTGTGTTATAACTAGTGATTCTTCCATTAACTCATAAAACGTGATCTCACCTAAATTATAAAAGTGATACATGTGTTCCTTTTCTCTCACACCTAGTCTATAAGAGCATCCGTACTGGTGGAAGTGAGCGAAAGGTAAATTTAAGAGCGTTTGAGGCGCGTGTGTGAGTGCTACCTATCGTCCAAATGGGCAGCAAATAGTGATGGAGTTCTTACGAACTTCTATAGTTCGTAACAACTTCTTACAAACAAATGAAGTTCGTAGGAAGTTGTTACGAACTATAGAAGTTCGTAAGAACTTAACGATCGAATTCAAACGGTAACATTCAGCCGTTTATATATTCACCAAACTTCTTCTTCCTTCTTCATTATTCTCCATTATTCCTAAACTGCTTATTTATTCGAGCTTCTCCTTTCTTCTTCCATTTGTCTTCTGCTTCCTCTCCATTTTCATCTTCCTCCATTTTCTTTTCCATTTTGTTTTCTTCATTTACTCAATATTTATTTGTACCAATCTCATATAATTCGGTCCAAATATTTCATATACTCTCAAAAATCATTCCATTTATTCTCAAATATAATTTCAAATCAGTCCCAATCTAGAAAATCCTCCAAATCAGATCTTGTCAACAAGATGGAATTAGGTAGAAAATGTAAGAAATATATTAATATCGGGAAATCGAAAAAACATGGGTCGACTTCAACGACAATTCCCGATTCTTTCGCGCCGACTCAACCGTCGAATCCCGCAATTGACAACTATACTCGTATTTACGACGAAGTATCACACGCGTCGGACGGCGAAACTCCGATAATAAATGGAAACAAATTCAAATTTCGGGGGAATTGGGGGGGGCCAATGAAATTTATACAAATTGATTCAAGAGAGAAAGCCCGATATCAAAACAATTATCGACAGTGTCGGTTTTATGTCGAATTTCTTTTCTGTTGTGATGCCCAATTCCGATCAATGTATTGTGACGGCGATGATCGAACGTTGGTGGGACACGGCGCATACCTTCCAGCTACCATATGTCGAGCTTGCGTTCACTCCGCTGGACTTCACAATGCTTTCCGGTAATAACTTATGGCTTATTTCGATTTCTACTTATATTCATAATTGAATAAAAATGTGAAAATAATATGTTGTACTTAAATTCATAATTAAATGTTTGAAATATATTTTTAGGTAATTGTATTCATAATTATTTCAATATACGACAAATAAATTGAAAAATATACCCGCATTCCGATTATGTCAATATATGAAAATAATTATTCATATTCACTTAATGTTTCAATATGTGAAAATAAATAGTTGTACTTAAATTCATAAATGATTGTTTGAAATATATATTATGGTTTTCATATTCATAGTTATTTAAATATATGACAAAATTTTAACCTTCGTGTACCGGCATCATAATTGTATAAAAATGTGAAAATAATATGTTGTACTTAAAGTCATAATTAAATGTTTGAAATATATTTTTAGGTAATTATATTCATAATTATTTCAATATACGACAAATAAATTTAAAAATGTACCCGCATTCCGATTATGTCAATATATGAAAAATAATTATTCATATTCACTTAATGTTTCAATATGTGAAAATAAATAGTTGTACTTAAATTCATAAATGATTGTTTGAAATATATATTATGGTTTTCATATTCATAGTTACTTAAATATATGACAAAATTTTAACCTTCGTGCAGGCATTCCGATTGGACAAGGACGGCGGATTGAAAATCTACGAATTGAACAATATACAAATTTTGTTAATACCATAAATGAATTTTTCCCAGAAATTCATATACAGAGATTTACTGGTGCGGGAATTCCAGTTTCTGACCTTAAAAAATACATAGAAAATTTTTTCAAGGTTGACCCTTTACCGGATTATATGTCCCCAATCATAGCTCGGGCATTTTGGTTTTATGTATTGGGGAGTGTATTTTTTCCAAATGCTCACTCCACTTCCGAACTCGGCTATTTACATTATCTGGAGGATATTCCTGCCATCGGCACATACGACTGGGGTTCGACTATTTATGCCCGTATTTTATGGTCTTCGGACAAAGCCAGTCGACGATCGTTGACTAGCGTTGAATGCATGTGGCAAATACTCGAGGTATATTTTTGTTTCATCTTATTTAATGAAATCTATGTTTCATTACAATATATGTCAACTTATTCTAATGAATTAAATTTATTAACAAATTTTGCAGTATTTACATCACGAGTACATGGCCACGGCATGTCCTATTCTCGTTGATCCGTCTATTGATGTGTGGCCCCGCATTTTTCGTTGGTCGAGGGCGAATAGAAAGAAAGTAAAGGGAGCACAGCGATTTAACATCTCAAGCAGTCAACATCAGCTTGAGATGCGGTCACCCGAGTCCATTATATGGCAGCCATATGAGACTTCTGCCTACCGTGACTCTGATGTCATCTTATATGCTCGAGAGATATCAGAATTACGGATTATTTTTTGGGATCCCCTATTTAAGGGTTTTTGGTACTTGGGTGATCGGGCCATCCAGCAATTGACTGGGAGGATATGTATCGCAGACAACCCACCATCAAGTTTGTGTAGATAAATAATTGTTGCAATCCTTCTAAAATATTTATAGGTAATTTTAAAAGGCACACATACCAATAATTTTAAAGGCACACATACCAATATCATGTGATGATAATTTTTACGGAAGGTCAGAGATATTTATAATACGGAAGGTTAGAGATATTTATTTTTACGGAAGGTCAGAGATAAAAAATATTTACAATAATTGTTAAGGTAGACATATCCAATGTAGAAGTAAAACTATATAAAGGCACGCATACCAAGCCACACATAAAGCTGTATAAGGTAACTTTTTCAATTGTCACTTATTTGATTGCCTGAAGAACCTGTACAAGGTAACTTTCTAAATTAACACACATACCAATATCAATCATGAGCACACTTACCAATATCATACAGTATAAATTTTACGGAAGGACATAGATATTTATTTTACAATGATAAATTTTTTTTATAATAATTGTTAAGGCAGACATATCCAATGTAGAAGTAAAACTATATAAAGGCACACATACCAAGCCACACATAAAGCTGTACAAGGTAACTTTCTAAATTGTTACTTATTGATTGCCTGAAGAACCTCTACAAGGTAACTTTATAAATTAACACACATACCAATATCAATCATGAGCACAGTTACCAATATCATACAGTATAAATTTTACGGAAGGACAGAGATATTTATTTTACAATGATAAATTTTTTTTATAATAATTGTTAAGGCAGACATATCCAATGTAGAAGTAAAACTATATAAAGGCACACATACCAAGCCACACATAAAGCTGTACAAGGTAACTTTCTAAATTGTTACTTATTGATTGCCTGAAGAACCTCTACAAGGTAACTTTATAAATTAACACACATACCAATATCAATCAGTAGCACACTTACCAATATCATACAATATAATTTTTACGAAAGGACAGAGATATTTATTTTACAATGATAAAAAAATATATATAATAATTGTTAAGGGACACATATGATACAGGTAGAGTATAATTTACTCGTCTACATCTAAACTTATAAATACCTGTGTATCGTAAAACTATACAGGTAGAGTATAATTTTTCATCTACACATAAATAAATTTGTAACCATATTATATCATGGACTCCTCCAGTTCTAGCGATGAGGGCCGAAATCTTATGCTACAATATGCACAATTTAATGACGGTGGATCATCCGATGATTCAGACGAGGAAATGATTATTATGATGGATATTACCCGGTGGTGTGCTGAAAAAAATATAATTCGCGATGGGAAAGAACTCGAAACGAGGCGTCGAGTGAATCGTAGGAGAGAAAGGGGACATGCAACACTATGGGAAGATTATTTTGGGGAAGATAAGGTATACAATGAGTATTTTTTCCGAAGGAGATTCAGGATGCGGTATAGTGTTTTCAATCGCATCCTTGAATCTGTTTGCCATTATGATAACTACTTTGTTCAGAAGAATGATGCTTGCGGTCGTCAAGGTTTGAGCTCTCATTAGAAAGTGTTGGGGGCAATTCGACTGTTAGCTAATGGGGGTTCCCATGACGTGTGGTCTGAGCAGTACGCTATGAGTGAAACCACTCTATTAGAAACTGTTATTAGATTTACAGAGGCAATTGTACGAATTTTCGGTCCCCAGTACGGCAGAAATCCGACACAAGGCGACGTTACAAGGTTACTCGAACAAAATGCAAATAGAGGTTTCCCAGGAATGCTAGGGAGCATAGATTGCATGCATTGGCGTTGGAAAAATTGTCCAACAGCATGGCACGCTCAATATAGTGGTCGTAAAGAGTCACCAACTATAATCCTTGAAGCGGTTGCCTCTTACGATCTTTGGATTTGGAAATCATTCTTTGGGGTGCCTGGTTCTTGCAATGATTTGAATGTCTTGCACCAATCTAATGTCTTTCAAGAATTACGCAATGGGACGGCAGCTCCCGTTAATTACAATGTTAACGGAAATTCTTACGACATGGGCTACTACCTTGGAGATGGCATTTACCCTCCGTACGCTTCAATAGTAAAAACATTTAGGAACCAAAATGGTATTACACAAAAACAGAATTTTTTTTGCAAGTACCAAGAAGCGTGCAGAAAAGATGTAGAACGTGCGTTTGGTGTATTATAAGCTCGATTCGCTTTTGTTCGGGAACCTTGTAAATTATGGAATAGGGCGTCACTATCAACCATTATGAAATCGTGCATTATAATGCATAATATGATTATTGACGATGAATGCAGAGATTGTCCATGGCAAAATGAGTACGAACAGAATGATGAAACACCTGTAATTATGAGGAGCCAAACTAATTTCTACGACTACCTCATACGGGATGCTAAGATAAGAGACGTAACTAAACATCAACAGTTACGGAATGATTTGGTAGAGCACATTTGGAACACCCACGGTGATGAAATGGTCGGATGATGAATTTATTGTATTTTTTATTTTAATCGTGGTTAAATGTTATGTTTGTTCCATTTTCAATTTGTATTTGTAGGATTGTCGTAGTGATCATATACCTGTTATTTTATATAAAATAATGGTTTAACCGACAATATTATATAAGCGGAAAATTATTAAACAATAATCACATTTCATCTATTTAAGGGTGGCATTCATTTATTAAGATGGATAGTGAATCACTCTCCATATACCGAAAAAAAAACGAATTACAATCATGAGGGTTCAATACATCATTTAAAAACACTACTAATCATTAATTGAACCACTTGGACCAGACGACCCGGCGGAGTTCGATTGCAACTCAGATATCGCAGCTTCGGTCGCAACAACCATCGTTGTTAGGTCATTGAACCTTTTAAAATGAAACTTCTTTTGTATTTCATTCATATGGGTCATATCCAGCTCCATGATGTACGATTGCTCTCGACCTAGGCGCACGAGTTGATCCTGCTTTTTGGTGAGTTGATCAGCTCGCTTCATCTGAATGAACGCATCCATTTGAGAGTCAAATTTAAGGGCACGATCATTCTTCCACTCTTGCTTGCTTTTAAACATTGCATTAAAGTCTTCGCAATGTTTGAGTACTGTCGTGTTGCAATCCAAGCTGTCAGAACGCGCTCGTTGACGTGCACGTTGTTTCTCACCCTTTCTACCTGGGGGTCTATCCGGTACGTCTCGTACCCCCGGAGTATCATCTTCGCGAACAGGTGTAGGGTTGTCGTTGTTCCCCGCTGTATTTTCCAAGTCAAATTTTGGCAAATCTTTTAAAATTTGATAGCAGTTATCGAACGTAAAATGTTTGTTGGTTTCGGCACGGTACGCGTCGCGTGCATTAGTAACCGCTTGGAATTCATTCATCCCGCTTCCTATATTATTCTTTTGGTGAGAAAGCTTTGCAATATATAGCATTATTTGATGCGATATATGATTATAACGTGTTGATAGCATGGATCTCGTACGAGTAATTGTAATTCCATGCGTGACGTTATACTCATCTTTCACAGTGTCCCAAAATGTGCCCGATGATATTGAGTTTCCTTCAATACTTCGAGCTGTATATTTTGCATAAATAGTACATAATATTTCATCCTCAAAAGGAGTCATATTAGGTTGTCGAGATGTACCAGAAATAATTGGTTGAGAAGAAGACATATTTTTTATAAAAATATAATATATTTATAATGAAAATAAGAAAATGGAAGAAGGATATAGGGTCTGATAAAGAAATGGAAGAAGGAAGTGTGCTATTTATAAAGAAATCCCTCCCCCTCCCAAACGGTGTTAGTTTTCACTGTGGTAAAAAGGGTTTCCTACGAACTTCTTTTCTTCGTAGGAATTCTTACGAACTTCTGAAGTTCGTAGGAACTTCCTACGAACAAAAGAAGTTCGTAGGAAGTTCCTACGAACTTCAGAAGTTCGCAAGAAGGTTTTACTGAATCAGTAGCCATCCGGTAAATTTACAAACCCCTTACCATTCCTCTCTCCTCTTTTGTTACTTACCAATCCCCACTGCACGCCTACAAATTTGTAACTTTACCATTTTTTTTGTCCATACCTTCCCCCATTGTGGATGCTCTAAAGAGCAACCTAGTAGCTTCAATAGAGGAACTAGATTTTTTTTTGATAATATCATGGTGTTCACTGCTTCATGTTCAAGACGAGAATCGAACCCTCAACACTTGGTTAAGGGAGGAGGAGTCCCTACCACTCCACCACACCCCTGAGTTGCAGAGGAACTAGATATTATTGTAATAATATGGTGCCAAATTATATATATAAAGAGCTTGTGTTCGAATATATATCCAAGGATATTGTTGGATAGAGGAATAACATCACAACACTTGTGGATTTTGGAACTTAATTGGGTCGAATCACATAAATTCGGGTCTCTCTCTTTTTATTTTCTCTCTCTATATGATTTATGTGTTTGGCATTCAATAGTTTATCTTTTAAGTGATTAGATTACTTCATTATTGGCATAATTTAGTTAAGACTACTTATTACCAATTTCTAGAAATAACACATATCACAAACAATGTTAAAGGGAGGGTGTAATCTTATCCCCACAGAGCATGCAATAACCTAGCGTGTAAGTTTTTGTTTCCTCTTCAGCATAGGTTACTTTATTTAATTATTGTTTTCTAATTTCTTTTAATAGTTGTTTCTGAAATTACGAAAATTAATAATTGTGTTCCTTGAATTAATCAATTAAATGAATTGAATGATATGAACTATAAAATTTAATTCTGACTACCTAGTTTAATTTCTACTGCAATTATAGAATGTGCATTTTCGACTATAAATCACATCAAATCTGAACTTCGGAACAAAATGGAGAATGAATATCTTGCAAATTCTCTTTTGGTCTACATTGAGAGGGAAATCTCAAGAAATTTTAGTAATGATGAAATTATAGATGGATTTTGTGATTTGAAAACACGCCGAGTACAATTTTGATAAAGTTTTGATATTCCATTTAATAAAGATTGGGATTGTTTTTCACAAAGTGTATACTTTATATATATACAGTACTGCTCTTGAGCGGACCGGTTCGCATTTTAAAAGTGTGGACCGAACATGTGTCACCTGACGGTGAGCCCATAGAAGAGAGAGTGTGTGCTTATAATTTAACCTATAATTTCTAAGTTCACCGCCTGGTGACACATGTCCGGTCCGCACTCTTAAAATACCGACTAGTCTGCACAAGAGCAGTAATATATATATATATATATATATATATATATATTTTACTTGAATTTGTTTGTGTGAGATTTAAACATTTCAAAGAACTCATATAAAACAAATGAACTAAAATTAACTTATTTTTCTATTTTAAAAAAATTGGTCAAACTTTGGCAGCTTTTAAAGTGTTTAAAAGCTCCGAAAGTTTGATTGATTTTTTAAAAATAGCAAAAAATATTTTTTTGAGTTGACTTATTTTGTGTGATATTTAAACATTTGAAGGAACTCGTATAAAAAAAATCAGGTTAAAAATATTTTTTTTGCTATTTTAAAAAAATGATGTACAAACTTAGTGTGAAAACTTTAGTGTGCACAAGACCTTGCCTCATAGATAATATAGAGGCAGTCTCCTGTGCACATTAAAGTTTGCACACTAATTTTGCCCATCATTTTTTTAAAATAGCAAAAAAATATTTTTGACTTGATTTTTTTTTTGTGATATTTAAACATTTCAAGGAACCCATAAAAAAAATGAGCTAAAAATAACTAGTTTTCCTATTTTAAAAAAATGAGTCAAACTTTCGCAGTTTTTAATGTGCTGCTGTCAAAGTTTGATCGATTTTTTAAAAATAGCAAAAAATATTTTTTTGAGTTGATTTTTTTTGTGTGATATTTAAACACTTGAAGGAACTCGTATAAAAAAATCAGGTCAAAAATATTTTTTTTACTATTTTAAAAAAATGATGTGCAAACTTAGTTTGCAAACTTTAGTGTGCACATGAGTATGCCTTATATATATATATATATATATATATATATATATATATATATATAATGCTCTTGTGCGGAGTAGTCCGCATGTTAAGAATGCGGACCGGATATGTGTCACCTAACGGTGTGCCTAAAAATTATCGCCTGAATTATAGGCACATTATCTCTCTCTTTTGGGCTCACAGCCAGGTGACACATATCAAGTCCGCATTCTTAAAATGCGGACTAGTCCGCACAAGAGCAGGACTGTATATATATATATATAATTTAGATTTTTATTTGACCCTCTCTTTTTTGTGTGATATATATATATGAGGTAGACTCATGTGCACACTAAAGTTTGCACATCATTTTTTTACAATAGTAAAAAAAATATTTTTTACCTGATTTTTTTATATATAGTAATGCTCTTGTGCGGATTAGTCCGCATTTTAAGAATGTAGACCGGACATGTGTCACCTAACGGTGCCCCTAGAAATTATCCCCTAAATTAAAGCCACACTATTTCTCTCTTCTAGGTCACCGCCAGATAACACATGTTCGATCCGCTTTCTTAAAATGCGAATTAGTCCGCATAAGAACATAAGTGTATATATATATATCATTTAGATTTTTATTTGATACCCCCTCCTAATATGAGGAGAAGGAAAACCAAATGGATTTTTGGTTGAAAACAACTAATTTTAGTTGAGCATGGGTTTGAGAGGAAAACAAAGAGTCTTCGTGCATTTCTAGACAAATAAAGCAACAAAATAGAAACACAACAATTAGGAGGCAAAGATAATGTCCATGAGCTGGTATAACCAGTTAGGCCACCCCGGTGGGACCGGTGAGTCTGAGCACACTTCCTGAGTGATGGGAAACCGGCCCCGTTTCCAAGACAAGTCGATCGTCTGACTGTGTTTTGAGTTTGGGCCTTGTTTGTGGGCCTGCTGTATTGGTATTCCTTGGGCTGCTTTGGTATAAATTGTAATTCTGTACTTGTTTGGGCTTTGTTGGATGGCGATGTTTGCATCAAAGTCTTCAGGTGTTTGAAGGAACTAGCTAGCGGGATAATGTATTTAAAAACCAAGAATAATTGTTGGAGCAACAAATTGATACATCAAAACAAGAAAACACTACTCGATTGCCCAATTTAGCAGGCAAAGACTGAAGTTCCTTTGAGCATTATGCGGATGTCCGATTCCCAGTAGAAAGCCTCACAGTGCAACTCACTTTCCATGCGAACGTAATGTGTGCCACACCTTATGTGGAAAATTTGCTAGCCAAGTAACAATAAATTTGTTAATTTTTATCAAAATCTAATTTCCTGTAAGGTTCCGAATTTATTTTGGTGGGTGGGGGTAGTTAAAACAATTGACTTGGGCAATGATTGCCAAAAATACTGGAGTCCATCCAGTCAGATTGTGAATCATATATTTCTACGATGCAGTAATATTTTATAAACTGCTTTGTGGTTGGCCAGATTCAATTAGATTTCTCTATAGTAAGTTAATTCGTGTATTTTTTATATTATGTTTTATTGCATCAAAGCTTCATAATATCTAGGGGGCAATATCAGACACAAAACAATAGTAAGCTACGGCCCTTTGTTTTTTAGGTGGTAGGCTTGTTTGTTTTTTTGGAGGAATTTTAGGTGCTAGGCTTGTTTGTTATGGACTCCGACCCTTTGTTTTTTTGTTTGGTATACTTTTTGTATACGGGATTCCGCCTCCTTAGATGGATTATTTTATAATATCATTTACTTATAAAAAAAAATATAGTACGCTACGAAAATTGACACACTAAGTTGCATTTCTGTCACGTTCGTATGAGATTTTTTGGAAACATAGTTTTGTCGTACCATGTTCATGAAAAAATTATGACTCATATTAGAGGTGTTATTGTGTCTTGTTGTGTTATTTGTATTTTTGATGGTGTTTTCATGTATTATCATAGATCAAATACTACAAAGTTCCTCAAACATTTTTAATACATATTTAATTCAAGCTTTTTATTTTGTTCAAAAAAGTCTCAAACACCTATTTAACTTATATTTTCTTATTTTCAAAAGTCCGTGCTAGCGGTACTCAACCCCCTTCCCCCCACTGCCGGAGCTCCGACGACTCCCATCGAATCTCCTTTTTGTGAATGTTTTTACGTACGTGGTGAGCCACTCTTTTGAACAAAGTAAAAAGTTTAGACTAAATGTGTATTAAAACATGTTTGAGTGACTTTTTAATATAAGCTCTTATTATCATTGTAATTGGTTGTTAAAAGTTATTAATCATATATTTCGTCGCGTGTCATGTTTTAAATCAATCGTGTCCGTGTTACGTAAAAAAATAAAACGATTTCATATATTAAATTGTTTAGATTATGCATTTTTAGGATTTAAAATAATATTGATTATGGATATAGGACAACAAACATTTCGTTTCCATTTTTAGTTCATATTTTCAAATTAAAGGAATACGTGGCATTTTGTGATTGGTTGACGTTTTATGGATATGGGTTTGCGTCAGCGACTTTATTAAAAAATGGGGACTAAAATTATAAATGAAATATTTATTATACTATTTTCAAAATACATATTAGAAGAGGTCCTAAATTTACAAATCTCGTAAATTGTTTGTGTTTAAATGGTGCTTATTGTATGGTGTGTTGTCAAGCAGGTAAACATCCAACTGGAAATCATACTTTTACCTAATATTTGGAAATTATATTAGAAATTTTTCAAAGTTGTGAACATGGTATTGTCGGAACTATTAATTGTGCAAAATTCGTAGTCATCCACCAACCCGTTGTTCTCGCTAGCTAGCATGATATGGTGATGTCCGACAGGGTAAATTAATTAACAGTGTCCTTCAAACCAAAAGCTATGTCCAAAACGGGTAACCCTGTTTCTAGACATAATTTATTTCCGTTCTTTTCTTGCTCAAACAACCACCCAATTGTAAATAACTGTTACCAATTTCTGACAAACCCTCTTAAATGCTCAACCTAACTAAATTTAATTCCTCCGCTCTATTTAAGTCAAGAGAGTAAGGCAACTTCGATCACAGTTGAAAAGCAAAGCACTTGTAATTACTCTTTGAAACTCAACCTCCTTGAGTTTTAAAACTAATTAAGTAATAAGTATGGTGACGATGATAAGGGTGACAATGATGGTGGTGGTTTTGTTACTTGCGGTGATGCAACTGCATGAGGGAGCTATAGACGTGCATCGGCTGAGGACTATGGCAGCTAAGAATAATGTGAGCTGTATTTTAGTGTTTGGTGATTCGAGTGTGGATCCTGGCAATAATAACCATCTTGATACTATGCATAAGGGAAATTTCGCACCCTATGGGATGGACTTCAATCATGGCAAACCCACTGGGAGGTTCAGTAATGGAAGACTCGCCACAGATTTCATCGGTAACAATCTGTTATTGCCGAGCTAGCTACCACATATTTGAAAATATTGTCATCAACTTGCTAACATAGGGTTATTTTATTTTTCTTTGTTGTTCAGCTCGATTTTTATCACTATAAACTATGTCTAGCGACTTCCAGGCACCTGAACATTTATTCATGGAGTAAAATGTGGATAAAATATACGGACGGTTTTATTTCAATGTCCCATATATGGAATGATTTTATTAACTAACGCCAATGTAGCAACTGTGTGTGTATATATATAAATATATAGAGAGAGATATATATATAAATATTTGTATTGTGACATGAGGTACATGAGAACTTAATATATTCATGTTTTGTTTTGTAGCGGAGGCATTGGGTTATAGAAATGTAATTCCAGCCTTTCTTGATCCACATTTAGAGAATGAAGATTTGTTGCATGGCGTCAGTTTTGCATCAGGTGGTTCCGGTTTCGATCAGCTCACCGTCAACCTCTCAGTAATTCCTCAAGTCCTAGCTATTTAACCTACATAATATTTCAACAAAAAATCATGTTTGAATACTAAATACTCTCTCAAAATATACGTTTAGTCCAAAAAAAAATTATTTTGCTTCAAAAAGCTCTTCATTACGTCGTTGCACAGACCTTTAAAAATAAGAGAATATTAATTAAAGGGGCTTTATAAATTTAGGATCTATTGTAATATGTATTTTAAAAATAGGACAACAAATATTTTATTTATAGTTTTAATCCCTATTTTTGAATAAAATCGCTGGCGCGAACCCATATTCATAAAATGTTAATCAATCACAGCATGCCACGTGTCCCATTAATTTAAAAATAGGAACTAAAAATGAAAACGAAATGTTTGTTGTCCTATATCTATAATGAATATTATTTTAAGTCCTAAAAGTACATAATCTATTAATCAAGATTCTAAAAAACGCGGGGGGTGATCAAGGCGTAGAGGCCAACCCTTAAGCCTTAGAAGCCTAGGCGGGCCGTGGCGTAAAAAGGCGTCAAAAGGCATTTAGGCCTTCTTAATATATTTTAATATTTTTTAACCATAACAAGACTATTAAAAAATTAAAAATTGTACATATCATAAAAATATGTCTGAATATTTTCAAATTAAAATACCATTTGATTATTTTGGATGAGATATTGGTCTGGTTTATAAAAAAAATTCTTTAAAAAGTAATATCATTTCACTAAAGCATTGTTGTTTTAGAAAAAAGTGCGCCTTAAGGGTTTTACCTAGAATAAAGCGTGAAAATCTTAAGGCGGGGCGTTTCTCCCAAGCCTCAAGCCTAGGCGGGTTTTTTAGAATGGTGCTATTAATTAAATGGGTGTAACCATACCATTGCGCAGACATTTAAAAATAAGAGAATATTAGTTAAATGAGTGTTTGAGAGATTTTTTTATGTAAAATAAAAAGTTTTGACTGAATATGTATTGAAAAATATTTAAAGGGCGTTTTGGTATTTGATCCAATATTATATATAGATAGATACAATAATAAACTATATTTTATTGACTTCTGGTGGAACAGAATGTGATTTCTCTTCCAAAGCAATTGGAGTATTTCATGCATTATAAGATTCACCTAAGGCGACTGGTTGGGGAGAAAGAGGCAGAAAATATTGTGAGAAATGCAATATTTGTTTTGAGTATGGGGACAAATGACTTTCTTCAAAACTACTATTTAGAGCCTACTCGCTCCAAGCTGTTCACCATAGAACAATACCAGGATTACTTGATCTCTTGCATGTTTCGTGATGTTAAGGTTTCATCTCCCTCTCTTGCTGAATTTCCCTATAGATTTTGGTTAAAATGAAAATTATTTTATATATGATAACATATGGATTTTATGTAGCAACAATTCTTTTCTACTCTCATTTGAAACTTAATGAATCCGACTTACTGATGTGTCGCATCCGAATTGATTTGTGTTAAAGTTAAAGCACATTAGTGTTGAGCTCGAATAAGAATTAATGTGAGTACGACACGTCAACGACTCATACCGATAAAATTCTAAATGAGAGTGCCTCTAAAACTAGACACCTCACATCTTTTTGGCTCAAATATTTTAATCATTGGAGCTCGAAACAACTAGCTATTGCTTATTTAATATTATGGTCAATAAAATGTGCGGTATCGTGACCCTTTATCATAATGGTTTGAAAAATTCAACTTAAATATTGCATTTGCAGAATTAATTTTTGTTGACAATTTATTTGAAATGACTCTTACTCTATTTTTTGAAATTATTACAGTTGTGGGTCCCAATGATTTTGATAGTTTTAAATGTGAGATCTCCATCACCCTAGTTTAATGGGATCTACAAATTTGAATTTGTAGCCAAGATTAGTAAAAGCATGATACTTAAGAATTTGTGCATGTAAAAAAACATTTTTAATAGGAGGAGAAATGATTTGAGTTTCAAAAAATTCTCAACTCAATTTTTAAATAGTAATAATTGCTGTATGTATAGTAATAATTGCTGTATGTTGTGGTACAAATCCTACTATTTGGGGATGACTTTGAGGGATTTTTTGTAATTCAAAGCAGTGCTCTAATAAGAGTTACCGAAAAAATAGTTCAAAAAGACTTGAGACATCTTCATAATTTCAAGGGTAATACCAAGGAACTCAAGCGGAGTTCAAATTTAGGACCCACTTTATAGTGGATATTAGTGGTCCTTTACCTGATTTGTTGAAGCTATAAAGTGAATAATGGTGATCCCACACTTTATTGGTTGAAACATTGATCACATTAAATTCACTAAATTCACTGTAACTATTTATTTGTTAAATTAATATTGTGATCAATCAAGTGAAACGTCAACCAAATCTCTTGATCAAGTGGTATAAGGCTATCTCTGGAACAGACTTGGGTTGACTAGGTTGTTCTCCAGTTCAACTCTCGACGCTGTCAAAATAATGCTTGATCCGCTGAAGCCACAAACCGCAAACGGGAATTAGTCGATGTACACGTAAAGCTGACTCGAACATCATGTGATATGCTAAAAAAAATCAAGAGAAACGTCCATCATGACGCATTTTGAAAGTGTCTTCGAATTTGAACTCAACTTAAGCATGAGTCTTTATTAAATGGTAAACGTATCCCTGAAGTGTTAGAGGTGGCAGGGTTGAAATAATTTGTGACCATTTCATTGTGTAACAAGAACAAAAATAAATTTTGCTACGAGTCCCAAATAATTCTCTCAAAACCTCCTTCAAAATAATAATTTTTTGTTTCCTTACAAGACCCATACCACAAAACAACTCTTAATAGGTAAATGAGAAAAAAAGTGGAATTCACATCACTTTGAGGGGTAAATTTTGGTACTCGTATCGTTATTAAAAAAAATGCAATTATGCTAATTTGGACTAGCTTAAAATGAGAGGTTGTACCCAAATAATTTTTTTTTAGTGAAAATCCCATTTCGTCAATATTTGAATGATGCTATTATTGACATTGATATTTGATACCCAACAAAATTGCTCTCTCTCTCTCTCCCCTTAACTTGGTAGATGGCACTCGGAATGGCTACTTCACAAGTATATAATTTACATCCCTAATGACGTATATGCACCATGATTAGAGGTTTTATATATATAACTATTGGCGGAGTTGAGAACTTGAGATATAGTTATAATGCAATTTAAATCTTTGGCAAGTTTTAGACAGATAATAAGTTGTATACTTTATGGTTAAAATAGCAAATTATATATTGCTTGCCGACCATGAATCAATATATAGCTTGATGATCATAGCAATATTACATTGTCGGACATTTTTAAAATTGTCTCATGACATAATTGTAATCGATCGTTGTTGATTGAATAGATTGTCGATGTTCATGCTCTTGTTTAGGGTTGCATGTCCTAAATTTAAATGGATCATGATAACATGTACCTTAACGGCACATATTTAGAATTTAAAAATAGTAGGGACAGATTTGCAACATAAAATTAATAAGGTACATATACTCATATCGAGCTTTGAAACTTACTATTTTGAGTCTAAAAACATATGCCCTTATCATTTTTCAATTTAAATATTTATTTTTATCCATCTTTTCTTTATGATCATTAAAATATGAATGCGACGGGTCTCATTTGAAGACATACAGTAAACATATACTTTTGCTATAGGATCATTGCAATGTCAGTAGTTTTCGGTTCACAGATTAAAATAGAAAAAATAAAAGATATATGCATATTATATTTTTATGTGGGCAGTTAAAGTTTGTGGATCCACCTCTCTATATAGCAAAAGGGCTTACATGCATACGCATGCACATAATATTTGTCCTTCACTTTTAGCGTTAAGTCTAAAAATTGATTGTTATAACTTTCTGCTTAATGTTTAATATACCTTTACTTTTTCAGGCAATGCATTCTCTGGGAGCAAGGGCATTGGTGGTAGTTGGGATGGAACCTTTCGGATGCAATCCACTTGTGAAGACACTAAGGGACATTGTTAAATGCGACTCTAGATTAAACAATGTTGCCCTCAGTTTCAATTCCAAGATAAAACAAAATATCGCCAAATTCAAACAATTATTTGGGATGAGAACTGCTTACCTAGACACTTATGCTATCATAAATGACGCACTACAAAACCCAAAGAAATACGGTTAGTATCATATTAAAATTCTAGATAAAAGTTACTAATGGCCGCTCGTGTAATTTATAATTAATTGTAATAATATTTTGCAGGTTTCACGGTGACTTCCAAGGGATGCTGTGGAACAGGGACAGTAGAATATGCATTTACATGCAAAGGGATGAAGACATGTACTGACCGTGACAAATATATGTACTGGGATGCCGTTCATCCCACACAAGCAATGCATAAGCTTATTGCAGAGGCTGCTGTCAAATCTGTGCTAGAAAATATTGCTTAAGGTTCTTCTACATCGGGAGGATTTTTTTATAGTTGTTTAGCTTCTTCTACCACTAGACAACTAAAAATATTGAAGGATCAGGGTTATGTAATGACATTAAGTTATTTATCTATCTATGAATGTATTTCACTTGCGCTTGTCATGTCTTTTTCGGAATATGCATCCATATTTGTGGGTGATGAAATGATGGTAAAGATAAAACTCAACTGGCTTAAATGAAGTGTCCTCTCTGTTTACATTGACAAGTACCCCAGCCCTTAAGTCAGTCAAGTGGCCGCCTTCTAGGGTCCGCACTTAAAAGGCCAACCCAACCTTGGACCCTGATGCAGATATATCTGTGTTTAAATATGCTTCGTGATAGCCCACCTAACACCATATATATATATAATATATATACATACATACAGAGGGAGAGAGAAAGTCCCCACACAATATAGCTCCCTCAGACAGCAGTTATTGTTCATTTGAGGCAAGTAGAAGTATAATACTAATAGGCCATACACAATATTAGCTCTTAAATACCATAAAGATGGATTGATTATGAGCGGACTCGCAGAAGAATCCTCTAAAAACGGGATAAACATTTCACTTTCAGAAGTGAAACAATTTCCTTTTTAACGAAGGCATAAGACTTATTTCCTTCTAAATTTTAAACGGGAAGCTTTCTTCCGTCTGAAACAATGACCACTATTATTCAATATTGCATAGTAGATCTACAGTTTCATGAGAGCTTTAAAAGATCCCATCTGTTATTTAATGGATTGAGCTCCCTCTCTGACCCATTTATGAATTCTATTATATATTTAAAGGACTCATTATGAATTAGCTTATACAGAAGAAGAAGGAAAGTACGTGAAGTTACGTTACTACGGTTTCAAATTAATGTAAAGGTTACACATAACGGCGATAAAACATACATCTATATTGTCCCTCTCACTAGCTTTCAATCCCGAACAATGCACGGTCAATGCACGATCAATTTACAGTTTTTAGTACGGTTCTTAAAAAAAAAAAATGTGGGATGAGGGAGGTGTGGAGGTCAAGTTAAGTTTTAGAAGTTTAAAGGAGTTTTGAGCATAAAAAGACATAAAAAAAATATTTAGGGATTTTTAATACATTTTAATATTTTTCAATCATAACATAGCTATTAAAATATTAAAATTATACATATCATAAAAATATGTCTGAATAATTGTAAATTAAAATACTATTTGATTATTTTAGATGAGATAATGATCCGGTTTGCAAAAAAAATTTAAAAGGCGATATCGTTTCACTAAAGTATTGTTGTTTTTAGAGAAAAATTGCGCCTTAAGGGTTTTACCACGCATAAGGAGTCAAAAGCTTAAGGCAAGACGTTTCTCCCAACCCTCAAGTGTAAGTGGGTCTTTTAGAACAGTGATCCTTAGAAAAAAAAATGACGTCTTCGAATACATCATCTTTTGATATCTCCCTCTAATTAAAGTTCAAGTTGCACTCAAAAAATAATTATATTTCTATAATTAATATGCATTCAATTAATTACACTTAGCATGGACCAAAAACTATACATTAAAAAAATTCTCTTTCTATAGAAGCTTTTTTTAAGTTGTATTTTTATATAAAAAGTAAAAAAAAATATTAATGTCTTTTATATAAATACTTACGCAATTAGTGAAATAATAACTCTTAGAGGTCTTTTTGCTTGATATTATTAATTTTTCAGTTGCAAATCTTTTTTTAATATTAGAATAATTTTATATAAGAATAGTTTTTTTTATTTTGTTATTTTTAGTATTAGTATAATTTTGTTATTATTAAAAGGCATAAAACCATTTTTTTATATAAAAAAGCTTTTAACTATTTTATAAAAAAAAACTAAATCAGTTAAAAGCGTATGTTTTTTGTTATATAAAACAGTTTTTTTTATATAAAAACAGTTTTTTATTTCGTTGGTTTTAGAATTACTATAATTTTGATGTTTTAAAAAAACTTAGAACTCTTCTTTTATAAAAAAGTTTTTGTTAACTAAAATATTTTTTTTAAAACAAAACAATTTTTTTATAAAATAGTTTGGGATAAATTACACTTAACTCCCTTGAACTGTCTCGAATTTACGAATCACCCCTGAAATATTTTACCCAATAAACTCACTCCCTAAATTATCAATCAATTACATATAACCCCAAAAATAAAGTTCCCCTCTATTTTCAGCTTAAACGAACAAAAATACCATCACCATCTATCTCTCCTCCACACCCACGTTTCAACCAAAACTCAAACCCACCACCTCCCTGTTATCCCTCTCACCTAATTACCACCGCCCCAGTACATCCTCAACCTCGTTAAGCTCACCAATCACTCCTCTGATATCGCCAAACACCACCACCGCCTCAACTGGTGACATCCTTTAAATCCTCATCCAACGCCGAATCGACCATGGTCAATACCTCAAAACCCCAACAATCGATGTTGGATCGAAACCGTCTGTTGATCCTCAATAGCCCCAATACCTTAGATACCTCTTCACCCATCAGTTTCCTCTTTAACATACTCATAATATATCAGTTTCCTCTTCACCCATATAAAAGTATACTATACTTTCAGATGTTCTTTGGAAGCATATAGAGAAGCCAAAATATAAGTGTTGTTCTTCACTATTCCAGCGTAATTAAATAAATGCTTCATTATTCTTTGAAAGCACGGAGAAAAATCTCATATATAAGTCTTTTAAATCATATGAAATTTTATTAATTAATTTCTTCATTTTCTAGTCTTTGAAAGATGATGGGGAGGATCATAAATGTTGATAGCCATTTAAAATGTTATCAAACTAAAATCTTCATTTTCAATTCCTTAAAAGATGTAGAGAAACTCATAAATAAGTTTGATTAAAATCGTATATATATATATATATATATATATATATATATATATATATATATATAATGGGAAGATCGTGATCTTCTCTTCAAGGGGGAGGGAGCAAAGGCTTGGTGGGTGTGAGAGCTGATCTAGTATCTTCCCCATATATAAATAAAAAAATAGTTGTTATACTCTGATTGGAAGTTCTCATTCTTGATCCCATATACTGAGAAAGCTCTTCAAACACTTCCTCATCAAAAGAAGCAGGCAATCTTGAGAATACTTTATTTCTCAGAATGTTCGTTCAATGGAGAAAAGAAATGGAGAAAAGGCTATTCTTATTTAGAAAATTCAAAGAGTCAGCATGCGCATGCATTTGCATATATTTATACAGAAGAGGAAACGACCGACATTGGAAGATAAAACAATGTTTGAGGGAGACAAATGGGCAAAAGAAAGGCACTTATTAGGCCACTCATAATGGGAGGTTTAATGAAGTGAAGGCTTCATTAAATAAAGTTCCATGTGTCATCTTCTAACGATTTCAGGCTTCTATTTTATATATATACATAGATACGATACGATAGTATTAAAGGTTTTAATAACAATTAATACACCTTAACTTACTCTTTAAATTGAAGTTAACCAATAGAGCATCCACGTCCATTTAGCTTATGAAGGCTTTCTATATTTTGACTTTTACTCTCTCTCTAGCATTAGCAGCAGCTATAAGGAATTGAAACGTTTCAATTTGAATCTCTTTTACTGAAGTTTATCCTTCTGTATCCCCCACCTCTTTATTTCGAGTGATATTATATAATAATGAAATAGTATATTAGATCAAAATATCAAACCTTATTCATAAAGACTAAAGATATGGTTTTATCGGTGATCCTAAATCGATTTAACTGGGTTCGTTCAACATAGTCAAATGAGGTTAAGGCGATTTGGTATCTCTAGATTGGCTAGCGTTGGTTGATTTGTGATGGAAGCTTCAAAAAATATGACGTCTCATTTCTTCAGAAGATCTGGTATCTCTAGATTGGCTAGATCCAAATTCAATGGTTACGAATTTACGGTATAATTTAATACATGCTCGTGGATATTATTATTATGGTGACAAATATTTTCAACACAAATAGATGAGAGAAGGGCAAACACCAAACAAAATAAAGAAGATAAAATGTCAATCACATAACAAGAGATGTACGTGGTTCAGCAAGAATGCCTACGTCCACGGTGGTGCAGTCAGTTTTATTTCTATATACTCCGGGGAGCGTTTACAGAGAATATAGTGCGTGTCTTTTGCTCCAGACTTAGGGTTTATTATATACATGTTTGTCTTCAGGGAGTGGGGGTGTTGGACTCCCCCACGTTTACCATCTTCTCCTGAAACATCTCTTTACGAGAACATGGGAGAAGACTCAGTCGTAATTCTATTCCATTTAGGTAAGGGGTCTGGACTTTGGGCCGCTTTAATTAGGCGACTCGTCCGGGCCCGTAATGCCAAATACGGGTACCCACAATTGCCCCTAAATTTGTTGGGCCACAAGTTGGGCTCAATAAATTTAAATGATTTGTCATAATGGCTCTTTTGCATATTGCGTAACTCTTCCCAAAGTTTGAGGACTGATTTAGGCGGCAGTTGCTTCGTGTCTTGTGCGCGATGATTAGTAACATTTAAAAGTCATTTTGAGCAGCGTTTCATAGTTGCCGCTTCAAGCTTCTTAGTGTTCTTCCATAGTCTGCGAGTTTTAGCAATTTGCGTCCTCTTCTCCAGGTCTTCATTTTCTTCGCTTCCGATCTCCCTCGTCATTTGGGCTTGTGATCTTGCATTGTCCAAGTCAAACTTTCATCTCGTAAGTCTCCTTTATTTTCTCTCTGTGCTTTCTTTGAATTTATAGTTTAGGGTTTACAAATGGCAAAGATATGTAATAAATCAGTGTCCGAGTTTAAGAAATTTTACAATATCCCAGAGTGGGTAGAGATTGAGTGTGCCTCTCTTCCTAAAAATGTTAGAGAGATAGAGGGCGCTCGTTGGATTCACGTTTTGTTGCTTTCCCAAGGGGGGATTACTTTTCCTCCAAACGATTTATTCTTGCATTTCTTTAGTTATTTCAACATTGTTCTTACACAGTGTTCGCCCAATGTATGGAAGATAATCAATGGCATCCATAGAATAAATCAACTTTATGGCATCAAATTAGGGCTCGTCGAAGTTTATTTTTGCTACTCCTTTTCTCGAACTAGCTATGGTGTTCTTTATCTCAAGGCCATGAGTCCTGATAGGGTTTTGGTAGTAAACCTACCAGATTCGCACAAGGATTACTAGCAAGATGGATTTCTTGCTAGAAATTGGTAGTTCTTCCCCCAGACTGAGGGGTCGAGGTCTAATAGGTTTACTGTTCCCTTTTATAGGGAAGAGTACATAGGTAGTATTTGCTCTGTTCTTTCAATTTCTTTGTTAATGTGTGATCTTCTTGACTCTTTCCTGTTTTCTTTTCAGCGAGGTAGAAGAACTTGGAACCTACCCTCAGCGAGGTTCGACTTTCAGATTTGGTTAAAGCTTGGAATATTAGGGAGCCCTTGGCTGACGGTGAACATCCCCGGTCTTCTACTTTCTTGCTCGAGTACAAAAATGTTGGGTCTAGTTTTATAGCGAGGCTCGTGGATAGCATTCTCGAGTTTGATAATTCTGAAGAAGCTGTTGCCTATCTAATTCAGTTGGACGAGGAAGAGAGAAGTTCTGAGAGTGATATCAGGGGGGTTGAAGGTGGTCTCGGCGAGGAGAGCTCTAGTAGTGATAGTTCTTCTAGCTCAGAAGAAGTTTCCGAAGCCCAAGGACCTTCAAGTACATCCAGCAGCTCTAGTGAGAAAATGGTTCCCCCAAGAAAAAACTTGATCCATGATGATGATGATGATGATGTGCTCCTTGCTCAAAGGTCGAAGAAGCAGAAGTCCAGCAGTAAGGCTACTGCTACTGGTTCTCGGTCTACTGCTCAGGAGAAGGAGAAGAAGAGAAAGGAAGAAGAGAAAGGAAGAAGAGAAGGTGAGAGAGAGAGAGAGAGAGAGAGAGAGAGAGAGAGAGAGAGAGGAAGAGGGAAGAAGAGAATAAGAAGATTGAGGAGAAGAAGAAGGTCGAGTAGAGGAGACGAATAGAGAAGGAGAAGGAAAAGGAGGAAGAAAGGAGAAAAATGGAGGCAAGGACAAAGGCTGGGCAGGCCTTAGTGCCGGTGTCCGCGTTTCCAGAGGGGGCCTCGATTGCCACTTCTCCTCAATTGGCCCCCGCACTGCTCGAGAGAGTAGTCCTTCCTGCTGATAGCCAGAGGGCGATGGGTACTGACCAGTTAGCCCTGGAAGCGAGTCATAGGCTAGCCTTGGTAAGTCTATTTCTATTTTCTAATGTTTGTCAAATTTTGTCTGTTTCCTTCTTCTAATATCTTCTTTTACTTGCAGTTTGTGACTGATTTTGCTGTGCTCTATCGCTTTCGCGACGAGCTGATCAATAAGAACGGTGAGCTGGATAAGCGAAATGCTTCTTTGAGAGTGAAGATTGTCGAGCTCGATGCTAGCTTGAAGGCTACTGATGTTGCCCGAACGTCCTCTGACTTGGCCCTAGTCAAAGCCAACCGAGATAGGGAGGCAGTGGATAAAGAACTGAATGAACTGCGATAAGCCTACGATCTGGTCTGCTCGAGCAAACTAGCTGTCATAGAGGAGAATATAGTGCTGACCGAGCAGCTGAAGGAGAAGGAGTCTCAGGAAGCCACCATTAAGAAGGACTCATATAACCATGGGTGGGCTACTGCGTATGAAGACATTGAGGTTCAGATAGGCTACATCAAACGTCTGAACTTCAAGAAGGGCTGGAACAAGGCTGTTAACAAAAATGTATTTTGTCCATAATTAAATTAGTTTAATTAATATACATTTTAGTTTAACTTAATATATTGATTTTGATGATTCCAAACTTTATTCTTTTTAAGTTATATATTCGAGTAAAGGTATTCACGGATGTTGCACTTTTACTCTTGACACATTAGACACACAATGCATACATCTTATTACATAATTCATACAGTGTTACTAATTAATTGGGCCAAAACTTTCTGAAAAAGAAATTTTTGTTGCTTTATAAAACTGATGTATCTTTGTCTACAAAATAAAAGAAAAGATAAATGTCTTGGTCTAAAATAATTTTCGAAATTAGTTTCTAAATAGATCCGTTGAAATTATATTTTTTTGGCTCATTTTGATTTGTACAACATTATATATATATATATATATATATATATATATATATATATATATATATATATATATATATATATATATATATATATATATATATATATTATATGGGTACATGCATGATTTATGGAAGCTGTCTCTTTTATAGCCTTATGGGATACTCATTATATGTTACAAATTTTGTCATAGGCTGACACCTCCCTGCATACGTGCACCTCCCTCATTTCTTTGCCCTTAACTGGTACCTGCTAAGGATTGTGCTTCCATGTGCTCTCGTCAGAAACCCTTTTATATATTGACTTAAGCTAGTACATATCTGACCGAAGCAGGTCATGAAGATTTCATCCTCTGCATACATATATATATATATATATATATATATATATATATAAATCTGTTCCTTATCTATTTTTTTTGTTCCGAAATATTTTTTATCTGTTATGCCTTTTTCTTTCTCTCAAAAAAAAGTTCTGTTCAATTGTTTATATATTTTTTTTGTCCGTAAATGAATTATAACTATTGGAACTGTTCTGTCCGTTTTTAAATTCTCTTTTATTAATTTTATCTGACCTAATCCTTCTTGTTTATTCGGATGCTAACTGAGTGTATATATATATATATATTTGATTCCTTGCGTGTACTTCCTCTCTCTCCAAAATCTGATCACTTTTTCTTTTTTGCCCTTACCAAAGATCAACTGCCAAGAGATTTGGCATTAATCTCTCGTCCTGTCTCTTCCACTGTTGAACTGCTTCGGCAGTCCTCTCATCAGAATTCTTGGACCACGTGCCATCTGCTTCGGCAGGGCTTGTCTTCAAATATAATAAGAGATTTTTTTATTGTTTATTCAATCTCTTTCTCTCTTGGATGTATTCTGCGAACATGGACAATTTTTTTATAGATTTTATATCTTGGTCCCACACCTTTTTTAACCCATCCAAAAAGTCAAGAATCAATGTGTACTTGTTGAAAATATATTTATTACACCTATAAAATGTTAAAAGACCACGCCTTTCTTTGAAAAATGGGACGCCCCTTTTGTTTCCTTCATTGTGTGACACGTGCACCTGCAGTCTGTTTTGGAAATTGAATATTTCAGAGTTGTAATCTTTCACAGATTTTTGGTTCATTCAGAGTTATTTTTTTGTTGGCTTGAGACACTATGAACTGTAGCATTTCAGTTCGATCAGATGATGGACTTTGCTGACTTGTGACGTTTTGTAAAAAAGAAGCCTTCTTTTATTAAATATCTATCTTTGATATCTCATTTATCACTCATGCTTTCTCTCTCTACCAGTCTACCATTTATTTCTTAGACAGATATGGAAGATATCTTCTCATCTATTCTTGAGCATTTAATGCTCCTTCAGCTACAGATTTTTTCAAGAAGAGCGTATCTCACTCTCCTCTCCAACGGTCATCTTATTTTTGACATCTACATATTGAAGATCAGCTGTTTTTGTTGTAGACACAGAGAAAAATAGAAAGAGATCAAAAAGAAGAAAAGAAAGCAATAAGAGAAGATTTTTTTTGCTCTACTCATAGTTTGAAACAGCCACATATCAGTTTATTCTGGCTTGATATTTTAGCTGTCCTTGAAGAAGAGAACAAGCACAAGAATTACTACTTTACTGCAAAGAATTCAAGAAAAGTCTAGTGCCAAATATTCTGATCTATTGAGAAGTCTTAAACCAGAAGAAACTCAGTCTTACATTGTAACTTTTGAGAGTTTCAACTTCCAAATTTTGTACTCAACTTTCGGAACTGTTTGAAGCTGGAACTTTAGCTTCGGTTGTACAAGTAGCAAGGTTTAGCTGCTCGATTGTACGTTGGAGGTTTGATCCTGCCTTAGTGGATCACGGTATTGAAGCGCAAGAGACAGAAGCGGCTCTGGCGCGTGGACGTAGGCCGGGTCTTTGGCTGAACCACGTTAAAATCACGGTGTCATTTATTTTCTGCATTTAAGTTTATTTATTTGCTTGTGTCAATATTTAATTGCATTATCTAGCATTTGACTTGCTAATTGATTAAAACTGAAAGACTGAAATTATTATTTTCGTAATAATTAATAAAATCTAGAATATTATTTTTTATTAAATACGAAAATTAATTAAAGATTTATTTGGGTATTGATTTCTGTGATTTATCTTGTCTAATTTATTTAGTTAAAATTGTTAGATAAATTTAGTGTTAATCTTTGAAGATTTATTTCATCTGATTTTTATATTAATTGATTTAAATTAAAATATTTTCTGAATTATTAAATTATTAAATTAACCCCAAAAAGTTTTGCTAAACTCAATTCACCCCCCCTCTTGAGTTAATATCTGGGCAACAATTGGTATCAGAGCCACGCTCTAATTTATTTTAAACATCTTTAGAGTTTACGATTTATGGCAAACTTTAGTGTTTCATCTCTTGGTGAGGGACAATCTATTAACATACCTCCTCTATTTTCAGGAAACAATTATAGCTATTGGAAAAATAGAATGAAAAATTTTGTTCAATCAAATGATTATGCTGTTTGGAGAGTTATTATTAATGGTCCTAACATTCCCATGAAAGTTGTTAATAATGAAAATGTTCCTAAAAATGAAAATGAATGGAATGATTGTGATATTCAGAAAATAGAAGTTAATGCCAAAGCAATGAATATTTTACATTGTTCTCTTGATGTTAATGAATATAACAGAATATGTTGTTGTGAAAATGCAAAAGAAATTTGGGATAGATTAGAAATTACTTATGAAGGAACTAGTCAAGTAAAAGAGGATAAGATAAGCATGCTTGTTCATAACTATGAACTTTTTAAAATGAAAACAGATGAGACTATTTCTGATATGTTTACTAGATTTACAAATATTATTAATGGTTTGAAACCTCTTGGTAAAACCTATACTGATTCTGAATTAGTGAGCAAAGTTCTCAGGTCACTACCATCTGCCTATATGACCAAGAAGCTAGCTATTAAAGAAGCCATACGAGAAAGACCCATTTCTCTTGATGAATTGTTAGGATCCTTAATTACTCATGAAATGGAACTTAAAGTACTAGCTGAAGATGAGAAGCCTAAAGTAAGCAAAACTATTGCTTTCAAATCCATTGAGGAAGAGGAAGATAGTGATGAAGCTGATGATGATGAAGATGGTGATATAGCACTTCTCACTAGAAAATTCAAAAAATTTCTTGCCAAAAAGAAGGGTCATTCTGGAAAATTCAAGAAATTCTTTTCAAAGAAGGCACATGATGGAAAGACTTCCTCCAAGTTTGATCCAAGATGTTACAACTGCAAAGAGTTAGGCCATATCAGACCTAACTGTCCTAAAGCCAAAGAAGGAAAGAATGATAGAAAAGAGAAAAGAAATGAGAAACACAAAAAGGCCATGAAAGCTACTACTTGGAGTGA
The DNA here is from genome assembly GCA_949130495.1 of Sambucus nigra. NCBI lineage: Eukaryota > Viridiplantae > Streptophyta > Magnoliopsida > Dipsacales > Adoxaceae > Sambucus > Sambucus nigra. Next base: position 337,310,049 of record OX422216.1, read on the forward strand.
TTCGGATGAAAGTAGCAATGATGAAGACTCAAGTGATGAAGAAATTGCAAATCTTTGCCTTATGGCAAATGATGATGAGGTATCATTTAATTCTGATAGTGAATATGAAACTTCAAATGATCATGATGAACTTCAAAATGCTTTTGATGAACTCTATTATAACTTTGATGAACTTAAAACTAAATATATTAATCTTAAAAAGATGCATTCTTCTTTATCACATAAATATGATTCTCTCTCTGAAAATATAGATGTAATGAAATTTGAAAATAAGTCTTTAAAATTAGAAATCGAAAACTTAAAGTTAATGATTCACTAAGTTATTATCTTATTTCTGAAAATGAAAAATTAAGACTTGAAGTAAAGGATTTAACTTCATGTCTTGAAAAATTTGTGAATGGAAAGAAGAATTTAAATATGCTACTTGGAAGTCAAAGATGGATGTATGATAAGGCTGGAATTGGTTATAATGAAAATGAAAATGAGAAATGTTTTGAAAATTATTCTAAAAATATGGGAAATTCTTTATGTACATATTGTGGAAGACACACCCAATTTTCAGATTCTTGCAAATGTAGATTTTCTACTAAAGTCGCATGGATTCCTAAAGAAACTCCTATTTTTGCTAACCCCTATGGACCCAACACATTTTGGGTACCGAAAGAAAAGTTATTTAAATGTCCATTGTAGGTTTGTTTTAGAGTGGGATCACACAAATCAAAGTGGTTCTTAGATAGCGGATGTTCAAGACACATGACGGGTGACAAAAGCAAGTTTTCGAGCTTGGTTGCCAAAGATGGAGGGCTAGTGACATTCGGAGACAACTCCAAAGGCAAAATCATCGGCATAGGTAAAGTCGGTATGGATCTTTCCCCTTGCATTGAAAATGTTCTTTTAGTTGATGGTCTTAAGCATAATTTAATTAGTATTAGCCAATTGTGTGATAAAGGTTATGATGTTACATTTAAAGAAGATTTTTGTTTAATAACAAATGCTAAGGATAATAGTGTTTTATTTGTTGCGTCTAGACATGAAAATGTTTATACTCTTGATTTTGATAATTTGTCACAACAAAATGTTAAGTGTTTAACTGCCCTAAATAATACTTGTTGGTTATGGCATAGAAGGTTAGGACATTCCAACATGGAACAACTTAATATTTTGTCCAAAAATGAGTTAGTTAGAGGGCTGCCCAAAACTAAGTTTATTAAAGATAAAATTTGCAATGCATGTCAATTTGGAAAACAAACCAAAACTTCTTTTAAAAAGAAAAGAGATATTTCAACTAGTAGACCTTTAGAATTATTACACTTAGATTTAGTCGGACCTAATAGAGTTGCTAGTTTAGGTGGAAAATATTATGCTCTTGTTATTGTTGATGATTTTTCTCGTTTTACATGGGTTTTCTTTCTTACTCATAAAAATGATACTCACCCTATTTTTGCTACGTTTTGTAGAAGAATTCAAAATGAAAAAGGTTGCAATATTGTCTTTATAAGAAGTCATAGAGGAAGAGAATTTGATAACAAAGATGTCGAATTATTTTGTGATGAAAATGGTTTTGAACATAACTTTTCTGCTCCTAGGACACCCCAACAAAATGGAGTAGTAGAAAGGAAGAATAGATCATTACAAGAAATGGCTAGAACTATGTTAAATGAACATAATTTACCCGAATATTTTTGGGCGGAAGCCGTTAACACATCTTGCTATATAATAAATAGAACTATTGTTAGAAAAGGTTTAGATAAAACTCCATATGAGATTCTGAAAAATAAAAGACCAAATGTTAGTTATTTCAAAGTTTTTGGATGTAAATGTTTTATTTTAAATGATTAAGATAAATTGGGTAAATTTGATGCAAAATCGGATGAAGGTATTTTTCTTGGGTATGCACTTCATAGTAAAGCATATAGAGTTTTTAATAAAAGGACTTTAATAGTTCAAGAATCAATTCATGTATCTTTTGATGAATCTAATTCTTTTGCCCATAAAAACAATGATGATGATGATATTTTAGTCCTAAATAAATCTGTAAATGAATTAAAATTAAATGAATATGTTAATTCTAGTGTTGATGATTCCATTAATGTCGAAAAGACCCCTAATAAGGATAAAGAGGTTAATGATTCTAATTTACCTAAAAGTTGGAAATTTGTTAATAATCATCCTTTTGAAAATATTTTAGGTGAACCTTCTAGTGGCATTCTTACTAGATCTTCCTTAAAGAATGTTTGCAATAATTTAGCTTTTGTGTCACAAATTGAACCAAAAGATATAAATGAAGCTGAAAAAGACGAATATTGGTTATTAGCTATGCAAGAAGAATTGTTACAATTTGAACGTAATAATGTTTGGTCACTTGTACCCACACCTAAAGATAAATATATTATTGGAACTAAATGGGTTTTTAGAAATAAAAAGGATGATGCTGGATTAATCATAAGAAATAAAGCTAGACTAGTTGCACAAGTTAATAATCAACAAGAAGGTATTGATTATGATGAAACTTATGCCCCCGTAGCTAGATTAGAAGCCATTCGCATGTTATTAGCTTATGCATGTTATAAGGACTTTAAATTATTTCAAATGGATGTCAAAAGTTCTTTCTTAAACGGTTTTATAAGTGAAGATATTTATGTTAAGTAACCTCCCGGTTTTGAAAATCACATATTTCCAAATCATGTTTATAAACTAAATAAAGCTTTATATGGATTAAAACAAGCCCCTAGGGCTTGGTATGATAGATTGAGTGGATTTTTGCTTGAAAATGATTTTGTTAGAGGAAAAATGGATTCAACTTTATTTATAAAAACTCTTAACAATGATATGCTTCTTGTACAAATTTATGTTGATGATATTATATTTGGATCCACAAATGAAAATTTATGTAAAGATTTTTCAGAATTTATGCAAAAAGAATTTGAAATGAGTATGATGGGGGAGTTAAATTTCTTTTTAGGCTTACAAATTAAGCAAACTAAAAATGGTGTTTTTATTAATCAATCCAAATATATTAAGGATCTTTTAGTAAAATATGGTTTAGAGAATTCTAAAACACTTGGTACACCTATGAGCACATCTATCAAGTTAGATATAGATGAGAAAGAAAAATCTGTTAATTCTACTTTATTTCGTGGCATGATTGGTAGTCTACTCTATTTAACCGCTAGTAGACCCGACATTATGTTTAGTGTATGTTTATGTGCTCGTTTTCAGGCCAATCCTAAAGAATCTCATTTGTGTGCCGTAAAACGCATTTTTAGATATTTAAATGGTACTAAAGACTTAGGATTATGGTATCCTAAAACTACATCATTTGAACTCATAAGTTATTCCGATGCGGATTTTGCGGGTTGTAAAGTTGATAGAAAAAGCACTAGTGGTACTTGTCACTTCCTAGGACACTCACTAGTTTCGTGGTTTAGTAAAAAGCAAAATTCTGTAGCTCTTTCCACGGCCGAGGCAGAATATATTGCCGCCGGTAGTAGTTGTGCCCAAACTTTATATATGAAACAACAATTAGAAGACTTTAAAATATCCTTTCAAAATACTCCAATATTTTGTGACAACACGAGTGCAATTTGTCTAACTAAAAATCCAATTCTTCATTCTAGAACAAAACATATTGAAATTAGACATCACTTTTTACGCGATCACGTACAAAAGGGTGATGTTAGACTAGAATTTATTTCTACGGATCTTCAATTAGCCAATATTTTCACAAAACCACTACCCGAAGATCGCTTTACTTTTATTTGTCGCGAACTTGGTATGGCTCGTTTAAATAATCTAGAATTATAATTGAATATTTCTTATTATTGAAATGAATAGTGTATTCACATCTTTCCAAAATACTGTACCAACTAGTAGACAAAACATCATCTCCTATATATATATGTGTGTGTTACTGCCTTTCACTCTATCTTCACACACACCATGCAGTCCTTCTATGTTGTTTGGGTAGGAAAAAAACCCGGGATCTACACCTCTTGGGGAGAGTGTGAGCTTCAAACCAAAAGTGTAAGTAATGCAAAATTCAAAAAATATCCTTCTTACTCCGAAGCTCTTAACGCCATAGCCCTCTCTCCTCCATTTGCTCCTTGGGTAAGTCCACCTACTTGGCCTTTTGTTCTACCACCTCATATGGCTACTCCCTCACAAGCAAACACTTCTACCAAATCTGAATCTTCCTCAACCAACTCCTACACCGGAAATACTATCAAGCTTATGGTCAAAGATAATGGGAAAGAAATCCTTCTTGAAGGGCATCCCAATGATGTATGTCATATGGTAAATAATCTGAAAATGTAATTTTCTTTTACTATCAATAAAATCTGCAGTTATTTTTTTTTTTGCATCTCACCTTTTGTATCACCCATTCCTATTCCTTTTTATTTATGACAAACAGGGGGAGAAGAGTGAAAATTTTTCTTCATACTTTTTAGTTGTTTGTCATCATCAAAAAGGGGGAGATTGTTAACAAAAATGTATTTTATCCATAATTAAATTAGTTTAATTAATATACATTTTAGTTTAACTTAATATATTGATTTTGATGATTCCAAACTTTATTCTTTTTAAGTTATATATTCGAGTAAAGGTATTCACGGATGTTGCACTTTTACTCTTGACACATTAGACACACAATGCATACATCTTATTACATAATTCATACAGTGTGACTAATTAATTGGGCCAAAACTTTCTGAAAAAGAAATTTCTGTTGCTTTATAAAAGTGATGTATCTTTGCCTACAAAATAAAAGAAAAGATAAATGTCTTGGTCTAAAATAATTTTCGGAATTATTTTCTAAATAGATCCGTTGAAATTATATTTTTTTTTTGCCCATTTTGATTTGTACAACATTATATATATATATATATATATATTATGGGTACATGCATGATTTATGGAGGCTGTCTCTTTTATAGCCTTATGGGATACTCATTATATGTTACAAATTTTGTCATAGGCTGACACCTCCCTGCATACGTGCACCTCCCTCATTTCTTTGCCCTTAACTGGTACCTGCTAAGGACTGTGCTTCCATGTGCTCTCGTCAGAAACCCTTTTATATATTGACTTAAGCTAGTACATATCTGACCGAAGCAGGTCATGAAGATTTCATCCTCTGCATACATATATATATATATATATATATATATATATATATATATATATATATATATATAAATCTGTTCCTTATCTATTTTTTTTGTTTCGAAATATTTTTTATCTGTTACGCCTTTTTCTTTCTCTCAAAAAAAAGTTCTGTTCAATTGTTTATATATTTTTTTTGTCCGTAAATGAATTATAACTGTTGGAACTGTTCTGTCCGTTTTTAAATTCTTTTTTATTAATTTTATCTGACCTAATCCTTCTTGTTTATTCGGATGCTAACTGAGTGTGTATATATATATATATATATATATATATTTGATTCCTTGCGTGTACTTCCTCTCTCTCCAAAATCTGATCACTTTTTCTTTTTTGCCCTTACCAAAGATCAACTGCCAAGAGATTTGGCATTAATCTCTCGTCCTGTCTCTTCCACTGTTGAACTGCTTCGGCAGTCCTCTCATCAGAATTCTTGGACCACGTCCCATCTGCTTCGGCAGGGCTTGTCTTTAAATATAATAAGAGATTTTTTTATTGTTTATTCAATCTCTTTCTCTCTTGGATGTATTCTGCGAACATGGACAATTTTTTTTAGAGATTTGATATCTTAGTCCCACACCTTTTTTAACCCATCCAAAAAGTCACGAATCAATGTGTACTTGTTGAAAATATATTTATTACATCTATAAAATGTTAAAAGACCACGCCTTTCTTTGAAAAATGGGACGCCCCTTTTGTTTCCTTCATTGTGTGACACGTGCACCTGTAGTCTGTTTTGGAAATTGAATATTTCAGAGTTGTAATCTTTCACAGATTTTTGGTTCATTCAGAGTTATTTTTTTGTTGGCTTAAGACACTATGAACTGTAGCATTTCAGTTCGATCAGATGCTGGACTTTGCTGACTTGTTACGTTTTGTAAAAAAGAAGCCTTATTTTATTAAATATCTATCTTTGATATCTCATTTATCACTCATGCTTTCTCTCTCTATCAGTCTACCATTTATTTCTTAGACAGATATGGAAGATATCATCCCATCTATTCTTGAGCATTTAATGCTCCTTCGGCTACAGATTTTTTCAAGAAGAGCGTATCTCACTCTCCTCTCCAACGGTCATCTTATTTTTGACATCTACATATTGAAGATCAGCTGTTGTTGTTGTAGACACAGAGAAAAATAGAAAGAGATCAAAAAGAAGAAAAGAAAGCAATAAGAGAAGATTTTTTTTGCTCTACTCATAGTTTGAAAACAGCCACATATCAGTTTATTCTGGCTTGATATTTTAGCTGTCCTTGAAGAAGAGAACAAGCACAAGAATTACTACTTTACTGCAAAGAATTCAAGAAAAGTCTAGTGCCAAATATTCAGATCTATTGAGAAGTCTTAAACCAGAAGAAACTCAGTCTTACATTGTAACTTTTGAGAGTTTCAACTTCCAAATTTTGTACTCAACTTTCGGAACTGTTTGAAGCTGGAACTTTAGCTTCGGTTGTACAAGTAGCAAGGTTTAGCTGCTCGATTGTACGTTGGAGGTTTGATCCTGCCTTAGTGGATCACGGTATTGAAGCGCAAGAGACAGAAGCGGCTCTGGCGCGTGGACGTAGGCCGAGTTTTTGGCCGAACCACGTTAAAATCACGGTGTCATTTATTTTCTGCATTTAAGTTTATTTATTTGCTTGTGTCAATATTTAATTGCATTATCTAGCATTTGACTTGCTAATTGATTAAAACTGAAAGACTGAAATTACTATTTTCATAATAATTAATAAAATCTAGAATATTATTTTTTATTAAATACGAAAATTAATTAAAGATTTATTTGGGTATTGATTTCTGTGATTTATCTTGTCTAATTTATTTAGTTAAAATTGTTAGATAAATTTAGTGTTAATCTTTGAAGATTTATTTCATCTGATTTTTATATTAATTGATTTAAATTAAAATATTTTCTGAATTATTAGATTATTAAATTAACCCCAAAAAGTTTGCTAAACTCAATTCACCCCCCATCTTGAGTTAATATCTGGGCAACAAAGGCCCTTTTAGCTGCTGGTATGGACGTTGCCTCTCCCATGTTCGATGAGAACGATCCAGGCCCAAAGCCAAATGTGGATGAAGCTCCTGTCCCATCCATCGAAGGTGTTGACCCTGCCTCCCAGTCAGTTCCTGTCGATGCCCTTCCTGTTGAGGGGACAGAGGTTGTCCCTGCTAAAGGAGGTGCTCCTACTGCTGTTGATAAGGGGAAGCAACCAGTATCTTCTGGGAAACCCGAGGTCGCCAGCTTATTTACCTTTAGGGTCCCTTTTGTATTTTTATTTGTAACCTTCCTTTCTGTTCCTCGATGTAATCTGATCCTTTTAATGAAATGAGAAGGTTTCTTCCCCCAGTGTACTGATTTATTTTTTCCTTTACTGCTCTTTTATGGCCTGTAGTTGGTTGTTGTTGATGATTATATATTAGCCACTTCTCAATTGGGAAGAATTCTTGGTCCTGATGTAAGTCCTGAAGTTTGTCACACCTTTGTAAGGATTTGCAAATCGCTGCGAATGAGGAACAAGCGTTTCATAAGGCAGACTGAGCTCGTTCTTAAATTAAAAGACAGGCTCTAAGAGATAAAAGAAGTCGGTGCCTCAGTCCTAGAAGAGGTGAATACCCTGAGGGTAAGGCTTCTAGATGCTTCTGAGATCAACCAGGTTGGAGAAATTCTTCAGTAGGAGAATGTAGCTTTGAGGAGGGAAGTATCGTAACTTAGGGAGCATGCACTGAGCATTGCTCCTGCAGTATTATGAGGTTCCTCCTCGTTACGAGCTGGAGCTGGACCAAGCGACGTTCCTTCGGTGCTGCGAGGTTCTACCCTATCGACTATTCCGCGAGTTGGTACAAATGCAAGAAGTACAGCTAGGGAAATGGAAGAGCTTCATGATGATGTTCGACGAGCATACATGATTGATGCTGGGCTTCAAAGGGACGTAACTCGGCTGAGGCATCTGTTTAAAAGAGGACCTCGACGAGTATGGGATGATGGTTATGACCAAGGTTGGCTAGATGCTCCGACGAAGTTGACAGAGTTTGAAGAACTCGCCTTTATCAGGGGATAGTTGAGTGCCCTGAGGGAGCTGCAAGCCCCAAGGAACTCAATGCTCTGGTATCGTCATGAGATCTCTCCTTCCACTCTAATGCCTAACCCCTTTCGGAGAGATGATCAGTGGATCCCTATCGATGCCATCCCTCGGCAGCTATTAGAGTTGGATGCGAATGAAGTTGAGGAGGAGCTAGTTCCCCATCCCGACGATGGTGGAGGAGCTCAAGTACCTGATTATCTCGTTCAGAGGCCTCGACCTCATTGAGATTTTGCCATTAGTAACTCTGTATACATATGTAATGAAGTAATGTAATGTTGATGTTTTGGGCGAGCTCGTCGACTAAACATGGATTGTATTTGTTATAAATGTGATGAAGAAATATAAAATTCATGTTTTGGGCGAATTTATCGACTAAACAAGTGTTTTATATTTTCCACATCCTTTAGACTTTGCTCAATGATCTTGGGCCTCTCTGAGCTGACTAGAATTGTAAGTTTGCATTGCTAAGTGAGTGTCCCCCCAGTCCAGTATGTTTATGAGATACCATTCTTCCCCACTTTACCTTTTACGTTGTGTCATCACACTCCCTTAGGCCTAAGTGTGGCAATTGACGAGGACACACCTGGTGTTGGATGCTCTATCCAATCAGGATTTTATTAACCAAACATTATTTGGTAACCAATTTTGAATTGGCCATATTGCCTAAGGATCTCCTGTAGGGCTTCATATATCGCCAGGGTAAATGATAAGAGGTTTTTCGCGTTTCATAACGAGAACCTGAGGAGGGTGATTTCCCTGCTATAGTGTAATGATTAATGTGCCTGACACTTGGAAAGGGTGTGTGAGTTATAAAGTTCATGTACTAGTTAACGACACTTCGTAGAATGCAACTGCTAACTAATTTTTATTAATGATAAGGAAACGAGCTTCTAGTTTCATAAGTAAAGAAAAAAAGAAGAATCTAGAAATATAATTTCTTAAGATTGGTTGCATTCCATACTCGGGTATCTCTCTGCCTTCTAGAGTTTCTAAGTGATAGGCTCCTCGCAGATTATCTCTTATTATCTTGAATGGTCATTCCTAATTTGGCCCTAACTTGTCGTCTGATGGTTTTACTGCGCTGCCCAGGACTTTCCTTAGGACATAGTCCCCAAATCGAAATGCCCTTGCATTGACCTTCTTGTTATAGTTCTTTGCGAGCTATTGCTGATAGCTCGCTAGTTTCACTAAGGCAAGCTCTCGGCGTTCATCGGCTAGGTCAAGCTTAATGAGCAATGCAACATCATTCTGGCCCTGGTCGACAAGGGTGGACCTCATAGTGGGTAAGCCTGCTTCTAATGGGATGACCGCTTCCATTTCATACATTAGTGAGAATGAGATTTTCCCTATTGCTCGACGGGGGGGTAGTACGGTAGGCCCACAGAATATGCGGTAGTTCATTCACCCATGCGCTTTTGGCTCGTTCTAATCATTTCTTTAACCCATCAATCACCGTCTTGTTGGAAGTCTCGATTTGGCCATTGCTCTGAGGATAGGCCACCGACGGTGTCTGATTCCGTGCTTATTACAGAAATTCTTAAAGGAACCGCTCTCGAACTGCGTTCCATTATCAGTGATGATGGTCCTGGGGATGCCAAAACGGGTGATTATATTTTTCCATATGAATCTTATCATATCTGCATCTCGGATGTTCGCCAGGGGTTCCGCCTTGATCCATTTGGTGAACTAGTCAGTTGCGACCAACAGATACTTGTGATTGCCAGCAGCAGTAGGAAGAGGTCCTACGATGTCCATTCCCCATTGGGCGAATGGCCATGGGATGGAAAATGATCTTAGGTCGCTGGCAGGTTAATGGACCATAGGAGCATGAAGTTGGCATTTCTCGCATTTGCAAACATACACTGCGGAGTCTCTTTGCATATATGGCCACCAATAGCCTTCCTTCATTGCTCGAAAATCTAATGACCTTCCTCCAATATGGCCTCCACATATTCCCTTATGGAGTTCATTTATAATTTGTTCGACATCCCTCGGGTGAACACATTGAAGGTAGGGATCGGAGAACGATCTCTTATATAGCTTGCCCTTAGGAGATAAGTGAAAGCGAGCAGCTTTGACACTTATCTGGTGAACTGTCTTCTTATCATCTGGAAGTGCGACATCCTTCAAATAGTCCCTTAAAGGATCCATCCAACTGGGTGCTGACTCAATTTGGAGCAGATGCTTCACGCTTGGCAGCTCGTTATTATGGTTAATGCTCGAATGAGCGAGGAAATCTATGGGGATTGTTCTTTTTAAGTCAAAATTAATTACCGAACTCAGGGATGTTAGGGCGTCAGCATGTCATTTCTGTCCTCTAGGACACTGTTGGACACTGACTTCCTCGAAGCTGGTCATTAGCCTTTTTTCCAAGGCTGGGAAGGCTGCCATTCTTTCATCTTTTGCATTGTAGTCTCCACTTATCTGATTAGAGACTAATTATGAGTCGCCGAATACCTATAACTGCTTTGCCCCCAAAGTATGTGCCTTCTAGAGGCCGGCTATTAAAGCCTCATATTCTACTTCGTTGTTGGAGGCTTCAAATCCAAGCCTGATTCCTCGTTCGAGGATTGTATCCTCTGGAGTGACAAGCACAATGCCTACTCCTGCCCCCTTTGAATTGGAGGCTCCATCAACAAATAATTTCCATACTCCCTCTTTTGTGTGATTCTCTATTTGATTCACAGGTTGAAATTGGTCGAGAGGTTGCTCGCCTGTGAATTCGGCTATGAAATCAGCAAGGACCTGCCCTTTGATTGTGTTCCTTAGTTGAAATTGGATATCAAATCGTCCGAGCTCGACTGACCATTTAGACATCCTGCTCGATAAATCCGCTTTCCTCAGGATTGCTTTGAGGGGATGCGATGTAAGGACGATGATAGTGTGAGCTTCAAAATAGTGCTTCAACTTCCTTGAAGCCACTACTAGTGCAAAGGTGAGCTTCTATAGTGGTAGGTACCGCTGCTCGGCCTTTAATAAAGTCTTGCTTACGTAATAAACGGGGTGCTGGATTCCTGCTTTTTCGCACATCAATGTAGAATTAACAGTGTGGTTGGAAACAGCGAGGTACAAGTACAAGGAGTCTGTTTCCTGGGGTATGACGAGCAGTGGTTGTGAGCTAAGGTAAGCCTTGAGCTTGTCCAATGCCCGCGAGCAATCTTAATTCCATTCTACTATTTTATTTCCCTTTAAGAGCTAAAAGAACGGTTTGCACTTCTCGAAGGACTTTGAGATAAAATGGTTCAAGGCAGCGAGCATACCAGTGAGCTTCTGTACGTACCAGATTGTGCAAGGAGGTTGTACCCTGTTTACTGCATCGATCTGGTCTAGATTAGCCTCGATGCCTCTCTTACTAACCAAGGAACTAACAAATTTTCCTGACTGAACACCGAAAGAACACTTGCTTCCGTTAAGTTTCATTCGGTACTTCCTGAGGATTTCTAAGGTTCTTGACAAATCTGAGAGGGGGTCTTTTTTCTTCCTGCTTTTGACGAGCATATCGTCAATGTAGACGTCCATAGTGTCTCCCATTTGGTCTTTGAACATCTTGGTGACCATCTATTGGTAGGTTGCCCCTGCGTTTTTGAGCCCGAAGGTCATGACCTTGTAACAGTATAATCCAACGGTGGTGATGAATGCTATCTTTTCCTGGTCTGGAGCGTACAGAGGGATCTGATGATACCCTGAGTATGCGTCTAGAAAACTCATTCTCTCGTGAGATGCTGTGGCGTCCACTAGTTGATCAATTTTTGGAAGAGGGAAACTAGTTTTAGGGCATGCCCTGTTAAGGTCAGTGAAGTCGATGCAGACTCTCCATTTCCCGTTGTTCTTTGGAACTACTACTGAGTTGGATAACCATTTGGGGAATTGGACCTCTTGTATGGATCCTGCATCCAGTAGTTTTTAAACTTCTTCTTCCAAGGCCTTTGACTTCTCGGCTGCAGTTCGCCGTGCCTTCTGGGCGATTGGTTTGAAAGTGGGTTCGACGTGTAGCTGATGACAAACCACACTAGGATCAATCCCAGGCAACTCGTATGGTTCCCATGCAAAAATGTCTACATTGCTTCTTAGCATAATCGTCAACTCCTCCTGTTCTTGATCTGTGAGAGAAGCTTCAATCAAGAAAACCCTGTCATCGTCGCTACCTCCAGCTATAACTTCCTCCAGGTTCTCGACGAACCGTTCAGAGGGGAGAAGCCTGGTCTCCTCCATTCCGGGTCTTCAGTACTTTAACTACTATTTTGAAGGTATCAAACCTTCTTGCTCCTCAACTTTCTCACTGGGCCTGTCGACCTTCTTCTCTGGTTTTCGGTGGATGGCCGCTATGAAGCACTTTCTTGCCATCACTTGGTCGCCATGGATCTCCATTACTCCTTGCTCGGTCACATATTTGAGCTTCTGATGGTATGTCGAGGAGACTGCCTTCATCGCGTGCAGCCATCCTCTACCGAGGATGGCTTGGTATGGCGAGTCAATATCAACCACTAAAAACTCAATCATCTTGGAGACATTTCCTTCCCTTACTGGCAGCACGATCTTTCCTAAGGGCATATTCACTTTCCCAGCGAAGCCAACTAAAGGGACAGCGGCTTCCTTTAGGTCGGCGATGATTAACTTTAATTTTCTGAACAGGTCGAGGTACATTACCTCGAATGAGCTTCCTTGGTCGACGAGTAACTTGTCGATGTCATAGTTAGCTATCCTAAGAGTAGTGATCAAAGCATCATGATGTGGGGTTCTCACTCCCACCAGATCCTCATCTGTGAATACGATATGCTTACTATAGTCGACTGTAATACCCCGTACTTTTGGCTATATTTATTTTTGGGATTAATTAATTAAATGTGAATTATTTGGAAATTACTCCGGGTAAAATACTAGCGAGTTGTGAGTTGGTATCTGACTATATTGAGTATATATGATGTTATATGAATATTGAATTATGAAATTTGTCGTGAGATTGATATACGACAATTTGGTCATTTTATTGGGACGCGTGTGACAGTCGCATCAGGATATAATTATTTTATTTATAAAAGTGAATTTAAATTCTATAAACCGTATGGTCGTTTTGAGCGTGCCAACACGTCCGGAAGGGTCGAGATAGTCAGAAAACACTAGCAGGGGGTGTAGTTTGGGTTCCGGGGTATTTTTAGGCCATACCGGCAATATAAAGGGTATTTTGGTAATTTCGTATTTTTAGGAATTAAAAATGACGAAAATTAGAGAAGTAAATCTGAGTGGGAATAGACCCACTAAACCCACTAACCAACCCTTAATGACCCAATAAGCTACGGAGGTTATCATTTAGGTTTCCAACTCTCCCAAAGAAAACCCTAGCCACCATAGCCACCTTTGGAGAAGAAAGCTTAGAGGGGGAGAGAAGGAGAAGGAATTCTGCAGAAAACCTTTACAAAATCAACACAAATTCAGAGACAATCGAGGCAAGTGGTTTAATATCATTTAATTTCAGAGAATGCTCTTTCCATGTATAGGAATTTAATAAAATTGATTTGTTCTTGGTGTAATATGAAAACCCATGTATTTAGGAACTTAGAACTTGAAATCTTGAGGAGAATTGCATGTAGAATGATAGGTAGATGATTATACTGAGAATATTAGTGATTGGGTGAAATTAAAATGGATTTTTATTGGGTTAATTCATGAATTAAAATTTTAGGGTTTGTGTTCTTGAATAATTGGGGGAAAGTGATGAGACTTGATGATTTAATGATGATTGTGATGAATTAACTCAGTAAAATACGTTAGTTTATAACCTTGTTATGTTTAGGAGTGATTAGAGACCTTTAAACATTGTAGGGACGAAGTTTAGAGGATATTTGAGGAGTAAAAATTGATGAAAATCGTAACTAAGAAATTCTGGGCCAAAACTGGTCCCTCGTTAGAAGACGTTCCCAGGTCGTTCGAACGAGCTCGTTCGAACGAGCTTCTAACGAGTTGACCAGTCGCTTCTAACGAGGGGAGACTTCATTCGATACCTTCGTTCGAACGAACTGTATTTCGTTTGATACATTCGTTCGAACGAGATGTCGTTAGAAGGTACAGTTCGTTCGAACGAACTGGAATCTCGTTCGAACAGCCTCGTTCGAACGAGACTTCTAACGAGCTGGCAGTTTAGGCCTGTTTGGCCTGTTTTAATTTTGGGAGTCTCGTGATCTTGTTCGAGGAAATAGATAACCTTCCTTTGATGATGTATTGATAGGTTTGGGACGTTTGTGTTATTTTGAGGAGTAAATTATATATGAGCGATTTAAATTAAAGGGATAGTTGGGTTGAGACGTGAGTGTCTACTACGACGTGAGAATAAATTAAGGCGCGTATGATTATAAACTGGAATCGTATAAAGTGTATAAATTATATATTGGTACTAGAATGAGAATAGTACTTCAATTAAACTACGGGATCACTAAGATGTGCGTTTACTTAGTATTGATATATGAATTGTGTGTATGACATACCTACCATACTTGCTATCACGGGAGGTTTGCGTTCGCTTAGGGTCCTCTAATCCTTGTGTTGCCCGGATTTAGACTGGTTACCTCGATGAACATAGGTCAGAGAAAGACTTATTGGGATGTTAATAAGTCCGCTGATCGTGGGAGCGCAGGTATGTGCGTGACCCATGTGATGTGACTGTGTTCGCCTCCACTATTTGTGATTTGTGTTATCTGAACTATTCCTGAGAGATTCGGAATATGTGATCCTTATGTACGTGATGCACCGGGATGGATAGCAGAGTGTGTGTGCACCGCAGCTTAGTCTTGGGGTGCTTATATTGTATATTTATGTTGTGGAAATATACGCTTAATAAACTGGGAACTTTCATATAGTATTGTGTGTAACTATGGAATAACATAGAGGATTAATTTATAACGAGCTGTATTACTCTTGTATGAGAACCTGAATTTACGTTAAGCACCTATTTAAACTGAGATCGTTATAATGTTAATGAGAACCGAGTAATAAGCGTAGAACCTATGGCAGTCTAGCTAGATATGATGTCACTTAGCTAGTAGTTGTGTCATTTTAGATGGGTACTTATGTTAGGAGTGCACAGTTAGACGAGAGGTGAGAATATCATGTGAGTGCACGTCCTAACATGTACTCTACATTTAATGTTTTAAATGTTTTTAAAGCACTTGCATGTTTTTAAAATATCTCCACATTCGGGCTCTGACCCGTTTGCTTTCAAATCTATTTTTCTTGTAAAACTATTTTAGGTGCCCAGCCACAAGGACACCATGCATAGGATACTCATTCAGGTGACGAGCTGTAGCTGTTTGTGGAAGATACAGGGATTTGCTTGTAGACGCTTCTATCATTTGGATTCCAGATTCGTTATCTATCAGTTGTAGGGCATGTTGCCCATTTCTATTAGAGACATCTTTCCATTTCAGTTTTTCAAACTTTGGCATGTATTGTTTCAGTATCCAGTTTAGTTATTTCAGTTGTGGTATTGTAGTGAGGAGTTTTCCTCCAGACTTTATTTATATTATGTGATGGTTATTCTTTTTACTTCAGTATGGTGAATGGTATTATTATTCTTCATTACACTTGTTGCATGTTAATCAGACTTAAATTAAAATTTGGCAACTTACTTTTTAAATACTAGGTGGTTAGTAATCATTAAAATGTTTCGACAGTGATGCTATTAACTGGGCCAACTTGGCATTTTGAATTAATTTAATAAAGGAGTAGCTACCCGGTATTTAATTAGTCGGGGTGTCACAGGTGGTATCAGAGCATCAGGTTCTAGTGTCCTTTAGGATCTGACGGCTTATTATGTTTTCGCTAAGTCTCTTTGATATAGAGCCCTATATTATAGGACTGTTGTACTCTTTTTGTGTATGCTACGTTCTTCAGCTATATTAAGTTTATAACTGCGAACTTATAAACTTCATTCTTATTTATGATGCCTCCACGACGTGCACGACGAGTTCCCAGGGATGCAACGCCCGAACCCCAGCCCGCTCCAGTTCAGGGCATGATGAACTCCGCTGAGGTTGCAGCTATAGTAGCCCAAGCGGTAAATGCCGCAATTGTCGTTGTTCAGTAGGCACCACCTCAGGAGCCGGTTTCCTCCCCAATACAGGCAAATGTATTCCCGTCTGCTTGGGAGCGTGTACGTGACGCTTTTCAGAAAGCGCATCCGCCAGAGTTTGCAGGTAGCTCAGATGTGGTAGTCTCGAGCCAGTGGAGGAAGGATATGCAGAGGAACTTGAGGATGTATGAGTGCACGGACGTTCAGAAGCAGGTGCTAGCTACTTTCAAGCTAGTTGGATCTGCACTGCAGTGGTGGGAGTCTATTACCACCGTCGAGGAGAGGGATACTCTCACTATTCAGAACTTCTGGGTGCGGTTTGACCGCAAGTACTTTTCGTCGGCTATTCACACGGAAATGAGGAGGAAACTGATGAATCTGAGGCAAGAGGGTAAGACCGTGGCCGAGTATGAGTCCGAGTTCACGAATCTATTGAATATCGTTCCAGATGAGATACCAACAGAGAAGAAGAAGATTGAGAAGTTCACGGACGGGTTGACATGGAGGATCCGTCAGCATCTATTAGGGAACCTTTCGTTGGCCACGTATTCTGATGTGGTTAACGCTGCTTTGTTACACTGCCAGGACCATCGCTTTCATATAGCTGAGGGAAAGAGGTCGGGAGAGTCTAGCCATCAGGGAAGGACTGGAGGACATGGTGCCGGTGGGGCACAATCTGTTCAGGGGAAGAGACAGGGTGAACAGGGTACCCAGCAGGGGGATCAGAAGAGGTTCCGATCAGGGAACTACAGACAGGGACAGGGAGGTTTCCGTCAGGGCCATCAGGGTCCAAACGGCCATCAGGGCCAACAGGGGCAGAATGGGCAGCAGTTTCACCAGGGCCAGCAGGGCCAAGGGAGGAACGGTAACGGCAATCAGGGCCGGGGACCGTAGGGGTAGAGAGGAGGGAACTTCCCAGGGAAGTGTATTATTTGTGGCAAGACTGGCCATAAGCGATAGGATTGTCCTGATAGGGGCAGGGCCCCATAGCAGCAACAGCAGGGTGCTCGCCAGGAGCCACAGAGGCCTATGTTTCCCGCTGCTCTCCCCGCACCGCCACCGATGGCAGCCTTGCCACCCATTCCAGCAGTCCCAGTTCAGCAGGGGCAGCTACAGTATGGACGTGTCTATAACGTTCACCAGGCTGCAGTTCCACAGGCACCGCCCGCGATTGAGGGTACATTTCCTATCCATAGCACTATGGGTCGGGTATTATTTGATACGGGGGCTGCACATTATTTTATAGCTACACACTTCGCGAAAGCTTTAGGATTGTTAGCTACGGCAGAGAGCACAGTGAC
The DNA here is from genome assembly GCA_949130495.1 of Sambucus nigra. Lineage (NCBI taxonomy): Eukaryota > Viridiplantae > Streptophyta > Magnoliopsida > Dipsacales > Adoxaceae > Sambucus > Sambucus nigra. The sequence goes on from OX422216.1 coordinate 337,327,655, forward strand.
GTGTGTCGACTCACCATTGGGGAGTGGGTCACTTATATTCTTTATATGCCGGGGAGTGGGAGTAGGGATTGGTAGTCTTGTATTACCTGAAGATATATTGGTATTAGATATGCATGTTCATGATGAGATTATCGGTATGGATTGGCTCGTAGCTTATAGGGCCATGATTGATTGCTTCAGCGGGAGCATTGTTTTTGCCATTCCGGGGCAAGAGATGTTTGTAGTGGCGATGCCTCACCCAGAGGGAGGATCGACCGCTCATCTGTATTACATTGAGGAGGATACCTCTAAGGAGGTAGTGATTCCTTTAGATTCTATCCCAGCAGTCAGGGTATTCGGATGTGTTTCAGGGGATACCAGGACTACCCCCCAGTCGAGAGATAGATTTTATTATAGACCTATTGCCAGATATGAGGCCTATAGCACGCGCACCGTACCGTATGGCTCTGGCAGAGATGCGAGAGCTACGAGATCAGATAGAGCAGCTGTTAGGTCAGGGCTTTATTCGCAGGAGTACCTCACCTTGTGGCGCTCTAGTTTTGTTTGTTAAGAAGAGGGACGGTTCACTGAGATTGTGTGTGGACTACCGAGAGTTGAATAAGGTCACGATACGGAATAAGTATCCGTTGCCTCGAATCGATGACCTATTTGACCAGTTGAGGGGAGCTTCTTTCTTCTCGAAGATTGATTTGAGATCGGGATACCATCAGTTGCGTATCAGGGAGGAGGATGTCTCGAAGACTGCGTTCTTGTCGAGATATGGTTCTTACGAGTTTCGGGTTATGCCTTTCGGTTTGACCAACGCTCCAGCAGTGTTTATGGACTTGATGAACAGAGTGTTCAGGGATTTCCTAGACCAGTTTGTCATTGTCTTCATTGATGATATTCTGGTTTACTCCCAGACAGAGGAGGAGCACGCCGAGCATTTGAGGCAGGTTTTGCAGACACTTCGTCAGAACGAGTTGTATGCAAAATATGAGAAATGCGGGTTTTGGCTGAAGGAGGTCCAGTTTTTGGGACACATTATTTCCGACCGGGGAATATCTGTTGATCCGGGGAAGGTATCCGCAGTGAGGGAGTGGGGACAACCCATGACACCGACTGAGATTCGTAGTTTCTTGGGCCTAGCAGGATACTACAGGAGGTTTATTCGGGGTTTCTCGAAGATAGCAGGTCCTTTGACACATTTGACTCGTAAGGGTGTGCCATTCATCTGGAGTGATGCCTGTCAATTGGCATTTGATGAGTTAAAGGACAAATTGACCTCAACACCTGTGTTAGCATTGCCGAGATCGGGAGTGGAGTATTTGGTTTACACCGATGCGTCTTTGCAAGGGCTTGGAGGTGTATTACAGCAGGAGAGACAGGCCATAGCTTATGCTTCCCGTAAGCTTAAGACTCACGAGAAGAATTACCCCACGCATGATTTGGAGTTGGCAGCAGTGGTATTTGCCCTACGGATTTGGAGGCACTATCTTTTGGGGGAGAAGTTCCAATTGTTCACGAACCATAAGTCCCTACAGTACCTCTTCACGCAGAAGGAGTTGAATATGCGGCAGCATAGGTGGCTTGAGTTTGTGAAGGACTACCAGTATCACCCGGGTAAGGCTAACGTGGTGGCAGACGCGTTGAGCCGTAGGCCAGCAGATGAAGTGGCAGAGGTGTGGAAGGCAAAGTGGAAGGAGTTGGGACACCAGGATGCAGTGGCCCGATCTTTCATGTCTGTGATGACCGTTACACCGCAGATTGTCACGAAGGTAGTACGGGCACAGGCTAATGACTCGTTCTGTCAGGAACAGATAGTTCGATTACTAGCAGAGGGAGCCGATTCCTATACCATTAGCTCAGATGGGGGATTACGCTTCAATGGGAGATTGGTAGTTCCAGAAGGAGAGGAATTGCGAAACGAGGTGATGGCAGAGTCGCACGGCTCACGATTCGAGATACATCCCGGAGGGGAAAAAATATACCAAGACATGATACGCCAGTATTGGTGGAGCGGTATGAAGAAAGGTATTGATGAGTTTGTTTCGAAATGCACCACTTGTCAGCTTGTAAAAGTGGATCATCAGAGACCGACAGTACTACTACAGCCGTTGGAGGTCCCGGTGTGGATGTGGGAGAGCATATCCATGGACTTTATCACGGGGTTGCCTACGTCGCAGAGGGGTCACGACTCCGTTTGGGTAATTATGGACAGGTTGTCCAAAGTCGCTCACTTTTTACCCGTAAGGACCGACTACACTACGGGACAGTATGCCCAGCTCTTCATTTCAGAGGTTGTGAGACTTCACGGTTTACCCCTAAATATCGTGTCTGACAGAGATAAGATATTTGTTTCGAGGTTTTGGGAGAGTTTCCAGGAGTCCATGGGCACAGAATTGCGGTTGAGTACGGCTTATCATCCACAGACCGATGGGCAGACCGAGCGCACAAATCAGATGTTGGAGGACATGCTACGCATGTGCATTATTGACTTTGGGGGTAGATGGGAGCAATACCTTCCACTGGTAGAGTTTGCTTACAACAACTCCTATCAGTTCACTATTGGCATGGCCCCGTTTGAAGCATTGTATGGTAGGCCTTGTCGTTCCCCAGCATGTTGGTTAGAGGTGGGGGACAACAAACTACTTGGATCGAAAGTAATTCAGGATACTTCGGCAAGGATTGAGTTGATTCGGAGTCGCATTCGGGTAGCTCAAGACAGGTAGAAGAGTTATACTGATGCGAAGAGATTTTTCAGGGAGTTCCAAGTGGGGGACCAGGTTTTGCTCAGAGTATCTCCTATGAAGGGGATTATGCGTTTCGGGAAGAAGGGGAAGTTGGCACCAAGGTATGTGGGGCCGTTTCCTATTATTGAGCGGATCGGACCGGTTGCGTATAGACTTGGGTTACCGGAGCATTTGCATCGGATTCACGATGTGTTCCATATTTCCTCGCTGAGGAAATACCTTAGAGATAATTTGGCTCATTCTCACATTGCTGGGGAGGACATCGATCTCCAGCCGGATAGCTCCTACGAGGAGGGGTCGATTGCTATTTTGGACCGAAGCGAGAGGAAACTGCGGTCAAAGATAGTCCCGTTAGTGCGCGTTCAGTGGCGACATCACAATGTCGAGGAGTCCACATGGGAGCGCGAGGATGAGATGCGCGAACGTTATCCAGAGTTATTTTTAGCAGGTACTTTCTAGTTTCAAATTTCGGGACGAAATTCAGTTATTAGGGGGGAAGTATGTAATACCCCGTACTTTTGGCTATATTTATTTTTGGGATTAATTAATTAAATGTGAATTATTTGGAGATTAATCCGGGTAAAATACTAGCGACTTGTGAGTTGGTATTTGACTATATTGAGTATATATGATGTTATATGAATATTGAATTATGAAATTTGTCGTGAGATTGATATACGGCAATTTGGTCATTTTATTGGGAGGCGTGTGACAGTCGTGTCACGATATAATTATTTTATTTATAAAAGTGAATTTAAATTCTATAAACCGTATGGTCGTTTTGAGCGCGCCAACGTGTCCGGAAGCGTCGAGATAGTCAGAAAACACTAGCCGGGGGTGTAGTTTGGGTTCCGGGGTATTTTTAGGCCATACCGGCAATATAAAGGGTATTTTGGTAATTTCGTATTTTTAGGAATTAAAAATGACGAAACTTAGAGAAGTAAATCTAAGTGGGAATAGACCCACTAAACCCACTAACCAACCCTTAATGACCCAATAAGATACGGAGGTTATCATTTAGGTTTCCAACTCTCCCAAAGAAAACCCTAGCCACCATAGCCACCTTTGGAGAAGAAAGCTTAGAGAGGGAGAGAAGGAGAAGGAATTTTGCAGAAAACCTTTACAAAATCAACACCAAATTCAGAGACAATCGAGGCAAGTGGTTTAATATCATTTAATTTCAGAGAATGCTCTTTCCATGTATAGGAATTTAATAAAATTGATTTGTTCTTGGTGTAATATAAAAAACCATGTATTTAAGAACTTAGAACTTGAAATATTGAGGAGAATTGCATGTAGAATGATAGGTAGATGATTATACTGAGAATATTAGTGATTGGGTGAAATTAAAATGGATTTTTATTGGGTTAATTCATGAATTAAAATTTTAGGGTTTGTGTTCTTGAATAATTGGGGGAAAGTGATGAGACTTGATGATTTAATGATGATTGTGATGAATTAACTCAGTAAAATACGTTAGTTTATAACCTTGTTATGTTTAGGAGTGATTAGAGACCTTTAAACATTGTTGGGACGAAGTTTAGAGGAGATTTGAGGAGTAAAAATTGATGAAAATCGTAACTAAGAAATTTTGGGCCGAAACTGGTCCCTTGTTAGAAGACCTTCCCAGGTCGTTCGAACGAGCTCGTTCGAACGAGCTTCTAACGAGTTGACCAGTCGCTTCTAACGAGGGGAGACTTCGTTCGATACCTTCGTTCGAACGAACTGTATTTCGTTTGATACATTCGTTCGAACGAGATGTCGTTAGAAGGTACAGTAACTGGAATCTTGTTCGAACAGCCTCGTTCGAACGAGACTTCTAACGAGCTGGCAGTTTAGGCCTTTTTGGCCTGTTTTAATTTTGGGAGTCCCGTGATCTTGTTCGAGGAAATATATAACCTTCCTTTGATGATGTATTGATAGGTTTGGGACGTTTGTGTTATTTTGAGGAGTAAATTATATATGAGCGACTTAAATTAAAGGGATAGTTGGGTTGAGACGTGAGTGTCTACTACGACGTGAGAATAAATTAAGGCGCGTATGATTATAAACCGGAATCGTATAAAGTGTATAAATTATATATTGGTACTAGAATGAGAATAGTACTTCAATTAAACTACGGGATCACTAAGATGCGTGTTTACTTAGTATTGATATATGAATTGTGTGTATGACATACCTACCATACTTGCTATCACGGGAGGTTTGCAGTCGCTTAGGGCCCTCTAATCCTTGTGTTGCCCGGATTTAGACTGGTTACCTCGATGAACATAGGTCAGAGAAAGACTTATTGGGATGTAATAAGTCCGCTGATCGTGGGAGCGCAGGTATGTGCGTGACTCATGTGATGTGACTGTGTTCGCCTCCACTATTTGTGATTTGTGTTATCTGAACTATTCCCGAGAGATTCGGAATATGTGATCCTTATGTACGTGATGTACCGGGATGGATAGCAGAGTATGTGTGCACCGCAGCTTAGTCTCGGGGTGCTTATATTGTATATTTATGTTGTGGAAATATACCCTTAGTAAACTGGGAACTTTCATATAGTATTGTGTGTAACTATGGAATAACATAGAGGGTTAATTTATAACGAGCTGTATTACTCTTGTATGAGAACCTGAATTTACGTTAAGCACCTATTTAAACTGATATCGTTATAATATTAATGAGAACCGAGTAATAAGGGTAGAACCTATGGCAGTCTAGCTAGATATGATGTCACTTAGCTAGTAGTTGTGTCATTTTAGATGGGTACTTACGTTAGGAGTGCACAGTTAGACGAGAGGTGAGAATATCATGTGAGTGCACGTCCTAACATGTACTCTACATTTAATGTTTTAAATGTTTTTAAAGCACTTGCAGGTTTTTAAAATATCTCCACATTCGGGCTCTGACCCGTTTGCTTTCAAATCTATTTTCTTGTAAAACTATTTTAGGTGCCCAGCCACAAGGACACCATGCATAGGATACTCATTCAGGTGACGAGCTGTAGCTGTTTGTGGAAGATACAGGGATTTGCTTGTAGACGCTTCTATCATTTGGATTCCAGATTCGTTATCTATCAGTTGTAGGGCATGTTTCCCATTTCTATTAGAGACATCTTTCCATTTCAGTTTTTCAAACTTTGGCATGTATTGTTTCAGTATCCAGTTTAGTTATTTCAGTTGTGGTATTGTAGTGAGGAGTTTTCCTCCAGACTTTATTTATATTATGTGATGGTTATTCTTTTTACTTCAGTATGGTGAATGGTATTATTATTCTTCATTACACTTGTTGCATGTTAATCAGACTTAAATTAAAATTTGGCAACTTACTTTTTAAATACTAGGTGGTTAGTAATCATTAAAATGTTTCGACAGTGATGCTATTAACTGGACCAACTTGGCATTTTGAATTAATTTAATAAAGGAGTAGCTACCCGGTATTTAATTAGTCGGGGTGTCACATTGACGTCATCTGCTTGCCGACGCTTTCCTGATTGTGTTTTTGCTGAATCGATCTGAAAAGCTTGCATCACCGCTATAAGCTTTTTTACCTCCCTTCGAGCTGAATTTCCTTAAATCTGCTTCACATCAGATGCCCCATGAATTATTGTGAATTCATGGCCAGCATCGCCTTCAAGCATGTTGTCAGGCCTCGCTTCTCCATTGGCAACAACTTTCTCTGCCTTCTTTTCCACAAATTCATTCAGATGCCAAGACTAGGCCAGTTCTTCGAGGTGGGACTTAAGATCCTTGCAATGCTCGGTCTTATGTCCTCCCGCTTTATGAATAGCGCACCTCAGTGCGTTGTTCCTCTTTGAGGGATCTCCTCCCATCTTTCTAGGTCACTTAATGAATGACTCGTCTTTGATCTTTGCGAGAATCTTGTAAGTCGGTTCTCTGAAGATAGTATTGACTGCCTGAAATTCTTTTGACACATCATTCTTTCCTCCATTATTGGAGCCATTTATACCCCCATTCTTTCCTCTTTTCTTATGGTTCTCAACTTTGTTGCTGCCTTTCGCAGCGAGCTCGGTTCAACTGTTCTCTCCCGTGCTGAGGCGAGTGACATACTCCACCCTGGCATATTTCTTAATGCGAGCCATCAGGTCATCGATGGCCGTGGCATCTTTCTTCGTTAAGGACTGGTACAAAATGGAAGAGCTGGGTAGCCCAATTTTGAAAGAGGCCACCGCTACCTGCTCCGAGCAGTCCTCGGCTTCGTTGAATAACTCTCAGTACCTCTTTGCGTAGTCTCGAAGGGTCTCTTGAGGTGTCTTTTTCATTGTTAGCAAGGCATCCATCCTTTTGGGATGGGAGCTACTAGTAATGAAGCGTGCCGTAAAGATCTCGGCCAGGGACTCAAAGCTTCTGATGGACCTATGGGGGAGCCTTTCGAACCATTTCGCACCACGTCATGTAGGCTCGAGGGAAAAATTCTACACATCAGGGCGTCTCGATGGTTCCAGAGGGTCTTGGCTTACCTGTACTACCTAACGTGATCAATGGGATCAGTTTTACCATCATAAATCTTAAACCTTGGAATAACAAATTTCTTGGGGGCTTCCTCTTCTTCTATTTCCCTTGAGAAAGGTGATTTCATCTGAGTTTTGAGGGCTCGCCTAGCGAGCTCTCGGGTCGATCTGGCACCGCGATGCGCAGGGTGTTAGTCCATCTCCCTTCAGACCAAATTTCGTATGTTCTCGTTGCTGGGAGCTGGGCTCCTGTCATGGCGAGCTAGTCGTAGTTGCTCGAGCAGGTCGTCCTCTGACTCGTCTCCCTCAACTTTCTGGGACCCGCATCTAGGGTTCCTTCCTCGGCTACGAGACTTGCTCGCCTGAATGCTAGGAGTGTAGTATAGACGTCCCCTGGTGCCACTATGGAGCTCTCTCTCTATTCTTTCTAACCTTCTTTTGAGGCGAGCATTCTCAGCTTCGTGCCTGTGAGAAGACTCCCTCTGCTCTTGGAGCCTCGCCTCATATGCATCAATCAACCTGGATATTTGTGTGGACCTCACTGGTCCTTGGCTTTCTTCTGAGGCTGGTCTCTCTAGGCGAGCCCTCTGATCTGAATGCCCAACATCAGATCTGATCCTGCGAGGAGCAGGTTGTTCTTGGATATCTCCTGCTTGAGGATCATTACTACTGTGACCAGACATTTCAAACTTCTTTATTGGTGTGGGCTTCTCAGGGAAGATAAACGTTCCCACAGACGACGCCAATTGTGGTAACAAATATATAAGAGAAGCGCAATCACCAAACAAAATAAAGAAGATAAAATGCCAATCACACAACATGAGATGTACGTGGTTCAGCAAGAATGCCTACGTCCACAGTGGTGCGGTCAGTTTTATTTCTATATACTTCGGGTAGCGTTTACAGAGAATACAGTGCGTGTCTTTTACCCTAGACTTAGGGATTATTATATACATGTTTGTCTTTGGGGAGTGGGGGCGTTGGACTCCCCCACATTTACCATCTTCTCCTGAAACATCTCTTTACGAGAACATAGGAGAAGACTCAGTCGTAATTCTATTCAGTTTAGGTAAGGGGTATGGACTTTGGGCCGCTTTAATTAGGCTACTCGTTCGGGCCAGTAATGCCAAATTCGGGTACTCACAGTTATCTTTATTAATAAGGTTAGAAAACAAGAGTGATATTTTTCCTTTGTTAATTGCTATAGGATGTCAATGTATATATTATATATGTAGAGTCTATATGTGATGACAACTATAACATGCATTAAAATAACAGTTACAATTTGAATAGATATGGTACCTATTTTAAAGGATCTATACATAGTTAAAAATTATAGTTGGAAGGTTTATAACCCCATGTAGCTTTATGGGTTCAAAAAATGTTCCGTTATCTCTTTCTCCTTCTGTGTAAAAAAAAGGAAACATGTTTAAGTATTTTCATCATAGTTGTGTAAGCACAAATTTTCAGTCTAACAACTCATTTTTTTAGAGTTAAATGCATATTTGAAGCATTGTTTTTTATTTAAATCTCTTTTTTTTTTGGAGTTTGATGTCTAATACGATATCATTTTTCGTTGGCCATGTATTTGGATCTATATTTTCATTTTGGTTGCTGCTTGATTTCAGCAAGGTAACTGTGCGAATCTTTCTTTCCGTATTCTCTATTTATTCATCTATACACATACAATTTGAGATAAAATGGAGGTTTTTCTCATTTATTATATTATTACAAAATTATCTATATCATTGTATATCTAAATTTTTAATTAATTTTTCCCAATAAATAGTCTTAGCATGCAACGTTTTTTTTAAATTGATTGTTTTTTAATTATTTATATATTTTTACAAAATACTATAATACGCCCGCACAACGTGCGGGTTACATAATAGTCTATATTATACCTCTAGTATTAGAGAATAAATACTAGTTAATACTTGATTTATATATATTTCTCCCAATTTGTTACATTTTTCTCATATCAATCCTGATTTTTTGAAATCTCATTTATGATTTTGAGTAATCAAAAGTTTTTTTTGTATTATTGATTAACCAAAGTCACCTCTAAATTCTTAAGATTATTAGTGTTAGTAATCTCTCTTCTCAACCGTAGACGCTTAGGTTTATTGGTATTAGTAAAAGCCACGCTATAGTGGAGCAACTCCAGAGGTGTTGAGCACTATTCAGTATACTAAGTTGTTCAAAAAGTTATGAAAATAGCATGGATGAAACAAATTTGGAATTGAATGAAGCCCATCATGATTTAAGATGATGAGTTACACAGGTAGAAAGAAATGAGAGGGACTGTAAGAGGTCAACTTGGGGATACGATGAGACAACCATATGATCCATCACCATCCTCTCCGACATAACTCTCAGGAGGGTTTCCATTGCCCTATGCCATAAGCTATCGCTATATTGGAAGGTTCTGTCTCTTTTTTGTCACTATATGTTGTCTCTACGTATTCATGGCTATGTTACGGAAATCTGTTTGCATTGATGCTAAGCTTTCTGTTTGGTTTATTTTTCCCGCTATCATAAATTTCAAGTAATAATATGCATATTATTATTATTATTATTATTATTATTATTATTATTATTATTTTGGTTTATACCTCACATAATATTCACATTAGTCTAAAGATTCTCCTTATTAAATAACATAAAAATAAGTGTAAACTTAATATATTACGGATCCTTTTTTTATGTATGATACTGTTTAAATCAATTTTTAATATTTTTGGAAGTAGACATATAAATGCCAACATTTTTCTTTGAACAAATAGCAACATTGAATAATAAAAAAAAGATATCTAAAACGTAGAAAATATATGTAAAACTAATGAAAGTGCATGCAAACTAATATACACAATATGAACTGATATTTTTTATTCGTTTCTTATTAATGCAGATCCTATTGGATTATTTGGTAGAAATAATCATTATAAATCTATTATGAATATATAATTAGAGAGGTCACAAAATAATGACAAAATTTTTTTATAACTTAAAAAAAAAATACAAATATTTTTATCTATTTTATTATGATTACATTACGAGTCGTCATTTTGACACAAACACAACATCACACAATTTTATGTAAAAAAATACCTACATGAATACGACACATTTAAGACATATCCTACCAATTTTGAATCATATTGTGGTATCGTCAAAATTGTTCCGTTGATTACATTTTTACACTCATTCACGGTGCTATACATAAAAGTGCACGAAGATAGTTGGTGTGCCTAAATTTGTGTTATTTCTTTTCTGTGTATCAATACAAAGAATCCTCCGGTTCTTCTCCTTTTTTTTTCTCTCATCCTCTAATGACAAACCATCTTTTGTTTTCAATATTACCGCTATGGGGAAACCTACCCACTCAGCTATGTTCGTCATATTTACTGTTAATAGAAGGGTCATATAGGACAAATAGTTCACCATATATGCCGTTTCATTCTCCTTATTTCTATATCAATGACGCGGTTCCGATTTGTATAAATTCTTGAAATTGTGTCTGATGGGTATGTTACGTTTCAAAATGTACATGTTCAAATATTGTAATTTATCCCATGCTCTCTCACTCTCTCCACATATACAGAAAATTATTGGATATTTTTTGTCAAGAATTTAAGTTCATTCCTCTGGATGTAATTTATGTTGTCAATCGTGTTGACAACAAATAGGTGACTATTTATCAATTCAAGTCCTCCAATACAAGTTTTGATCATAGATGTTTATTGTAATGGAGTTTTTGAAGCTTGGGTTGCTTTTACATCTCTATATACTGATTTTATTTATTTATTTTTATCGAATATAAACCAAATACAACTATGGTATACACATTTTCTCTATATATGGATGTAATTTATGTTTGTATTTGGTTTTACTGATTGGATTGGTAAAGACTTTTTGGTGTTTGTTAAGTTTTTCGTGATAATTTGAATTTTCTTTAGGTAAACATGAATTGAGTGCTTCTTGATAATAAGATTACTATAGTTATGCGTGCTTTCGTGGATGCTAAATCATTTATGTTTTTTCTTCTTCTAACTAGATTTGTTCTTAAATATTTTTCTTTTTTTAGCCTTCTCTCTCTCTCTCTCTCTCTCTCTATATATATATATATATATATATATATATATATATATAAGGAACACTATTTAATGGCCAGTTTGCGGGATTATGTTTTAAAAATAGTAAAAAAAATTGAGCTTAATTTAGCTATCAATTTAAGATTTCATTTCAAACCCAAAAATATATGGTACGTCTAATAATCATTTATTTTTAAGTTCAGCATTAAAGACTTAGCGCATGAAAATAATTTTCCATATTTATGAAATAAAATACAATAAAAATATTATATGCGTCTGTGCATCGCGCAGGTTGCATGCTAGTGTAGATAATAAAACACACCACACAAATACAAAGAAAGATCATAGGATTGCTGATAATATAATAACTCACGGTTGGATAAGAAGTCTTTGTGGCTATGACATAAATGTGAATGCCTACTTCTATTTTGAACAAAAAATGAGATGTTTTATACCAATTTATTCATTTTATCCCATTAAAAATTTATATAATCTACAGTTTGTTGTAAACTAACCACTGACCTAGAAAATTTAGAGGTTGTATAAATTTTATATTTTATTGTAGTGTATATTAATGGGTATCTAATAAGTAAATATAATTTTGATGTCTCCTTTATGAGGATTGACACATTAACTCACCATACATGGATAACTTATTCATTCACTTAATGGCTTTTGGCTTACATATATATCTCTCTATCTACCACTTCATTTAAGGCAGTGCATTTCGTGTTACCAATAAGGAAGAGCCATATCTTTCATTCTCCATAAATGTTCCAATATATGCCATACATATTTTCCCATCTCTCCATCTACTCACTAGAAGCTTTGTCGCGTTAGACTCACCCGTTAAAATCTCATTAAATCTCCTCACATGAATAGCCTCCTCATGGTGACCCATGACACCCTAACCTGGCCCCATTTAAGACGGATCAATTGTGAAGTTCAGGTATGATTCTAAATTGAACTCAGATTTATCCCAAAATTCTCCTAATATCCCGCCCCTGCTTTATTTTCCCACCTCTTCGGCTCTCCCATAATGAAATATCTTTGTTTGCCTCCATAATTTCTCATCTAAAGTCCCCCCTCTACCTTCTCTAATGAATTCTATAAAGGTTCTGAACCCTCCGTTAAACCCCATTTATTACAATCCAATTGATGAGTAATAAACTCAATCTATTTATTGGGCACCCGTGTTTAGGGGTTTCCCCACTTTGGGTTACCACTAAGATGATTTCTATCTCGCTAAGTTACAGGTAAAAACCTTCTATTGTTTATAACGATGGTGAGGTATTATATAAACCTTTTTAAAAAAAAAATTTATGATCAAAGTTGGGTACATATGATATAAAATGTTATTTTTCAATTTCTTAATGTTCAATGTCAAAGATTATGTATTTAACCAATGAAAAAAAAAAGAATGTATGATTGTGTATGTATATTGTATGATAAAATGTTAGCGGGAGCTTAGTAGGATTCAAATTATGTAAGCAAGTGTGACACCCCGCCTAATTAATTACCGGGTGATCAGTCCTTAATTAATCAATTTCAGAATATCAAGTTGGTTTAGATAATGCACCACTGTCGAAAAACATAGATTTTATTTTAATAAAAATAACCACCTAGTATTTAAAAAGGGTGATGTCCAAATTTTATCTTGTCATTGACTACTACTAAAAGAATACCAATAAATACCATGAATCATAGTAAACATAAGTAAAGTCTGAATGAAGTAAAATAAATATCTGGAGTAAACATCTCCAGGAACAATCCCATACAATAAATCCAATAAAAGAGACCAAATCTAAGAGAGAGAATTTAAAATGACTAAATCTCCGAAAGGAAACATAAGTAAGGACAATATGTCCAACAATAATGGAGGACTGAAAAAGAAAGAATGAGCTGAGTCGTCTACTAGCAATAATCCTACAGCTTCCACAACAGCTACAGCACGACAACTGGAAAGAGTCTCCTAAGGTTGGTGTCCCTGTGGCTGGGCACCTAAAATAATGGAACAGTAGAAAGATAGACAGAAAAATGGGTCAGAGCCCGAGTTGAAAACAGTTTAAAATAACAAGTGCTTAAATTGATTTAATTAGCACAATTATTAATCAAGTTAACTTAGCGTACTCACTTGAGATACTCACCCCTCGATCTAGTGTGCACGTCTAACGAGCCTAACTACCCATATTAGTCATGATATCCTGACTGACTACTAAGTGTATAATATGATGTTTGAAAGTCTCCCTAAATAACTCATAACCGATGTACTTATGATTTCGATACAGAATTAGGATTTCTTTAGTTTATTCTCGTATTATTTTAAATGTCCAGAGGATAGTACCATAAGTGTACATAAAATATATAGCATCAATAGCATAAGACACCAAACATGATTTCCAGTATATGCACATTATTCACTTAATGTATTCATATTAAATTATATAAATATATAGCAATATTCACCCTTGGTTGAGAAACCCTTGGTGCTACGCATGCTCGGCTATCTTGTCCATCTGCAAAGCTCAAGCATATAGGACAACAGGTTCAATTTCTCGAGAACCAATAAAAATATAAACACCTATTGTAGGCGAGCATAGTCCCAAGCCAATGGGCTACGCACATACCTATGCACCCATACGACCATCATCACTATCGTTCTCACTGATAGCCCATACTTAGATTCCATGCTCAAGCGGTATGACTCTAAATCCCCTGAAGGCATACATGATCCGATCGTCCACAACGCGTTAACCTCCGTTCGATAGCTAGTAGCTAGGTATGTCATACACATAATACTTTAATCAATAAGCATACACACAACTTATATAAATTCATTAGCTTTCCCACAATCTATTATTTGCAGTACGTATATGAATTCTTATTATCACCCATACTTTATTCTTGTATACTCTACCTTGTATTTTCGCACCTCCTTAATTCTATGGATTTTATACCTTCCGAGGTCAAAATATTCTTCTCTCACCATTAATTATCAATATAAGTCACTCGGCGATCATTCTAGTTTAACACTTATTAAAATAAGCCTATGGGAAGTTCGAAACAAAATCGGCTTAAAAAGACCATTCTGGAATCTCGTTAGAAGGCCCAAAAATCTCGTTCGAATGAGGGTTGTTCGAACGAGGGTACTTCGAACGAACTACCTAAATCGTTAGAAGGGCTAATGGAATCTCGTTAGAAGTCTCGTTCGAACGACCTGGGCTAGACTTCTAATGAAATTTCCAAAGTCGCCCAATTCATCTCCAAAGCTCGTTTTTCCAGATTTTCTCCACTCAAATATAAATCTAAATCCATTCCAACCCAAATGCAAGGTTTCTAAACTACTCTAAGTCACCCTAGAACACTTTTTGGCCTAGTTTTTGGGGTCAAATCATTCTAATCATCCTTTAATTTTCATAAATTCCTAAATTTTATCATCAACCATATTAACATAAACCTAGAATTATTTGTCCATAAAAACTCCATTTTTATTTCGATTAACATCCAATTCACTAATTTCTCATTCCTATTAAGGGAAAAATCCTCTACATGCAAACCCCCATCAGATTTTCTAACTTTCCTACACGATCTCGACATAGGTAAACCCAAATTGGTATTTGTTTTTCTAAAATCTCAACATAAATTAACAAGAGTAATAATTTCTAAGAGAAGAGCAAGGTAATCACTTGCCTTAGAATGAAATTCGAATTCGCGGGTTGAAAGTGGTATAGGAGTGATCCTGTTGACACAATCTATGTGATGGTGTACTTTTTATTGTGAAAGGTTGAGTTCTTGGCTAAGGCTCTAATGGAGTCTCCTTCTTCTTCCTTGGTTCTCTCTCTCTCTTTTCCTCTCTTCTCACGTAGGTTGAAACTGACTGCCACTAACCCTAAATGTCTTTTAATTAAACCTAATTTTCGTCCATTTAATTAACCTAAATTTCCTAAAGACCAAAATACCCCTCCTGGGTATCGTTTTGGGTTAAAATTCTCTGAACTCCAAATAAAATACCCGAATAGTATTTTCTGACTATTTAGACCTTTTCGGACACTCTGGCATACTCAAAATAATCGTCCGAGTTATACGAAAATAAATTATCTTTTGACCCTCCAAAGATATACAAATGATGCAACTCATAGGTCCCAAGTGTTTATAACATAACTGCCGTGTATCTAATTCCCGACCATACTCTTATTTTAATAATTACTAACTCTCATCCCGCTAGTGATTATCACTCATGTCATCCTCGCACTCCCAAGTTGATTGCTCAACGTTATGGTCCCGTCATTGAACACGTAGTAGTGGTACTACTTTCGACCTCAACTTCCTCTCGCTTTGGTCAAAGATAGCAACCGGCCCCTCCTCGTAGGAGCTATTAGGCTGTAAGTCTATCTCCTACAACGCATTATGAGTATGGGCTAAATCATCTCAAAGAAATTTCCTCAGCGAATAGATATGAAACACATCATGGACTCTATGCAAGTGCTCCGGTAACCCAAGTCTATAAGTAACAGGCCAAGTCCTTTGGATGATGGGGAATGGACCTATATACCTAGGAGCCAATTTTCCCTTCTTCCCAAAATGCATAACTCCCTTCATAGGAGACACCCAAAGTAATACCTGATCCCCAATGTTGAACTCTTGAAAATAGCATTTGGCATCAGCGTAACTCTTCTGCCGATCCTGAGCAACTCGAATACGGCTCCATATCAACTCTATCCTCATCGAAGTATCCTTAATCACCTATGAACCCAGTAATTTGTTGTCCCCCACATCTAGCCAACATACTGGGGAACGACAAGGTCTACCGTATTGGGCCTCAAATAGAGCCATACCGATAGTAAATTGGTAGGAATTATAAGCAAACTCCACTAGTGGAAGATACTGCTCCCAACTTCTGCCAAAATTAATGATGCACATCCGTAACATGTCCTCCAACATCTAATTCGTCTGCTCTGTCTGACCATCCATCTGCGGGTGATAGGCGATGCTCAGCCGTAACTCCGTACCCAACGCCTCCTAAAAACACTCCCAAAATCGAGAAACGAACACCTTGTCTCTGTCAGACACGATATTGAGAGGCACTCAGTGGAGTCTAACTATCTCTGCTATGAATAACTGGGCGTACTGTCCCGCGCTGTAGTCTATCTTGGCTGGCAGAAAGTGGGCTACCTTTGTCAGCCAATCCACTATTACCCATATCGAATCGTGACCCCTCTATGATGTAGGTAATCCTGGGATGAAATCCATGGAAATGCTCTCCCATTTCCACATAGGAACCTCTAATGGCTGTAGAAGTCCCGCCGATCTCTGATGGTCCACCTTTACCAACTGACAAGTGGCACATTTCAAGATGAACTCGACAATATCCTTCTTCATTCCGCTCCACCAGTACTGTCTTCGCATGTCCTGATACATATTATCCCCACCGAGATGCACTGCAAATCGGGAACTATGCGACTCTGTCATCACTTTGTGTCACAGATCTTCACCCTTGGGGAAAACCAATTTCCCATTAAAACGTAGTCCCCCATCTGAACCCACGGTGTAAGACTCAGCCCTCTGGGCTAAAAGCCTCAATATCTAACTTTGGCAGAACGGATTATCTGCCTGAGCCTGTACTACTCTTGTAATAATTTAGGGTGTAATTGTCATTGCAGACATAAACGATCGGGCCACCGCATCCTGGTTCCCTAACTCCTTCCATTTTGCTTTCCACACCTTGGCCACCTCACCAACTGGGCTACGGCTCAACGTGTCTGCTACCACGTTAGCCTTCCCCGGGTGGTATTGAATATCAAATAGATAATCCTTCACGAGCTCATGCCACTGACGTTGACGCATATTTAATTCCTTCTGCGTGAAAAGGTACAATAGTGATTTATGGTTCGTGAATAAGAGAAATTTATCCCCTAAGAGGTAGTGTCTCAAAATTCGAAGTGCGAACACGACCACTGATAAATCCAAGTAGTGGGTGGGGTAATTCCTCTCGTGAGGCTTAAGCTTACGGGAGGCATAAGCTATAGCCTAATCTTCCTGCTGAAGTACACCACCAAGTCCTAATAAGGACGCATCAGTGGGTAATGCTAACACTGGTGCTGAGGTTAACTTATCTTTCAACTCATCGCAGGCTAGCTGACAGGCGTCACTCTAGATAAATGGCAACCTTTGTGAGTCAAGTGCGTCAACGGACCCGCTATCTTTGAAAACCCTCGAATGAACCTTCTATAGTATCGGGCTAAACCCAAGAAACTGCGTATCTCAGTCAGTGTCGTGGGATGCCCCCACTCCCTTACCGCTAACACGTTCCCCGAATCCACGAATATCCCTCTATCGGAGATGATATGCCCCAAAAACTGTTCCTCCTTTAGATAAAACCCCACATTTCTCGTATTTTGCGTACAACTGACGCTGGTGCAGTTTCTGCAAAACTTGCCTCAAGTGCTCGGCATGGTTCTCCTCAGTCTGTGAGTAAACCAAAATGTCATCTATGAATACGATGACGAACTGGTCCAAGAACTCTCTGAACACCCTGTTCATCAAGTCCATGAACACGGCTGGGGGGTTTGTTAGCCCGAAGGGAATAACACTGAATTCATAGGACCCATATCTCGTTAGGAAAGCAGTATTTGATACGTCATGTTCCCCGATACGTAGCTGATGGTACCCCGATCTCAAATCAATCTTTGAGAAGAAATCCGCTCCTCTCAACTGGTCAAACAAGTCATCGATTCGAGGTAACGGATATTTGTTTCGTATCTTGACTCTATTCAATTACTTGTAATCAGCGCATAATCTCAAAGATCCATCCCTCTTATTAACAAACAATACGTGAGCACCCCACGGCGAAGTACTTCTATGGATAAACCCCTGCCCTAATAACTGCTCAATCTGGCCACGCAACTCCCTAATCTCTGCTGGAGCCATACGGTAAAGTGCGCGTGCTATCGGTCAAGTATCTGGCGCTAAATCAATGACGAATATATCACTCTACTTGGTGGAAACCCTGGAATATCCTAAAACGCATCGACGAACTCTTGAACTACAGGAATCGAATCAAGCGGTACCACAACCTCCGTAGAGGTCTCATCCTCTATATAGTATAAATGCGTGGACGATCCTCCCTCTGAACGAGGCATCGCCACCAGAAACATCTCCTGCCCGAGTATGGCAAAAACTATACTCTTACTATAACAGTCAATAATGGTCCTATACCTGACAATCCAATCCATACCCGTAATCGCATCGTACTCGTACATGTATAATACGAGTATGTTAGCGGGTAAGATAAACCTACCAATCTCTATACCTACTCCCCGACAAATAAAAGAGATAACGGAGCCCCTACTCAACGACGAATCCACACAAGTGGCCGTACCCTCTGCTGTATCAAATAACCCCATCATACGTGCAAACCCCATGGCAATGAAACAGTGTGTGGCTCCCATCTCAAATAAAATGCACCCCAAAGTCCCCTCGATAGAAAACATACCCTCAATCGCTGGTGGATCCTACGGGACTGCGGACTGGTGTAGATTATAAACTTGTCCATACTGAAGCTACCCTTGTTGAACTGGGGAGGCTGGAATGGGTGGTAATGCTTCCATTTGTGGAGGTTCTGGGAGGGCTGCGAGAAATAATAGTCTCTGTGGTTCCTGACGAACACCGAGCTGCTGTTACTGGCCCCTACCCTTCGGAGGGCAGTCCTAGCATTTATGACCAGTGTTGCCACACGTGAAACATATCCCTGGGAAAGGTCCTCCCCTCTGTCCCTACTTCTTTCCCCGACCCTGATGGCCGTTACCACCCCTCCTTTGGCCGTTCTGGCCTTGCTAAAACTGTTGATGGCCCTGATGGACCTGATGTTCGTGTTGTCCCTGATGGCCATGTCGAAAGCCTCCCTTCCCATGTCTAAAACCTTTTAACCTAAACCTCTTAGGATCCCCTTGCTTGGAACCCTGATCACTGTGCCTATACTGGCCTTGAACTGTCTGTGACCCACCAGCACCATTCCTTCCTGCCCTGCCCTGCTGGCTAGGCTCTCCCACCTTCTTAACCTCAAACAAGTGGAACCGATGGTCCTGGCAGTGGAGTAGTGCCGCATTGACCATATCTGAATAGGTGTCCAAGGAGATATTACCTATTAAATGCTGTAGGATCCTCCATGTCAACCCATCCATGAAGTGCTTAATCTTTTTCTCTTCGGTCGGAATCTCATTCGGCACAATATTGAGTATATTAGTAAACTCTGCCTCGTATTCTGCCATGGTCCTTCCTTCTTGGTTCAGATTTGCTAACTTTCGAATCATCTCTGTCTGGACAGCCGAATGAAAATGCTTGCGGTCGAACCGCACCCAAAAGTCTCGAATACTGAGTGTGTCTCTCTACTCAGCGGTGGTAATGGACTCCCACCAATGCAGTGCTTCCCCCACTAGTTTGAATGTGGAAAAAATCTGACTCTGTACTTCTGTGCACTCGTGCATCCTCAAATTCCTTTGGATGTCCTTTTTCCATTGGCTCGCTACGACTACATCGGAGCTCCTTAAAAACTCTGGAGTATGTGCCTTCTGAAAATAATCCCTAACACGTTCCCAAGCACACGGGAAAACTTGGGCCTGAACTGGAGCCACCATCAGTGCCTGAGGTGGTGCTTGTTGCACTACAACCAAAGCAGTGTTGATCGCCTGAGCTACCATGGCTGCCACTTCAGCGACATTCATCATACCCTGAGCATGTGCAGGCGGAGCCTCTGGCTGGGCTTCCTTGGGAACTCTTTGTGAACGTTTTGGAGGCATCTAAAAAGAGAGAATAATTTCTAGAGTTATATTCTCAAATTAACAAAAGAATGTAAAGCATATAAAGAGTACAACAATCCAAAAATACAGGGCTCTATATTAAAGGACGCTAAGCGAAAACATAATAAGCCGTAAAGATCCTAAGGACACTAGAACATGATGCTCTGATACCACCAGTGACACCCCGCCTAATTTTTTATCGGGTGATCAATCCTTAATTAATCAATTTCAGAATATCAAGTTGGTTCAGATAATGCACCACTGTCGAAAAACTTAGCTTTTATTTTAATAAAACTAACCACCTAGTATTTCAAAAGAGTGATGTCCAAATTTTATCTTGTCATTAACTACTACTAAAAGAATACCAATAAATACCATGCATCATAGTAAACATAAGTAAAGTCTCAATGAAGTAAAATAAATGTTTGGAGTAAACATCTCCAAGAACAGTCCCATACAATAAATCCAATAAAAGAGACCAAATCTAAGAGAGAATTTAAAACGACTAAATCTTTGAAAGTAAACATAAGTAATTATGACATGTCCAACAATAATGGAGGACTGAAAAAGAAAGAATGAGCTGAGTCGTCTACTAGCAATAATCCTGCAGATTCCACAATAGATACAGCACGACAACTGAAAAGAGTCTCCCAAGGTTGGTGTCCCTGTGGCTGGGCACCTAAAATAATGGAAGAGTAGAAAGATAGACAGAAAAATGGGTTAAAGCCCGATTTGAAAACAGTTTAAAATAACAAGTGCTAAAATTGATTCAATTAGCAAAATTGTTGATCAAGTTAACTTAGCGTACTCACTTGAGATACTCATCCCTCGATCTAGTGTGCATGTCTAACGAGCCTAACTACCCATACTAGCCATGATATCCCGACTGACTACTAAGTGTATAATATGAGGTTTGAAAGTATCCCTAAATAACTCATAACCGATGTACTTATGATTTCGATATAGAATTAGGATTTCTTTAGTTTATTCTCGTATTCTTTTAAATGTCCAGCGCATAGTACAATAAGTGTACATAAAATATATTGCGTCAACAACATAAGACACCAAACATGATTTCGAGTATACACACATTATTAACTTAATGTATACATATTAAATTATATAAATATATAGCAATATTCACCCTTGGTTGAGAAACCCTTGGTGCTACGCATACTCGGCTATCTAGTCCATCTGCAAAGCTCACACATATAGGACAATAGGTTCAATCTCTCGAGAACCAATAAAAACATAAACACCTATTGGAGGCGAACATAGTACCAAACCGATGGGCTACGCACATACCTACGCTCCCATATGACCATCATCACTATCGTTCTCACTGATAGCCCGTACTTAGATTCCATGCTCTAGTGGTATGACTCTAAATCTCCCGAAGGTATACAGGATCCGATCGTCCACAACGCGTTAACCTCTGTTCGATAGCCAGTAGCTAGGTATGTCATACACATAATACTTTAATCAATAATCATACACACAACTTATATAAATTCATTAGCTTTCCCACAGTCTATTATTTGTAGTACGTATATGAACTCTTATTATCACCCGTACTTTATTCGTGTATACTCTACCTTGTATTTTCACACCTCCTTAATTCTATGGATTTTATACCTTCCGAGGGTCAAAATATTCTCCTCTCACCATTAATTATCAATATAAGTCACTCGACGATCATTCTAGTTTAACACTTATTAAAATAAGCCTACGGGAAGTTCGAAAAAAAATCGGCTTAAAAAGACCATTTTGGAATCTCATTAGAGGGCCCAAAAATCTGGTTCGAACGAGGTCGCTCGAACGAACCACCTAACTCGTTAGAAGGGCTACTGGAATCTCGTTAGAAGTGTCGTTCGAACGACATGGGCTGGACTTCTAATGAAATTTCCAAAGTCACCCAGCTTATCTCCAAAACTCGTTTTCCAGATTTTCTCCACTCAAATCTCAGCCTAAATCCATTCCAACCCAAATGCAAGGTTTCTAAACTACTCTAAGTCACCCTAGAACACTTCTTAGTATAGTTTTTGGGGTTAAATCATTATAATCTCCTTTAATTTCAATAAATTCCTAAATTTTACCATTAACCATATTAACATAAATTAGAATTATTTGTCCATAAAAACTCCATTTTTATTTCGATTAACATCCAATTCACCAATTTCTCATTCCTATTAAGGGGAAATTCCTCTACATGCAAACCCCCATCAGATTTTCTAATTTTCCTACACGATCTCAACATAGGTAAACCCAAATTGGTATTTGTTTTTCTAAAATCTCAACATAAATTAACAAGAGTAATAATTTCTAAGAGAAGATCAAGGTAATCACTTGCCTTAGAATGAACTTCGAATTCGCGGGTTGAAAGTGGTATAGGAGTGATCCTGCTGACACGATCTACGTGCTGGTGTACTTTTTATTGTGAAAGGTTGAGTTCTTGGCTAAGGCTCTAATGGAGTCTCCTTCTTCTTCCTTGGTTCTCTCTCTCTCGTTTCCTCTCTTCTCACGTAGGTTGAAACTAACTGCCACTAACCCTAAATGTCTTTTAATTAAACCCAATTTTCGTCCATTTAATTACCCTAAAATTCCTAAAGACCAAAATACCCCTCTGGGGTGTCGTTTTGGGTTAAAATTCCCTGAATTCCAAATAAAATACCCGAATAGTATTTTCTGACTATTCCGACCTTTCCGGACACTTTGGCGCACTCAAAATAGTCGTCTGAATTATAGGAAAATAAATTATCTTTTGACCCTCCAAATATATACAAATGACGTGACTCATACCCATCCCAATTATTTATAACATAACTGCCGTGTATCTTATTCCCGGCCATACTCTTATTTCAATAATTACTAACTCTCATCCCGCTAGTGATTATTATCATAAAATCGGATTACTTTTAATTTAAATTTTCTCCCTTTAATTTAATTAATCCCCATTTTCCATAAAAGTAATTATGCATAAAATACGGGGTATTATATTCTTCCCCCCAAATAACAGAATTTCGTCCCGAAATTCGAAAAAGAATATATATATATACCTGGCAAGAATAACTCCGGATAACGTTCACTCATGTCATCCTCGCGCTCCCAAGTTGGTTCCTCAACGTTATGGTGCCTCCATTGAACATGTACTAGTGGTACTACTTTCGACCTCAACTTCCTCTTGCTCCGATCAAAGATAGCAACCGGCCCCTCCTCGTAGGAGATATTAGGCTGTAAGTCTATCTCCTCCAATGTAATATGAGTATGGGAGAAATCATCTCGAAGAAATTTCCTCAGCGAAGAGATATGAAACACGTCATGGACTCTATGCAAGTGCTCCGGTAGCCCAAGTCTATAAGCAACATGCCCAATCCTTTCGATGATGGGGAATGGCCCTATATACCTAGGTGCCAACTTTCCCTTCTTCCCAAAATACATAACTCCCTTCATAGGAGACACCCGAAGTAATACCTAATTCCCAATGTTGAACGCTTGAAATAAGCGTTTGCCATCAGCGTAACTCTTATCCCGATCCTGAGCAACTTGAATACGACTCCATATCAACTCTATCCTCGTCGAAGTATCTTGAATCACCTCTGAACCCAGTAATTTTTTATCCCCCACCTCTAGCCAACACGCTGGGGAACGACGAGGTCTATCGTATAGGGCCTCAAATGGAGCCATAGCGATAGTAAATTGGTAGGAGTTGTTATAGGCAAACTCCACTAGTGGAAGGTACTGCTCCCAACTTCTGCCAAAATTAATGATGCACATCTGTAACATGTCCTCCAACATCTAATTTGTCCGCTCTGTCTGACCATTTGTCTGCGGGTGATAGGTGGTGCTCAGCCGCAACTCCGTACCCAACACCTCCTAAAAACACTCCTAAAATTGAGAAACGAACACCTTCTCTCTGTCAGACACGATATTGAGAGGCACTCCGTGGAGTCTAACTATCTCTGCTATGAATAACTGGGCGTACTATCCCGCGGTGTAGTCTATCTTGGCTGGCAGAAAGTGGGCTACCTTGGTCAGCCGATCCACTATTACCCATATCAAATCGTGACCCCTCTGCGATGTCAGTAATCCTGGGATGAAATACATGGAAATTCTCTTCCATTTCCACATAGGAACCTCTGATGGTTGTAGAAGTCCCATCGGTCTCTTATGGTCCACCTTTACCAACTGATAAGTGGCACATTTCGAGACGAAATCGACAATATCCTTCTTCATTTTGCTCCACCAGTACTGTCTTCGCATGTCCTGGTACATCTTATCCCCATCGAGATGCACTGCAAATCGGGAACCGTGCGACTCTGTCATCACTTTATGTCGCAGATCTTCACCCTCGGGGACAACCAATCTCCCATTGAAACGTAGTCCCCCGTCTGAACCCACGGTGTAAGACTTAGCCCCCTCGACTAAAAGCCTCACTATCTGACTTTGGCAGAACGGATCATCTGCCTGAGCCTATACTACTCCCGTAATAACTTGGGGAGTAATTCTCATTGCATACATAAACGATCCAGCCACCGCATCCTGGTTACCTAACTCCTTCCATTTCTCTTTGCACACATCAACCACCTCATCTACTGGCCTACGGCTCAACGCGTCTGCTACCACGTTAGCCTTCCCCGGGTGGTATTGGATATCAAATTGATAATCCTTCACGAACTCAAGCCATCGACGTTGACGCATATTTAATTCCTTCTGCATGAAATGGTACTATAGTGATTTATGGTCTGTGAATAAGCGAAATTTCTCCCCTAGGAGGTAGTGTCTCCAAATCAGAAGTGCGAACACGACCGCAGCTAACTCTAAGTCGTGGGTGGGGTAATTCCTCTCGTGAGGCTTAAGCTTTCGGGAGGCATAAGCCATAAGCTATAGCCTGATCTTCCTGCTAAAGTAAACCTCCAAGTGCTAATAAGGACGCATCAGTGTAAACTAGATACTCCACTCCGGTCCTGGGTAATGATAACACTGGTGCTGAGGTTAACTTATCTTTCAACTCATCGAAGGCTAGCTGACATGCGTCACTCCAGATAATTGGCACCCCTTTGCGAGTCAAGTGCGTCAACGGATCCGCTGCCTTTGGAAAACCTCGAATGAACCTCCTATAGTATCCCTCTAAACCCAATAAACTGCATATCTCAGTCGATGTCGTGGGCTGCCCCCACTCCCTCACCGCTAACACGTTCCCCAAATCCATTTGGAGATGATATGACCCAAAAACTGTACCTCCTTTAGCCAAAACCCACATTTCTCGTATTTTGCGTACAACTGATGCTGGCGTAGTGTCTGCAAAACTTGCCTCAAGTGCTCAGCATGGTCCTCCTCGATCTGTGAGTGAACCAGAATGTCATCTATGAATACGATGACGAACTGGTCCAAGAACTCTCTGAACACCCTGTTCATCAAGTCCATGAACACGGCTGGGGGGTTTGTTAGCCCTAAGGGCATAAACTTGAATTCATAGGAACCATATCTCGTTAAGAAAGCAGTCTTTGATACATCCTGTTCCCTGATATGTAGTTGATGGTACCCCGATCTCAAATCAATCTTTGAGAAGAAAGCCACTCCTCTCAACTGGTCGAATAAGTCATCGATTCGAGGCAACGTATATTTGTTCTGTATCTTGACTTTATTCAATTCCCAATAATCAACACATAATCTAAAAGATCCATCCCTCTTCTTTACAAACAATACGAGAGCACCTCACGACAAATTACTCCGGTGGATAAACCCCTACCCCAACAACTGCTCAATCTGGTCACGCAACTCCCTCATCTCTGCTGGAGCTATACGGTAAGGTGAGCGTGCTATCGGTTGAGTATCTGGCGCAAAATCAATGAAGAAGTCTTTCTCTCTACTCGGTGGTAACCCCAAAATCTCCTGAAACACATCGAGGAACTCTTAAACTATAAGAATCGAATCAAGCGGTACCACAACCTCCGTAGAGGTCTCATCCTCTATATAGTATAAATGCGTGGACGATCCTCGCTCAGAATGAGGCTTCTCCACTAGAAACATCTCCTTCCAGGGTATGGAAAAAACTATACTCTTACTATAACAGTCAATCATCGCCCTATACCTGACAAGCAAATCAATACCCACAATCGCGTCGTACTCGGACATGTCTAATACGAGTATGTCAGGGGGTAAGATAAACCTACCAATCTCTATACCTACTCCTCGATAAATAAAAGAGATAACGGAGTCCCTACTTAACGGCGAATCCACACGTGGTTGTACCCTCTTCTGTATCAAATAACCCCGTCATACGTGCAAACCCCGTGGAAATGAAATAATGTGTGGCTCCCATGTTAAATAAAATGTGCCCCAAAGTCTCCTGGATAGAAAACATACCCTCAATCACTGGTGGATCCTGTGGGACTGCTGCCTGGTGTAGATTATAAACTCGTCCATACTGAAGTTGTCCTTGCTGAACTGCAGCGGATGGAATGGGTGGTAATGCTTCCATATGTGGAGGTGGTGGGAGGGCTGTGGGAAATAATGGTCTCTGGGGTTCCTGACGAACACCCTTCTGCTGCTGGCCCCTACCCTTCTGAGGGAAGTCCTGGCGTTTGTGTCCAGTGTTGCCTTATGTGAAACATCTCCCTGGGAAAGGTCCTCCCCTCTGTCCCTGCTGCTCTCTGTGGCCCCGATGGCCGTTACCGTCCCTCCCTTAGCCGTTCTGGCCCTGCTGAAAGTGTTGATGGCCCTGCTAGACCTACTGGACGTGTTGGCCCTCATGTCCATGTCGAAAGCCTCCCTGCCCATGTCTAAAACCTCCTGACCTGAACCTCTTAGGATCCCCTTATTGGGAACCCTGATCACTGTGCCTATACTGGCCTTAAACTATCTGTGCCCCACCGACACCATTCCCTCTTGCCCTGCCCTGCTGGTTGGACTCTCCCACCTTTTTAACATCGGACAAGTGGAAGCGATGGTCCTGGCAGTGGAGTAGTGCTGCATTGACCACATCTGAATCGGTGGCCAAAGAGAGATTGCCTACTAAATGATGTAGGATCCTCCATGTCAGCCCATCCATGAAGCGCTGAATCTTTTTCTCTTCGATCGGAATGTCACTCGGCACAATGTTGAGAAGATTAGTAAACTTTCC
The DNA here is from genome assembly GCA_949130495.1 of Sambucus nigra. Classification (NCBI taxonomy): domain Eukaryota; kingdom Viridiplantae; phylum Streptophyta; class Magnoliopsida; order Dipsacales; family Adoxaceae; genus Sambucus; species Sambucus nigra. The sequence goes on from OX422216.1 coordinate 337,354,858, forward strand.
TCGTATTCTACCACGGTCCTTCCCTTCTGCTTCAGATTTACTAACTTTTGATTCATCTCTGTCTGGACAGCCGAAGGAAAATAATTAGGGTCGAACTGCACCCAAAAGTCTCGAATACTGAGTGTGTCTCTCTCCTTAGCGGTGGTGATGGACTCCCACCACTGCAGTGCTGCCCCCACTAGTTTGAATGTGGCCAAAATCTGACTATGTACTTTTGTGAACTCGTGCATCCTCAAATGCCTTTGGATGTACTTTTTCCATTGGCTCGCTACGACTACATCGGAGCTCCTTAAAAACTCCGGAGGATGCGTCTTCTGAAAAGCATCCCTAACACGTTCTCAAGCAGACGGGAAAACCTGGGCCTGAATTGGAGCCACCATCGGTGCCTGAGGTGGTGTCTGTTGTACTACGGCCAAAGTAGTGTTGATCGCCTGAGCTACAATGGCTGCCACTTCAGTGGCATTCATCATACCCTGAGCAGGTGCAGGCTGAGCCTCTGGCTGGGCTTCCCAGGGAACTCTTTGTGAACGTTTTGGAGGCATCTGAAAAGAGAGAAGAGTTTCATAAGTCTACAGTTATATTCTCAAATTAGCAGAAGAACGCAAAACATATAAAGAGTACAACAATCGAAAAATATAGGGTTCTATATCAAAGGACGCTACGCAAAAACATAATAAGCCGTACACATCCTAAGGACACTAGAACCTGATGCTTTGGTACAACCTGTGACACCCCGCCTAATTAATTACAGGGTGATCAGTCCTTAATTAATCAATTTCAGAATATCATATTGGTTCAGATAATGCACCAATGTCGAAAAACTTAGCTTTTATTTTAATAAAACTAACCACCTAGTATTTCAAAAGGGTGATGTCCAAATTTTATCTTGTCATTAACTACTACTACAAGAATACCAATAAATACCATGCATCATAGTAAACATAAGTAAAATCTGAATGAAGTAAAATAAATGTCTGGAGTAAACGTCTCCAGGAACAATCCCATACAATAAATCCAATAAAAGAGACCAAATCTAAGAGAGAATTTAAAACGACTAAATCTACGAAAGTAAATATAAGTAAGGACGACATGTCCAACAATAATGGAGTACTGAAAAAGAAAGAATGAGCTGAGTCGTCTACTACCAATAAATCTGCAGCTTCCACAACAGCTACAGCACGACAACTGAAAAGAGTCTCCTAAGGTTGGTGTCCCTGTGGCTGGGAGCCTAAAATAATGGAACAGTAGAAAGATAGACAGAAAAATGGGTCAGAGCCGGATTTGAAAACAGTTTAAAATAACAAGTGCTTAAATTGATTCAATTAGCAAAATTATTAATCAAGTTAACTTAGCGTACTCACTTGAGATACTCACCCCTCGATCTAGTGTGCACGTCTAACGAGCCTAACTACCCATACTAGCCATGATATCCTGACTGACTACTAAGTGTATAATATGAGGTTTGAAAGTCTCCCTAAATAACTCATAACCGATGTACTTATGATTTCGATATAGAATTAGGATTTCTTTAGTTTATTCTCGTATTCTTTTAAATGTCCAGCTCATAGTACCATAAGTGTACATAAAATATATAGCGTCAACAGCATAAGACACCAAACATGATTTCGAGTATACACACATTATTAACTTAATTTATACATATTAAATTATATAAATATATAGCAATATTCACCCTTAGTTGAGAAACCCTTGGTGCTACGCATGCTCGGCTATCTTGTCCATCTGCAAAGCTCAAGCATTTAGGACAACAGGTTTAATTTCTCGAGAACCAATAAAAATATAAACACCTATTGTAGGCGAGCATAGTCCCAAGCCAATGGGCTACGCATATACCCACACTCCCATATGACCATCATCACTATCGTTCTCACTGATAGCCCGTACTTAGATTCCATGCTCTAGTGGTATGACTCTAAATCTCCCGAAGGCATACATGATCCGATCGTCCACAACGCGTTAACCTCCGTTCGATAGCCAGTAGCTAGGTATGTCATACACATAATACTTTAATCAATAAGCATACATACAACTTATATAAATTCATTAGCTTTCCCACAGTCTATTATTTGCAGTGCGTAGATGAACTCTTATTATCACCCGTACTTTATTCGTGTATACTCTACCTTGTATTTTCGCACCTCCTTAATTATATGGATTTTATACCTTCCAAGGGTCAAAATATTCTCCTCTCACCATTAATTATCAATATAAGTCACTCGACGATCATTCTAGTTTAACACTTATTAAAGTAAGCCTACGGGAAGTTCGAAACAAAATCGGCTTAAAAAGACCATTCTGGAATCTCGTTAGAAGGCCCAAAAATCTCGTTCGAACGAGGTCGTTCGAATGAGGGTACTTCGAACGAACCACCTAACTCGTTGGAAGGTCTACTGGAATCTCGTTAGAAGTCTCGTTTGAACGACCTAGGTTGAACTTCTAACAAAATTTCCAAAGTCGCCCAGTTCATCTCCAAAGCTCGTTTTTATAGATTTTCTCGACTCAAATCTCAACCTAAATCCATTCCAACCCAAATGCAAGGTTTCTAAACTACTCTAAGTCACCCTAGAACACTTATTGGCATAGTTTTTGGGGTGGGTCAAATCATTCTAATCATCCTTTAATTTCAATATATTCCTAAATTTTACCATCAACCATATTAACATAAACTAGAATTATTTGTCAATTAAAATACCATTTTTATTTCAATTAACATCCAATTCACCAATTTCTCATTACTATTAAGGGAAAATCCTGTACATGCAAACCCCCATTATATTTTCTAACTTTCCTACATGATCTTAACATAGGTAAACCCAAATTAGTATTTATTTTTCTAAAATCTCAACGTAAATTAACAAGAGTAATAATTTCTAAGAGAAGAGCAAGATAATCACTTGCCTTAGAATGAACTTCATATTCACGGGTTGAAAGTGGTATAGGAACGATCCTCCTGACACGATCTACGCGCTGGTGTACTTTTTGTTGTGAAAGGTTGAGTTCTTGGCTAAGGCTCTAATGGAGTCTCCTTCTTCTTCCTTGGTTCTTTCTCTCATTTCCTCTCTTCTCACGTAGGTTGAATCTGACTGCCACTAACCCTAAATATCTTTTAATTAAACCCAATTTTCGTCCATTTAATTACCCTAAAATTCCTAAAGGCCAAAATACCCCTTCCGGGGTGTCGTTTTGGGTTAAAATGCCCCGAACTCCAAATAAAATACCCGAATAGTGTTTTTTGAGTATTTTGACCTTTACGGACACTCTGGCGCACTCAAAATAGTCATCCAAGTTATGCAAAAATAAATTATCTTTTGACCCTCCAAATATATACAAGTGACGCGACTCATACACGTCCTAATAATTTATAACATAACTGCCGTGCATCTCATTCCCGACCATACTCTTATTTCAATAATTACTAACTCTCATCCCACTAGTGATTATTATCATGAAATTGGTTTACTTTCAATTTAAATTTTCTCCCTTTAATTTAATTAATCCCCATTATCCATAAAAATAATTATGCGTAAAATACGGGGTATTACAGCGAGCGAGTTAGTGTATGTGCAGCTTAAGATTGTCCAACACTCTGGCCGGACATTATATAAGAGTTTATTTTTTTTTTCAGAGTTTGTTTTACAAAGAACATATGTGAACTTTCATATACTTTCACTAAAAAATAATTAAAGATTTTATCATGTAATAGTTATATTTTTAAAATTATAGATAATAAAATTTGACTCATAAAAATTGGTTGTAGTTTTTGGTGTTATTTGAGGTCCGTTTGCATGACCAATGTCGATTGGGAAATTTAAATATGACTACATACTTTTTGAAGTAGTTATCTTACCCATTTGCCAACTTAATTTGGGTGATAGTAAGAATTCCACAAGAATAGTTTTAAGTTTGCCCACTTACTTTGGGAAATAAAAAGAATACGAGAATAAATTTTTTAAGTTTTTTATGATAATAAACATCCCTATTCTTATTCTTATAAATTATCATTATAAATATGATGGATGCAATATAGTAAGCATTCTACCCCCACATAATATGGGTACAATTGGAGAAAATAAATACGAGCCATTGATATTATTGTGTGTGCATACTTAAAATAAGTGATGTTATGCTTCATTTCTTAATTGGTTGCATGTGTATATCACTACCATAATATATATCAGTACACTCTAAATTGATAAAAAAAACACATTATTAACTGTTACATCTCCATATAATTTCACTACAATCACTATAACATTATTTAACTGCACATTATTTCTTCTTGAACAACATAATGATAGGATCGACTCCAAAGAGAAACTTCATTTCACATAAAACAAACAAGTGGAAATTACAAAGATTACCCTTGTATACTTTACGAATCTTCAACTGTATTAATGGAGATTTGAAATAAAAAAACAAATTCATACAGCATTGTTGAACTGATATTTCATTTTTCTTTCAAAGCTTATACCATCTAAAATTCTGTTATATACGTCTTGGACATATATGTAATTGTTATGGTTTTATAATTAAGTCTACTAGCTGTTGTCCAATGCCTTTTTTTGCATAATGCTTCTATGTTTGGATTTTTAGATAAATGTTATTTATGTTGTTATTACAGCCACATATTCCTTTTAACTGTCTTCCTTGATACCATTTACAACATTGCATCTTCAAGTTCAAACAATCCATTATGCATCTGTCAACTTCAGCTTACATAAATGCACATTAAATGTGAAAGACTGGGGATAAAAATATGTTTTCAAATTTTGTTTCATTATATTTTTTTACGCTCATGATACGAATTGTACCTTACTTCATCGTTATTATTTACTAGCCCGCGTATCGCGCAGGGTTGAAACCTAGTCATCTCTATTTTAGTACAAAGTATGACATTCCAAAGGACCATTTAATAATGTGAAATACTAGTGGGCCTGTAACAACCCAGGTTTTTGAGCGCCTATTTTATATTATTTCGCCCGATGGGCTAATACTCTAAAATGGGGGAAGTTAGAGTAAATATTATTCCCGTGAGATTTAGGGATAATATTTACTATGTTTTGTCTATTTACCGTATGAGAAGGTAAATGGCATTATATTGTGATATATTGCGTCATTATATGTAAAACGACGGTTATAGCTCATATTTGAATGGAGGTTTAATTAATGAAATAAAATAAAATTGGAACATAAAATTGTTCACACTTTCCCGAATGCCAAAATAGGGGGTGCGGTTGTTTTTAGAATAGTCGAGATAGTCGAAATAAGTGCCATGTTGTGTTTTTGGGTTTCGGGCACTTTTGACCCATTTTGGCTCAATTATACAGATACGAGTCATTTTAATGGTGTATTAGCAATTAAAAGAGGGCATTTGTATTTTAAGACCCGTTTAAGTCCCCCACCCCTTTTTCGTTCTTCATTTGTGAGAAAATCCAAAGGAGAGAGAGAGAGAGAGGAGAGAGTTGGGAGAAAATGGGAGAAAGGAGAGAAAATGGAGATTTGAGGCCAGAATCCGTTGCTACCGGAGTTGAATCCGAGACTACAAACCCGAGGCAAGTTTCTTACTTTCTAGATGTTGATTTAATGTGATAAATTGCATGTTTAGTTAATATTTGGGAGATTTAAATCATAAATTGTTTTTTGTTGATTTTGATGATTAAACCCTTAATTCTTGGTTTTTATTTGATTTGAGGTTAGACTAGTAGTTAGAAATGGTGTAGAACTGATTTGGGTTGAATTGTTGTTGTTGATGTTGGTTAGAATCAAGAGTTTGAGGGTTTTTGGGTTCAAACAACCCGTAGCCCATACTTGGAAATTTTGCAGGACCGAATCGATTCGCCCCTAGCGAATCGATTCGGCAATAGGGAAAGTTATAGGTCTGAATCGATTCGACCAGGGCGAATTGATTCGAATCGATTCTCTTTTGGGGACTAAATCGATTCGTCCAGGGCGAATTGATTCAGAAGTCCTGCATTTTGGGATGTTTTTCTAGTTTAGTTTTTAGCCCTTTTCTTCTAGATCCAAGGTTTAGGAACCTTCCTTTGGGAAGTAATTAAGAGTCCTAGAGGGTGTTTTTGGGTAGACTAATGCCCTAGGATTAAATGGGATATTTAGGCTTACCCCGAGGGCTAGTTTGCGTAGGTTGACATCCGAATGATTTAGGAGTTAATCTAAAGATAAATTGGAGATAAAATGTTAAGGTTGAGACAATTGGGAGACTCTCCTTGAGGGAGATTCATTTTAATGGTTTAAAATATTATATTGAAGTCTTAGAGACTAATATGAGGTTTATGGCACTTCGGGTCTTAAGTCATTAATAAAATATGACATTAAGAATGAGAAATGCATAAAGATGAAACGTGGTACTAATAAATAAGTACAAATGATTTTGAGAATGTAAAATTGGATGTTTTCAAAAGGAAAAAGTAATGGTTTTCATAAATGTTAATGGATGGATACACACCTTTCTAAATCTCTATTTTAAGGGAAGTTCGTGCGTTGTGGTGAAGCCCCCTGACAAATTAACGCAGGGTGGATATAGTCCCTAGGTCATGTGAGCGTTTGTGTTGAATATTTTTCTGCGATGGGTAGGAGATTTCGGGTGTGTTCTTGACTATCCCGCAGGCACATGGCCGCTTCTCGACGTTTCGATAGGATCCCAGGTTGTCTAAATGATAGGCCCTGGAAGATGATAGCCATTTAGGGGCGCGCACATTGGGGAAACCCGGACGGGCGGTCTTAGAATCATTATATATATATGATTATAATTATTCTAAATCAAGTTGGACTTGATGTATGATGGGTGCCATAAATATCACAATAAAATGCCATAAAGAGCATGAGAAAGTGCCACAAAGTGCATATGATGATAATTTTATTCCCGATAAGGATGATATTTTTACAAAGTGTATAATTGAAATGAAATTCCACAAAGAGCATAAGGTTATGATTATATTTCCTAATAAGGAACGAATTTATGAAATGAATTAGTATACGATGAAATTGATTGGTAAAGATTTGATAAAATGTTGTACCATTTATATATTCCTAAAGAATAAATGGGAATTATGTTTTGATGGTGAATGGATATAATTATGTATCCTTGCATAGTAGTAGATGAGACCTCTCACATATATATATATATATAATACATATAATATTGTGCTAAGGGTCTAATGTATCTCGACGATCAGCCTTGCCTAGTAGTAGTGAATCGGGGAGGGTTCCTTGTTTGAATTTCGCTTTGCGAGACACCCCACGCACGAATAAGGGCATACTATTGTGACTGGGGAGAAGTTAGCCTTTAGTACTTGGATTAATTAGGACAGGGTCTAATGTATCTCGACGATCAGCCTTGCCTAGTAGTAGTGTATCGGGGGGGTTCCTTGTTTGGATTTCACTTTGCGAGACACCCCACGCACGAATAAGGGCATAGTGCTATGACTGGGGAAAAGTTAGACTTTAGTACTTGGATTAATTAGGACAGAGTCTAATGTATCTTGACGATCAACCTTGCCTAGTAGTAGTGTATCGGTAGGGTTCCTTGTTTGGATTTCTCTTTGCGAGACACCCCACGCACGAATAAGGGTATAGTGTTGTGACTGGGGAGAAGTTAGCCTTTTGTTCTTTGTTTAATTTGAACATCATCATTGATATTGTGCTAGGTTGCTGTTAGATTGAGAGGTGAGAAATATTATTCTTATGAAATTTTTGTATCTATTTTTTGTTTAAGTACTGTATAAATAAGAAGTTAATATATTTATGAGTCTTGTATAATATATTTAAAAAATTGCTAATCTAGTCAGACATCTAAAATGGCATGTATTACCACTACGAGATGATATGTTCATATATAATCAATTTTTGGTTTCTTTAGGAAACATTTTACCATAAGTCGAGAGGGTATGTTCATAAAAAAATCGTTATGGTTTTATTTAACCTCCATAATTAAGGAGTCAAATAGTTGGGATCTATAGGTTTGCCACAGTTCTGGTGTGCAATAAATTTATTTACTATTGAATTTATCTTGTCCTACAAAGACAACGATTTTGGCAATCACATTTACAACTAGCCCACGTGACACTTGATGTTGCAATATCGTTTATCACTTTTTTTTTTGCATTGAACGATTCGGGGATTAGATGATACAAAGTGAAGGTATTTCATGATGATTCTCGTCGTTCATCAGGAAAATACCGTTCTTCATAAGTAATTTGTACTTTAGGTACGCTCTATCCTCCTCCTAACGGCGAGACGCGTTTCTCATCAAATTACAATTTCACATATACGAAAAACATTATATTTTTTAATTATTCAATAGAGGGTGAATATTAATCACAATATATATACCCATATGATAATAATAGTCAATATGATCACCAATTAAAATCATAAATATCTTTAAATAATAAGGTGACCAAAATGGTCATTCTATCAATAATTGAACCATGGAGCTCCATGATCATGAAAAAGTATAATTTTGCAACAAAAAATGTTCTATTATATAACCCCCTAAATAATGAAATTATTCTTTACTAATGTAAAGATTGTGGCTTCCAACACTAGAGGCAATGCAAAAATACCTTTCATTATTTATTCCAATATGATACCTATGTATTCTTATGCCCATAAAACTAAGAAAACTTCTGTAGAAAATGCTTTTATAAAAATTATTGGGTATGAATGGGTGAGTAACACATAAAAATGCCACATAGACTCTTCTGAAGCTTTTAATAATTTTAACAGGTTCAACTTTAGTTGAAACATTTACTATATTACATACTGAGTCTTATTTCAAAATTCTGGTTTTTAGAATAGTGTAGGTTGTTCATTGTTTCTAGACAGATGTCATTATATAATTAAACTTTACAATTAACCATTATAAGATTTAATATAGATTATGAATTGCATGTGAGTCCAATTATATATATGCACAATTGTAAAATAATTTATTTTACAATTAAGGTTTTTATTAACCATATCTAAAAGAACATAAGTGTTTGAATTTTTTTTTGTATGAAATGATCTCAAAAGAATTTCATATTTGATTATATAGATCCTTTATGGAAAATAATCCAAATAAATGTATGTTTTAAAATGATACATTTTGTTGACTTTAGATCATCAAAAATCAAAATTTAATCATTATGATTTAAGTGAAAAAAACTAACTATACAAATATCAAATCAATATGTATACTTAAAGAAAAAAAATTCAATTATAGTATAGAACATTGTGTTCATAACCGATGAATATAAATTTCATATTCCTATTATAAAGCTTCAGGCTCAAAAATAATAAACTTTAATGATTAGGTAAATAATAAAGAAATTGTGAAGATAAGATTCATGTATTGACTTAATATAGAAGAGCCTTAAATAAAATCCAAACCTAAAAACGAGAGCACGCCTGTCAAACTAAAATAATTGAGAAATAGTGGGCGACCAAGTCTAAATAACTTCCTCAAAGAATAAACCTTCACGTTTAACAAAACTCTGGGCTTGGCCTAAAATTAATCAATTTTTTTACCAATCTATGTAATAAATAAAATGAACTTTTAAGGATACATTATGGATCACTAATATAATTATGACTAACATTCCGCAACAAGAAATGAGAACTTATGGTTCTCTATTTAAGCATTAACTTTATGAACATCAGAAATAGAACTTCAGGTTCTGATTATATGGTGATTTAGAACTTCAGGTTCCTGGGACAAAAATTTGAACTTTGGGTTATTTTGATTGCATCATGTCCAAAAACATATCAAGTATTGTAGATTTTGAAGCTTTATTTTATGTCGTACGTATATGAATCTTCGGCTTCATATAAAATGTAAAGTTTAAGACTTAGGACTTCAGGTCCTATACTGAAATAATTCATAAATTATTCGATGCAAATATTATGAAATATAAACTTCAAATTTTATCATTTGTGCTTTAGAACTTCTGGTTCAACACAAATAATTGAACTTCAGGTTTAATATTGTTAATGTTATAGTACATTAAATTCTCCACCCTTTTTATATCAAAACTTTCAAGTTTAACTCAATTTAATTATGTTTTACACACACACACACACACACACACACACACACACACACATATATATATATATATATATATATATATATATAGAGAGAGAGAGAGAGAGAGAGAACACTCTCATACATTACACCTAGTTCTAGGCCGTAAGAAATATTTTTTCAAAACTTTTTTATTTTTTTGTTGTAACTAACCTTTTAATCAACATATGTTAAAAAAATTGGGTCAAAATACAATTTCTGACTATTTTTAAAAAGTTCACAAAATTCTGGTGGCCCAGACCTTTATAAATAAGGTATTTTCCGTAGTTTTTTATTGGATTTTTTAAAAAAAATCTAAAAATTGTATTTTGACCTGATTTTTTGAACAGGTGATGTTTGAAAGATTAACTCCATGGGTAAAATAAAAAATTGAATTTTTTTTTATGTCGTAGAACTCAATGTGCTATATGTGTGATGTATAAATCATGATGTATATGAGCTTTGCTCTCTCTCTCTCTCTCTCTATATATATATATATATATATATATATATATATATATATGATGTGAATGGTCAAGAGATAAATTTGTAATGGTGAAACTATTAATAGGAATGTTAAGCTACAGTTAACCATTAAAAGATTATTTATAAATATATTTTGTTTAACTAATAAAATGAAACACTACGAGCTTGAAAAGTCATGTCTTAATATTTAGTTTAATTGAAACTGATCCTAATAAAAAAATCCAAATTATAAATAATTATTTTGAGAACTGCCAAAATTCATACCCCGTGAATAATCAAAACTTCAAATTTTGATTTATGATACATTTCTTTGGAGCTTCAGGTCCAATTATTTTTAAATAATTGAAAACTTTTATCCTTAATTTGTCAACAGTAATTAGAAAAAATATATCTCAATCGCGACTAAGAATTTTTTGACTTCTTGTGAAAATAGTGTTTAGGAATTTACAGGTCTAAAATCAATGATTATTGAGGGACTTCGAGTGCATACCCATTCAATTAGATAATCAAAACTTCATATTTGATTGTGATATATTTTCTATGAGGATATAGGATCAAATAATTTAGGACATCAGGTTTTAATATTAGAATAAAGAGAATTTGAAGTCCAAAATTTGACTAATTATTAGGGAACTTCATTTCCCAATTGTATATGATTGGATGGAAACTTTTAGTCTGAATTATAAACATTTAGATATCCTTCTGGAACAATATTGTATAAATTGGAAACTCCAAGCCTCAAATTAAAATAGTTATATGGAAATTCACGCTCTAAACTAAATTGCTATATGGGAACCTTAGGGTTCAAATTTGAAAGTACTGAAGAAACGAAAGTTCCAATTTCAATTACAAAGGGAACTTCATGTCCCAATATTGAATGATAATTAGGAACTTTGGGCCTAATAAAAACAGTAGAAAACTTGTGGTTCTATTTTTTTTCCATATTTTATGTTTAAATATAAGTGTAAATATTATGTCCCAAAGTTTATATGGTGAGATTAAAATAAAAGTACAAGTCCAATGTGAAAATAATTAAAATTACAAGAAATAAACTATAAATACCCAAAAGTATTAAATCAATTTGTGAATATATAAAACCCATATAACAATTTTGTAAGTAATCTAAGCTTTAGAGTTTTGGCAAAATTAAAGTAAATAATTTTTATTTAAAAATCAATGCATATATCTATATGTTATTAAGATATCCATATTGGATGGTGAACATTAGCAGGATCCCGAATCTTAGATTAAAAAAATAGATATCGTGTTGATAACATGTTGTAAATTAAAATGAATAGAGAACATTTAAAGGGAGTATAAACTTTGTATTTCATTGTGTTTTATATTGAAAGGGTGTCACCCCTATTTATAGTAAAAAATATTGTATTCTAAGAGACATGTTAATAATGTGAAACACTAGTAGAAAATAATTAAAAATACATATTTATAACACAACTTTTATTTTTAAATATAACGATATTCAAAAGAAGTTTGAGAGTGTGCTATAGTCTAATGGCCTTAACGTATTTAATTAAACGTCAATCCATACTAGTTTTAAATCCTTTAAACCCTAGATCATGCAACTATGTGACTGAAGGCGTGAAAACATGATAGCATGCAACCAACCAAGCAGGAAGGATTTCAAGAAAAATCTCCTTCGGGGAAAAACCTTTTCTATTTCCCTATAGAATGCAAATTGCAACTTATAATTACAATAGAGAAATATAGATAGTATTTTCAGACAAATCTCTCGCAGGTGACCCTTCGTCTTCCTTCAGCAATGGTTCCCACGAGAACCACAAGATTAGCAGTGGAGATGTCTTCTCCACAAGAGAAACTCCATGATTAAGTCATGTGAGGATTTCAAAGTGATTCACAATATATATAGGGGTTGTGTGTGAATCAAAAGGCGTTTTTCCTTTTAAAGGGTGTGACTTTTGTGCAGTAGGTCTGCAAAAATTGAGATTTGAAAACTCTTGCAAAATACCTACAGGAAGCCAATTTTTATAGGCGAACACAAAAATTGAGGCAGCATCAATTTGTTCGAACGAGATCGAAGCGTCGTTCAAACGAGATATGAATCTCGTTGGAAGCATGGTTCTAACGATCTTCTCACGACCCGACTAAAACAAAGTAATACGCCTTCGTTTGAAGCATGTTCGATATAGTCCATCAAATGAGACTTCGAACGAGATTGTTGGATTGTTCTAATGAGAATGTTGGATTGTTCGAACGAGATGCCCATATCGTTTGAATGACAACAGGCGAAAATTTTATTTTTAAAATAAATGGCAGTCTTGTTTTGAAAAACAATATAAGGTAAAATACTCCAAATATTTCTTTGAAAAATAATGAACTCCCAAACATAAAATATATCTATATAACGTGGAGTTGTGGATAACGTTGAAGATGTACGTGGAGCATAACGAAGATGAGTCGTACACGTTGGAGATATACGTTGCGTGATGTTCAGATCATTGACGTTGTGGATAATTGTGGAGATATGCTATGCCATAACAGATGTAGCATGATATTCTATATCTAATGTAGACTAGAAAATTACAGATAAGTCCTAGATTATAGGGGGGAGTGTAAAAACATTGCCCTTATAAATCTCTCCCTATGGCTATTATGGTATATACATAAAAAATGCGAATTATACAACTAAAAATCCTAAGCCACACAATATTCTAATACACTCTCAAAACCCACAAATGGAATGATCTCAAAATACATAAGTCCTAAAATATTTCAAATCTTCGAATCATCTTCAAATCTCCAAAATCCTTTGTCTGCATCGATTGTATTATGAATACGATCTTCAAATGAACCTACACACATGAGACAAACAAGCAAATACCCATGAAGTGAAAAGGTTTGAAATAAAATGATAAGCATAAGTATAAAACAACCATCAAACTTCTACTCCCCCATATTTCGTCCTCCCCCTTTTTGTGATGTCTGAAATAGACAAGGAAAATAAACATAAGAAATAAATCTGAGTGCGTCATAAAATAAAAAACAATTCTTTTTTGAATTTTTCAAAAAATTTCTCAAGTAAGAGAAACAAAAATACTACACACACCATGAGCTAACACTAAGATAACCACATCGTGAAAGTGTAATGAATGGGTGTGACCAAATTCGATAAGAAAATCAACTCAAACAATCATAACATACGTGGATGATAAATTTTGGATACTCCTAACGAATGAACTCAAAGTCCACCTCAGGTGTAAAAATGTTGAACTAATATGATCTGTACTCACTCTAATTAACAAATCAAAGTCTAAAATGATTTTCATACCAATAACGCCCAAAACTATGTAATGATTTTACGAGACTTTTCTAGGACGTGCAAACCCATTGATCTTTGACTAAACTCCCTAAAAACTCACATATAGAATATATCTCTCAACTCTTTTTTATTGAGGAAATCAATGCTCATATTTAGCAAAGCATCAATGTTCTTTCAATTTGGTCTGACACTTTATATTTTTTTCTTTTATGTGCCTTTAATCTTTTAGGCTCTCTTCTTTTGCAAATGGTGGCTATTCACACAAAGATCTTTTAACTTTCGCAGGCCGATTCCATTTCTGTAAAATAACACATTTATCTGAGATATAATATTTAATTTTCCAATCCAGGAAATTGTTCTTACAAGCATTACTTTCATTTTCTCGTTTTATCGCATATAGTTCATTTTAATAGAAGGATTGAGATGAAAACACCTTGACTAGCATGTGACACAAAAGTTCCATGCTCAAATAAATTCGTGCATGTGTGCATTAAAGGAGACAACGAGTCAAACATGTAGAAGTTAATCATTAATCACATCTCAATTACTCCAACAAATTATAAAGCACGTGGATGAAATGATGTTGTGTCTCAAAATACTATAAAAAAGTCACATGGATAAAGGAATGATATTGTGACTTAGCAATCCTAAATGTCCATCTATATAAGGTGTAAACAAACTACAAAAATCTTATTGAGTTTTTCAAAAATTTTATAAAAAGAAAATCTTTTTGACTTTTTCATTTTTCTTAAAAATCAAAAATATTTTTGAGTTTATCCTTTCTTAAAAAACAAAATATTTTTTTTTCTTTTCTAAAAATTGAAAATATTTTTGGACTTCTCTAAAATATGAAGAAGAAAAAAAATATAATATAAGAACAATACAAATAATAAAATCTAGCAATAGGAATGAAGAGTATGAATGTGAAAAGTCATCATGTACTAGATAATGTAACCAACCCTTTAGTCAACATCGCAGATACCTAAAGACTTTCTAAGACTCATGAATATAAGGGCATCTAAAGGTTTCATGAAAAAATTGGCGAACTGGCGGTTGGTGGTCACAAAGCTCAAGGACATGACCTTCTCTTCTACTAGGTCTTGGATAAAATGTTCACGTATCCTAATGTGCTTCATGCGCAAATTCCGGACTGAATTTTTGGATATATGAATAACGCTTGTGTTATCACAGGAAATAGTCATGGTGCCCTCTTAAATACTGTAATCCTCCAACATTTGCTTTATCCACAAGAGTTGCGTGAAATAATTCCCAACAATAATGTACTCAGCCTCTGCAATAGACAAAGAGATGGAGTTATGCTTCTTGCTCATCCAAGAGAGAAGATCACTCCCAAAATAGAAACACACACACAAAGTGATCCTACATCCATATACATCCTCGATCCAATCGACATCTGAATAGGTGGATAAACGGCCGTCAGTATCAAAGGAATACCAAATATTATATGAGAGAGTCCCACTCACGTATTTGGTAATATGTTTAAGAGAAATTAAGTGTGACTCTTTCAGGGATGCATGATAACACGCACAAACCCCAACACTAAAGTCTCTATTGGGACAACTAGCATTCAAGTAGAGAAGACTACCTATCATACTCCGATACAAGGTTTTCTCTATGTAATTACCTGAAGTTTCCTTGCTAAGCTTAGTCGAGGTATTCATGGGGGTGCGTGAGTGCTTAGAAGGGTCTAACCCAAACTTCTTCATGAGGTATCTTGAATACTTGGATTGGGATATGAAATCTCATCCTCCAGCTGACAAACCTAAAGACTCAATCCTCGCAATAGGAACGAATGTCTCCTCAACGTCTACATCTTCAATCTGTGTGTTGCCTTAAGCGACCAACCTAGCCTTATTACGGATAATGGTACCATTCTCATCCATCTCATTCTTAGAGATCCACTTAGTACCAATCAAATTTGTCTCACTAGGTCGGGGGGGGGGGGGGGGGGGGGGACAAGTTCCCAAACATTATTCTTTCTATATTGAAGCAACTCATCCTGCATAGTGGATACTTAGTGTTCATCTTTGAGTGCTTATTTGATTTTCTTGGGCTCAACTTTTGGACCTGTAACACAGATAACTAACAATGTTATCAAGATGATCACGCGTCTTGACACCTAAAGTAGGATATCCTAAAATGGAGAAAGGATCATGGATCTTGAAAAACCAAATATGTGTGTCCCCTAAATCAAGAGTAGGGTCCATCCTAGGTGTGTGAGGAACAACATGATCATTACAAAGGGGTGAATCATCCTCACACAAAGGATTATGATCAATAAACACCGGTGTCTCATCATCTTTAATAGTGACATTTATTAATTACATAACCTTAGATCTGCTCCGGTTAAAAATTCGGTATGCTCTGCTCATCGATAAATGCCCTAATAGAATTCCCTTGTCCATCCTGGAGCCGAACTTTTGTAATTTCTCTCTATCCCTCAGGATGTAGCATTTACTTCCAAAGAGACGAAAATATGAAAGGTTGGATTTTTTCCCTATCCATAACTCATAAGGAGTCTGAAGTGTATGTGGACGAAGATATACCCTATTCACCATGTGGCATGCGGTATATACCCCCTCTTGTTGTAATTGGTTTAATTGTAGTGTTAATTTAGTTTATTCATGCTTAGCCCCTAGATAAATAAGGTCGGGGTTGTGTTCCGCCATTAATGGGTTTGGACCTCGAAAATTAGGTTTTGTGTAAAATTGCATTTAATTGAAATCGCGTGTATTAAAGTTGGATTGTTATGCGTTTAACTTTATTTGTCACGCAACTTTAGTGTTTATAGCGATAATCTGAATTTAATCCGTGTGTGACCATTTTTCGTTAAATGTTTAATCTCGCAACTTTGGGTTAAATTCCTTATTGTGTGATGTTTATGCTTAATTGTAAATGCTCGATTAAATTGCTTTCGAGCCGAAATCTTGATTAGTAGTTGTTTCGATCCGTTTGGTAGGATGCGATCCCGATCCTCGCTTTACTTTTGTGTAGCGTAACTTATTCTTTTCTTTTTCCACCATAACCACCCATCACCTTTTCATTTATTTATTTTACATTTTTATTCCTGATGTTTTAAAGCAATTAACATCTAAAATTCAATCATTCCCTGTGGATTTCTTACAATACCTGACTTACCGCTGTGCTTGCTTGTCAAGTGTAGTTGTAGCTTAGGTTTTTTTCATTGAGTCGTCGAACCGATAACAACAATTTGCGTATTACACGACGCACGGTTCGCGCTCGATCAAAAATGGCGCCGTTGATCGAGCACGAAAAGTAGCATCGCGTCAGAACGCTAATCGTTGTTTTCATTTCACCTACTCAATACAAAAACCTAAACTACGACTGAACTTAACAAGAAAGCACAGTGGTAAGTCGGGTATCGTAAGAAATCCACAGGGAGTGATTGAATTTTAGATGTTAATTGCTTTAAAACTTCAAAAATAAAAGTGTAAAATAAATAAAAGAAAAGGTGATGGTTGGGAATGGTGGAAAAAGAAAAGAATAAGCTATGCTACGCAAAAGTAAAGCGAGGATCGGGATCGAATTCTACCACACGGATCGAAACAACTACTAATTAGAGTTAAGGCTCAAAAGCAATTTAACCGAGCATTTTCAATTAAGCATAAACATCACACAATAAAGAATTTAACCCAAAGTTGCGATATTAAACATTTAATAAAAAATGGTCACACGCGGATTAAATTCGGAATATCGCTATAAACACTAACGTTGCATGACAAAGAAAGTTAAACGCATAATAATCCGACTTTAATACGCGAGGTTTCAATTAAATGCAATTTTACACGAAACCCTAACTTTCGAGGTCCAAACCCGTAAATGGAAGAACACAACCCTGATCCTATTTATCTAAGGGCAAGACATAAATGAAACTAATAAACAAAGAAATAAACTAATTAAGCAAGAAATAATTTAATCTAGGCAAGAAAGTAAAGAAAGCAAGTAAATTAAAGCATGGAAATTAAAGAAGACAATTAAATTAATGGAATTAAAGTTAAGGTACAACTTACAAAACAAAGAGTACAAGACAGAAGTAGGGAAAATCTACCAAGTTTACAAACCCTAAAATCTAAGACAAAATGAAGATATGAAGATCCTCGCTTTAATTTTGTGTAGCATAACTTATTCTTTTCTTTTTCCACCATTCCCAACCATCACCTTTTCTTTTATTTATTTTACACTTTTATTCTTGAAGTTTTAAAGCAATTAACATCTAAAATTCAATCACTCCCTGTGAATTTCTTACGATACCCGACTCACCGCTGTGCTTTCTTGTCAAGTTCAGTCGTAGTTTAGGTTTTTGTATTGAGTAGGCGAAACGAAACAACGATTAGTGTTCTGACGCGACGCTACTTTTAGCGCTCGATCAAAAATGGCGCTGTTTCCGGGGAGTGTGTTTTAGATTGTAATTGCTTTATTATTTCGTAGCCAATTTGAACACTAAGAAACTTTAATTCGCGGTTGCTCACTTTCTTGCTCGGATTCTCCATCTACAAACAACGAGGTAATCATGTCCTACTATTATGGTTATTACGTTCATTCTAATGATTCTTACTTTGCGGATAGTTTTCATGTTTTCCATTTTGAAGATTTTCTTGAGATTGAAAGACTTGAAAACATTTATCGGAATGAAAATCGTTATTGGGAGCTTGAGTTGGATTCATTATTGGAATCCAATGATGATTCTTATTCTGATACTTTCGAGGATGAGCTTCAACCAAATGAGGAGTCCTAGGCTCTTGAGCCGAGGAAGCCTACTTTGGAAGAAACTTTCCTTCTTTACTCCCAAGGTTTGGAAAGCCTAATTGATGCTGGAATGAGACTTGGAGCACTTTGCGATGAGATGAATTCTTATGCACAAAACAAGGAGGAGGTGGAAACTTGTGTTTCACCTCAATTTTTCAAAGAATTTATCATCCAATTTGAATCTCTCTCCCCCAAAATTCAATCTCCTTCCGATGATATGTTGATGGAGATTGAATTTATTTCATTACCATATATGTTTTCCGTCATTAAACCATTAGAATTACCGGTTGATTCCTATGAGTCGGTAGAAACTTTTAAAACTTCTACACTTTTTGTCGATGAGGACTCCTTGTCGGACTTGTTTTCGATGGATGTTATCCCCACGTGTGCACCGTCTCCCATTCCATTTGAAAAATCTTTGGGAGATGAGTCAATTTTTCTTGGACCTGAAGTGTACCTTTTCCCCTTATTATCCAAATCCCCCATCGTCCGCCCAAAATTTCAAATTGGCGATGGTTCACTTTTTTCACCACCCACATTCCTTCCGTTGTTCAAACGGAATTATTATTTTTCAGAAGGCATGTTCTTTTTGGAGGGTCCACCGTTGATCTTTCAAAGTCAAATCCCTTTTTGGGTGGACCCTCAACTATTTAGACTTCTAGTGTATTGTTAGTGTGAAGCCTAAATAGTAGGTTGTAAATAGTTAGCTTTTTAATTTTCTTTCTTTCCTATTTTTCTTTCCTTTTAATTTATTCTAGTGTAATTAGTTAACTTTTTGTTATTTGTTTTTGCTATGCTCGGTACTCAATTGTTTTGTAGATTCCTTTGGACTCGCGCTTATGGAGATCGCTCCAATTTTGGGTAATATCGTTCTTTTCCTCTCTTTGTGTTGTGTTCTTAATGCGCATTGAGGACAATGCAACATTTAAGTTAGGGGGTATAGGATATTATATCCATTTCTTTGTTTTGTCCATGTATTTGCTCACATTTAGTTACCAAGTATGCCTTTTTGTGAAAATTTTCAAAAATATTTTCTTTCTTTTTTCTCCTTTGTTGGGAATTTTGCCTTGTTTTCGATGATAAATTTTAATAATTGCCCGATCCAATAAACAACTCAATGATGCATGTTCTCGATTTTAGAAGTTATTAGACTTTAGTCCTTAAATCATTGATATTGTGAATAACTTCATGAATTAAACTTTATCCCATGAGCATATGCACTTTCCTTGTTATATTGATTTGGTTTAAGATTTTTATAACTCGGTAATCTTTTGTTGCATTGTATATACTTACACCAAGTAATCTTTGTACCTTTCATCATTTGTGAGTGTTATACACTATTCTTTTGTCATTGAAAATGTTGAATTCGTTGGTAATCTCACTAATCTTTCATTTGACCGTTCATTAATTGAGTTCATACTTGAAATGTGTTACTTGATCATGATTTTCATATATTGTTTTGACTCGAGAATTGAGTAAACTTTGTGAAATGATCATAGGTCATCTTTGTTATATCACCCATATTAGCCTTGACCTCACCCTTATATGTTTACCCTTGTTAACTCCTTTGAGCCAAAATATAGTCCTTCGTTTCATAACCCAAATCCCATAACCAACGCCAAATTAGAGTTTTAACCCATACATACACCTTCCATACCTTTGTTTTAAATGTTACTTGGGATTGAATGATGTTGTTATGATGTCGGTTGCAATTTAGGCATATGAGAGCTTGAAAAGTAAAGGAGAAAAAGTAGTGAAAAAAGTGGAGAAAAAGAGAAAGCAAAAAGCAAAAGAAAACAAAAGAAA
Source organism: Sambucus nigra (assembly GCA_949130495.1). NCBI lineage: Eukaryota > Viridiplantae > Streptophyta > Magnoliopsida > Dipsacales > Adoxaceae > Sambucus > Sambucus nigra. The sequence continues at coordinate 337,375,320 of OX422216.1, forward strand.
ACATGAGAAAAAGAAGAAAACAAAGAAAAGAGAAAGTTGTATATTGTGTATAGTTCAATAAGCTTTGATTACTCTCCCTGATGATATATCTAATGCTTGTTTGGAACTTGTTTTCCAATTTTTGATATCGCCCCCATCCTTCCCATTATTCCAAGTTTTCATCTCCGAACACTTTGAATCTGTGCATATACCTTTCATTTCGTACCTTAACCCCAAACCTACATTACAACCCTATAAAGTCCTATGTGATCTTAGGGTGCACTTAATTTAAAAGTCATAATAGTTTTGATAATCTGTGAAAATGCATTTCGCCTCTTTTGATGAGTGGTATCTTTCATTGAGATTACAAGTTTTTCATTTCCTATATATCGTTCTTCATTTGTGACATGTGTGTGGCCTAGTTTCCATTTACATTTACTCTTTATGCCCGCATGTTCCGTGTGTTACCTCCCGTTCCGAGTGAATTCATTTGTTGAGCGTAATTCTCGTGAGGATTGAATATATGCTTGCTTTATGTTTATCCGGTTTATTTAAGTTTTTACCAAATCATATATTGCATATCCTCTCCCTCCTCCCACTTTTAAGTTTCAATTCTATGAGGTGCATTCAACCTGTTAATAACAACGGACTTTAGCTTGAATTCATTCAATATGCTAATAACGCATTTGAAATATTTTTCATTGTTTTTGAGTTTGCCGCATGTTGGGTTGGGCATATTTTGAGGAAACTGTATGATGTTTGTGGGTTTCATCCCTGAAAACCCTCCCGAGACAACACTCGTCCACTAGGGTAACCTAGGGGTTTAACGGCTTATTGCATATGCTAAATGCAATCGTTCACCCACGAAAGTGGCCTTATCCTTTCTTATCCCATTTTTGTACTTATATCCTATTTTTGGTTTACCTATAGTCCTTGTGGTTTATTATTTCATTGCTAGGGACTAGCAATGTGTAAGTTAGGGGGTGTGATACGACGCAAATATTGCGTATTTCACCCGTTAACCTACGCCTTATTAGCCCCATTAGGTATCTTAATACCTATACTTATGCTCGTTAACCAGACAACCTCGTATTTCTATATATACATGCTTTGCAGGGGTTAATTGAGATTTTGTAGGTATTTGGATGCTTAGTATGAAGTTTGGACGCTTTTCGGAAAAGTTTCGTCGACTTTTGCAGCTTTAGGGGCATTTTAGTAATTCCATCATTCGGGTTTGAATCCCTAGCTCTTCACGGAAGTTGAAGCCCTCTAATTTCTCTTCGCGTGGCCACCGACGGTGCATGATTCTGAGTTGAATCGAAAGAGTTATGGCATTTTTAGGATGGTTTTTACTTCAAATTCACACTCAAGGTCACATTCAAGGGAATTTTAGTCATTTCAGAATTTGGGTTTTTGGTCCAATGTCTTCTTGGATGTTGTATCCCTCTGAGTTATCTTCGCTTAGCCTCTGACCATGCCTAATTCCGAGCTATAACAAAGAAATGGCGGCCTTTTTCGTAAAACAGGACAAAGCTGCAGATTTCATACCTGTAGGTACCGAATCGATTCGGACACCCCAAATCGATTCGGTTTGGACCAGTGTGATCAGATCCCTTTGACCAAATCGATTTTGACACCCCAAATCGATTCGGTCCTGCAGATATTTATTTTTCTTCTTGTTTATTTACAAGTTTGCCATGGGATATTTTGTGTATAAATACTCCCTTCTCTCATGTTTTAGAGGGATATTCATATCTTCATTTTGTCTTAGATTTTAGGGTTTGTAAAATTGGGAGATTCGCCCTACTCCTCTCTTGTAATCTTTGTTTTGTAAGTTGTACCTTAGTTTTAATTACATTAATTTAGTTGTTTTCCTTAATTTCCATGATTTCATTTACTTGCTTTCTCTACTTTCTTACCTAGATTAATTTATTTCTTGTTGTAATTAGTTTAATTGTAGTGTTAATTTAGTTTATTCATGCTTAACCCCTAGATAAATAGGGTCAGGGTTGTGTTCCACCATTAATGGGTTTGGACCTCGAAAGTTAGGTTTTGTGTAAAATTGTATTTAATTGAAACCGCGTGTATTAAAGTTGGATTGTTATGCGTTTAACTTTATTTGTCACGCAACTTTAGTGTTTATAGCGATAATCCGAATATAATCCGCGTGTGACGATTTTCCGTTAAATGTTTAATCTCACAACTTTGGGTTAAATTCCTTATTGTGTGATGTTTATGCTTAATTGTAAATGCTCGATTAAATTGCTTTCGAGCCGGAATCTTGATTAGTAGTTGTTTCGATCCGTTTGGTAGGATGCGATCCCGATCCTCGCTTTACTTTTTTGTAGCGTAACTTATTCTTTTCTTTTTCCACCATAACCACCCATCACCTTTTCATTTATTTATTTTACACTTTTAATCCCTGAAGTTTTAAAGCAATTAACATCTAAAATTCAATCACTCCCTGTGGATTTCTTACGATACCTGACTTACCGAAGTGCTTGCTTGTCAAGTGTAGTTGTAGCTTAGGTTTTTTGCATTGAGTCGCCGAACCGATAACAACGATTTGCATATTACATGACGCACGGTTCGCGCTCGATCAGAGGACTTGGTAACAATCCCATAATAGTTATCTTTTGTCCTCACCCTTTATAGTAAGAGTTTACTAGCTTGATAAAAAATGTTACACTCATTCCGGGAAAACTTTACAACAAAGTCTGCATCACACAGCTGGCTAATGCTGATAAGGTTTTCTTTCAAACCTTTAACGTACAAAATATTATCCACCTTTGGAAATCCCGGTATCTCTACTTTACCACGGATATGGGACTAAATATAGCATTATACCATTGGGAGGTATTATGGGACTTAAGAGCAACATTAGAGATGGGAGTAAATCTAGCATTATGGAACGTGATTTGCACGTACAAATTTCTAGATTTATTTTTGCACTTATTATACCACTGGGAGGTATTATGAGACTTAAGAGCAACATTAACAACAAGGGTTTTCTATTCATGCTTAGGTACCCACGTAGTGGTAACCTTTTTTTTACCCTTTTCGTTGTTAGTTCTAGTCGGGATGTTGGAAGTATCCACTAACGGCGAAGACATCTATTGTAACTCTTCTATCAAACTATGATAAGTGGTGACTAAGCACTCAACCTGCTCTCTGAGGCTATCAAAATCACTAAAGTGGTGAGACGGAGTATGTGTACGTCAAGTCCGACCTAAACTATAGAAAAACTCCCTAGGATGACCCTTTCTCTTGTAGCAAGTGTAGAAATAAATAGTCTTAGGCCTAACTTGATTTGTTTTTCTTGGTCAAACTTTTCTTTGGGGTTTTGGTTGAGGGTAGTAAGGATTCACAGTGAATTCAGGAATCGGTTTTCGTGCGACATGTGATGTGAAAGCATCATTAAAACCTTTTCCTTGCCTTTCACCAAAACCAAAAGTGGGGCCGAGGGACATCTTTCCCATCATCTTAGATGTTTCCTCAATCTTTACCTTGACCTCGTGAGAGATTTCAAGATCTTTCTCGAGTTAGGGTACAAGGGCTTCATGTTTCTTCCGAGTCTCCATGGATGAAAGGAGCTCAGTCGTAAGACTAGCCACTCGTTTAGTCAAGTCACCTCTCTCTTTTTCACAAACTCTCTATCTCTCTCTCTCTCTCTCTCTCTCTCTCTCTCTCTCTCTCTCTCTCAATGACTCTAATGGATGACTCTGTCTCTCTGCCTCTCTCTCATATCTCCTAAATCCTTCTCTATCGCTATGATCTTAGTTGCCAATACTTTTTTTACCTTTTCATTTTAAAGGACTGAACATTTAACTCGGCCTATATGCGTTATAGGTTGCTCTTACACTCACCTGCTGCATCCTAACTCTCACTCATGTCGATCTCACTGTTGAGGTGCCCATGTGAAGTAACATCCTTATTTTCGTGAGGTGCACTAGACGTAGTCACATGACTAGCCATGAATGCGGTGAAGTTACATTCATCCAGTGATTCTTCTCTTGAATCCACCAACTCGACCTCGTTATCATCACTAAGGGTGGCATTTAAGGAAAATTTTCCCTTGCCTTGACGTTTTAACCTAGTGGAGCACTTATAAGTTTTATGACCTCTCCCATCACACTCATAACACCCCTCTTCCTCTCTTTGGGGCGTCCTTTTTATATTTTCCAAATATCTTCCCAATTTTATGTTTCTTAAAATTCTTTTTATCCTTAGATGAGCTGTTATTTTTATGTTTGAGAAATTTCTAAAAATTCTTAGCAAAAGGGCTAAATCATCTAAGTGTAAGTCGTACTCAGAATTGTACGACACCTATTCTCTCTTTCTAGACACCTCCTCTCTCTTTTTAGACTGGGCCTTAAGTGCAATCCCTTTATCTTTGGGTTTTACCATTTTAGGAAACATGTCGATTTCATAGGTTTGAAGGTCTCCTACGAGTTCTTCTAACCCAAGGGATCTAACATACCTAAAAAAATTAAGCAGAATGACTTTTGGGGATAAAACAAGCTGTGAGTGATCTTAAAATCTTTTTAACTACTCTTGTTTCAGGAAATTTTTCACTAAGATTAAAACTCGAATTAATAATATCCGATAGGTGAGCACAAAATTCATTAAAGCTCTCGGACTCAAGCATAGTTATGGTCTCAAGATGTGTAGTCAAGTTTTGCAATTTAGACGCCCTAAAAATGTTTGTACCTTCATGTGCAAGTGATAGGATATCCCAATCCTCTTTTAACGCAGTGCACATCATTATATGCTGGAACTCGTTGGGTGTGGAGGCTCCAGAAATATAACTAAGGCCTTGTGAATTAAAATTACTCCATTTAAATTCTTATTCAGTCCATAAAGACACGTGTTTAGGGTTATTTTCATTACCCACCACCATAGTGGGTGGTTTCCACCCTCTTTCACAAGTTATCCAGACTCTTTCATCAATTACTTTTAATATTGATCTCATTCTTGCTTTCCAATAGGCATAATTGGATCCATCCAAAGTTGGCATTCTATTATATAAGTTATCCATTTCTAACTTAGTCTTTTCAAATATCAATTTTTTCATAAAATTGTTATAAAAAAAAATTGCGAAAATTAATTACACAGTAAAGTTGTGCAAATGGCTCTCATACTAATTTGTTAGTGCACTATAATTCAGGGAACTTAACTTATTTAATCAAATGTCAACCCACACCATTTTTAATTCATTTAAAACCTATATCATGCAACTACATGTTTGAAGGCGTTAAAACATGAAAGTATGCAATCAAACATTGACACCCCACTAATTAAAATAAGAGGTGGCAAGACCGATACTCTAATATATACATGAATCATAGATGGTCCATTATTAGCATCACTGTCGTGAAAATAACAATACGAGATAACCACCAATTATTTTAGAAAACGGATGTCAAAATAATTTTGTAAGTTTAAAGAAAACCATTTAGACAATCCAATTTAAAGAGAAGGTGGATATAAAAAAAGATGGATAACAGTTTCACAGTCATACACAACATAATAACCGAATAATCTGTCGGTTAATAGACCAGTAAAAGTGGTTACACCGAGTATTAAAAATAAATATCATAGTATATAAGTAAGTACCAAACTTGGGCAACACATCCGAATGTTTAGACTGATCATAACTAGAGTACACTAAAGATAGAGGCGTCTATAACAAATATTCGACAACATCCACAAAAATGTTATAGCTCCTGGACACTTGGAAGGAAGGATCAACACGGGCATCCTTGTGGCGGAGAACCTGGGCGTAAAAGAAATCCATACAAGACAAAGATATAGAAACGGGTCAGGGCCTGGTTTGATATGATATACATGTGAATAAAATGCGTGACAGTTATGAATATATAACAATATGAACAAGCCTATCTCACTTTTCATATTAGGAATTGTTGATGTAAAAAACTAGATTGCTCTAATTATTCAATCACAGATAAATAAATAAGACAAAGATTTTTAAAGTGGTTCGGCTAGGAATAAAACCTACATCCACTGTTATGTTATTGCTGAGTGTTTGTAGAATTCTTGATTACAAGTTCTCTCAAGAAATTCCGGTCCCTTTGAATGAGGGAGACACCATGTATTTATAGACCTGAGGCTTACATATGAAAGGGTGGTGCATTAAATGATATGCATATGAAAGGTCCTTGAGGCTATCATCTAAAAGGGTAACTCATTTAATGTTCTTCAAGCGTGTGCGTCAAGATGATAAGCAGTCAATGAACAGTTTTGAACTGTTGGTTATCTGGCAATCAATGCTATGGTCGAGATGCAGCTCGAACCGCCTTAGTTGCTCGTCGTTCAGGAGTTCATCGGAGCGCTGGAGTTCCTCGGAGTGTTGTAGTTCCTGGGGTGTTGTAGTTCCTCGGGGTGTTGTAGTTCCTCGGGGTATCCTTGTTGCTCGGAGCGAACATGACTTGGTCGGGGGAAATAAACTTCCTCGTTGTTATTGTTCCATGTAGATTGACGCGTGTCTTCTTATTATTGGTCCACGTCAGTAGATTAAATTTGGTATCAACAGAAGCCCCCAATGCTTCATGCTTGATGGGTTACTCGAAAGGATGGAGTATTTATTCTGCAATGTTGCTCGGTGCTCGTGAAATTCTTGATCTACCTTCTTGATTTGTTCAACACAAAGTTCATTATCTCCTGGACGAAGTATGATGCAGGCTGATCGATGGTTGCTAATCTTTCTTTTGAGTAACTCCGTGTGCTATGTATCACCCGTGGGAATTTGGATGTAGCCATGCCATAGTATGCAGCTTGTAGCTTGTCATAATCTTCAAGTATGTTGATCGGTTTGCTAGCTGACCAACTGCCTCTTGTGCCGAGCAACTAAATGCTAACTTTATGTGCTTGATTTTTCTGATTTATGCTTATCTGAATACTTTGTCGAGTAACATATAGCTTTTGAACTCAATTCTTCAATCTGATTAGTACCAAGCTAGTGGTAGACTTCGAAACATTTTCACATAAATTCTTCTTCATTATTGGTCGAGACAGTATTAGCAAAGATCTCAGTGCTATAGATCTTGATTTTGACTTCTACCTCTGCTCGGGGACGAACAAGAGGTTCTCGGGGACTAAAAAGTGATTCTCAGGGACGAGCAAGTGCTTCTCGGGAATGAGCTAATGCTTCTCGGATAGATCATCTGTGATGAATATCAGAATGCTGAAAGGTCTTAACTTCATAAACTCCCCTTATATTTTAGATGATCCTCCTGCTGGCGAGGAACCTGTTTCAAAAGTAGAAGGAAAAGAAACCAATAGAATAGGAATCTCAATGTAATAGTTAGTATACATTTTCATTCTAAATGTATTTTGTTTTTTTTATTTTAATGAAAGACTTTCATTTTTGTTCGCAATCTTAATTGCTATTGTCTTGTAAATATCGAACACTTTACATTTATGCATATGTATCTGTTAAAAAGATAACAATATTGTGTTGTTCATCAGCTTAAAAAGTTTACAAAGTATTAGTAACGTTGCTCGATCACTTAATAATAAAGTAATGAGTATAAAAATGTTCAAACTGTTTCCAACCAACCAAGGTGGATAAATAATGTTTATCGACCAACTACAGTTGATGGGTTTTTATCCCCGACCAGCCATACTTGGTTCAATTTCAAATATAAAAATGTGTCCGACCAACTAAGGTCAATAATTTGTCCTCGTCGACCAACTACAGTTAGTGGGTTTTTATCCCCGACCAACTATACTTGGTGTATTTTGGAATATTTTGTTCTTCAAAGAACTTTTTGTAATAATATTACCTCCCGACCAACATAAGTTGTAATGTGAGAATATATTTTTATCTTACCAACCGTAGTTGATCATGCTGGTGTACACCTCCTAACCAAAGGAGTATTTTTTGGCTCCTTAGAGCACTTTTGGCTCCTTAGAGCACTTTTTGGCTCCTTAGAGCACTTTTTGCTCCTTAGAGCGCCTCCTAACCAAAGGAGTATTTTTTTTTTCTTGCCCTTTTACCAACCGGAGTTGGTCGTGGGTTTGAACTATCAGGTCCATTAGCTCTGAGGATATCCTGGCGCTGAGTGAACCTTCAAAATGTTTGACTGATGATAATAGGCAGCAAACTCCTCGTTATCAAATTGTGTTCCATGGTCTGTGATGAAGGCATGAGGGAGACCATATCGGCAGATGATGTTCTTCCAAACAAACCGGTACACCTTCCTTCTCATATGTCATGTCAATAAGTGGCTCAGCTTCTATCCACTAAGTAAAATAATCTACTGCGATGACAAGGTATTTGAATCTTCCTCGAGTCATCGGCAATGGTCCAACCAAATCAATCCCCACATGGAAAATGGCCAAGGATAAATGATGGGTGTCAACAATGTTTGTGAAGTTCTTCGGATGGAGGAAAAGCGTTGGCACTTGTCACATTTCTTGGCATAAGCTATACAATCAGCTCTCATCGTCGACCAGTAGTATCTCTGCGTCATCACCTTTTGTAAAAGTGTCCGACCTGCTACATGGGCTCCACAGGACCCTTCATGGATCTCTTTAATCAATTCTTTCACCTCGGAGGGATGTACACATCTTTGCAAACCTGCCATAATTCCTCGTCTATACAAAATACCATTAATTAGTACATACCGAGCAGCTTTAAACTTCCATTTCTTGGCAGCGAGCTTATCCTCCGGTAATTGTTCCTCCTCAATATATGCTCCTATGGGATCCATCCAAGATGGTCCTAAATCAAGGGTAATAATATTCATCGTCAGGTCTTCATCTATGCTCCGACTTTCTAATACTTCAATTGGTATCGCTCTTCGCAGCTCGGTACGAGTAGCTGATGCTAATCGGGCCAAGGCGTATGCTCTCACATTCTCCATTCTTGATATTCTTACCAGTTGAACAACAACAAACTCTGATACTAACTCCATCACCTTTGCTTGATACTTGATCATCAATTCTCCTTCGGCTCATTATTTTCCCAACATTTGGTTTACGATCAATTGAGAATCACTGAAGACAATAACCTGTTGTGCCTCCATAGTATTTGACAAATTAAGACCTGCAATCATGGCCTCATACTCAAACTCATTATTAGAAGCTTTGAATTAGAAACGTAGGGCGTATTCCCTGTCGACCTCATCTGGGCTGTTCAAAACGATCCCTGCCCCACAGCCTGTAGTGAAAGATGATCCATCTACATATAGCCTCCATATAGGCAATTTGTCTTTTAATTTCTGGTCTGACAGAGTTCCTCGGTGGAATACTTTTCGCTTTCTTTCATCATGTCCTAATACTTCTGAATACACCTCTTGAATTTCGATATACCTCCTGAACTTCAATATTCCTCCTGAACTTCAATATACCTCCTGAACTTCAATATACCTCCTGAACTTCAATATTTCTCCTGAACTTCAATATACCTCCTGAACTTCAATATTCCTCCTGAACTTCAATATTCCTCCTGAACTTCAATATACCTCCTGAACTTCAATATACCTTCTGCACTTCAATATATATCTCCTGCACTTCAATATATATCTCCTGAACTTCAATATATATCTCCTGAACTTCAATATTCCTCCTGAACTTCAATATCAAAAGTAATTCCTAAGAAAGAAAAACAACTCCGGAATGATGATTAGTCGGGGTTGAATTTGATGCTCGACTGCATGATGATATAAGAATGTGCCATCAAATGAACAAATATATCTGTAATAGAATCCCCCAACTGTGGAATGTGAACTTTGAATGAGATTTATCGACCAATACCAACCGGAGTTGGATTTTATCTACCAGCCGGAGTTGGATTTTGTCTACCAACCGGAGTTGGATTTTATCTACCAATCGGAGTTAGTGGTAATTGATAATAAATGATGAAGACTTCCTCGGAGCTGACCAACAAATTGTTGGGAATAAGATAATAAAAATGCTGGAGACTTCCTCGGCGCTGACCAACAGATTTGTTGGGAATAAGATAATATAAATGATGGAGATATCCTTGGAGCTGAATAAGATATAATAAATGCAGGATACCTCCTCGGCGATGACCAACAGATTGTTGGGAATAAAATATAATATAAATGCAGGATACCTCCTCGGCGATGACCAACAGATTGTTGGGAATAAAATATAATATAAATGCAGGATACCTCCTCGGCGATGACCAACAGATTGTTGGGAATAAAATATAATATAAATGCAGGATACCTCCTCGGCGATGACCAACAGATTGTTGGGAATAAGATATAATAAATTCCGGAGATATCCTTGGAGCTGAATAAGATTATAAATATTTGTCGAGCTCCATGCTGAAATGAGAATAGAATATGCATCCAAATAGATATAAAGAATAATTAAAAATAATAAAGTGCCTCGCCAATCCGTCGAGGTAGAATCATATAATGCCGAACAAGAATAAGATCTTTCAGAACATAAGAATATGGCCGATAATGTTGTCAGGCCTGCATATAAATAAGAATTACCCCGACCAACTATCCGTTGGGGGTGAAATATAATAAATGTTATAGTTCTCTTCAAAGCTGAATATGATAATAAGTATCTCGCCGAGCTCCACGTTGAGATGAATATAGAATATGAATCCCAATGGATATATAGAATCATTTGTGCTGGAGCAGATATCTGGGCCTGAATATAAATAAGAATTACCCCGACCAACTATCCGTTGGGGGTGAAATATAATAACTGTTGTAGCTTTTCCTCGGAGCCGAATATATATAGAGAGAAGAAATTTTTTCGAGCTCCATGCTGAGATAAATATAAAATATGAATCCGAACGGATATAGAATAATTTGTGCTTCAGCATTCGTCGGCATTGAATCTTGTGCCTGTAAAAATTAATAATTTGCTCTACCATATGTGTAGGCTGAATTGATTAGTCATGAGAATAATTTACTCATCCAATCAATATATGATATGTATCAGCATAAAAATTTCAAAATATGAAATAATATGTTTTATGCCAAATGTGTGTGAGATGGATAAATTATTATCAAATATGCATCATAAATAAGACGTAAAGTTTTTTGTAAATTTATTTAATCTCCAACAACCAATCAGGTATTAGTTGCTGTTTAAAAATATTTTTGGGGTGATCATAAGTTAAAAAAGACTTAAACCCCTTGCTTGTCCCCAAGCCGAACTCGTGTTTAAAGAAATATCAGGGGTGCTTAGCATTTTTTAATACCCCAAGATTCTACTGCTGCCGACAAACGACATGGATGTTGTCGACCAACATTTAAGGATATCTCAAGTTATAGAATATATGGTTGGATGACCAGAATATCTCGAATCTTGAGATCAAAAAATAACATTCAATGTAAAATTTAAGCCTTAAGAATGTTAATTAAATGAATAAATATATAACCCACTAGATCGTGTGATTTCGTCAAAGAAACCTTGTGATGTGATGAAGGAGGGGCCAACATATCAAATTTGTGCCCAAAGTCTTGATATGGTCATGATTGTTTTACTGATCCTCTTTTACAAGAGGTGAGTAATGATTTTTCAGGTGAGAGAAAATTATTTTTTTATATTGATCCCTTCCTATTCCCAATTTGGAGAGATAAAAATATGGTGAATGATCGAAATTATTACCAAATTTATATAAAAAATCAATCAATTTGACTTTATTGACATAGATGGAAGATGAACCAAATTAATTATATAATTCATAAAAGCGAATGCAAAGAGACTCAAACTTAAAGAGAGAGAGAATATATATGGGTCATGATTTCCATGAGAAGACTTTTCATTGTCTTTAACCTTTTCCCATTCTTTTATTAAAAATATGATAGGAATTTGAATAGACATCAAATATCTTACAAAATTTATTTCAAAATCAACAATGAAAATGATCAAATCTTATCATCGTCGTATATATTGGCATATATAATCATTTAAAATATTTATTTCATGATATAAAATTAAAACTTGAGAATCAAGCAAAGAATTATGATTTATGAAATCAACTATTTTTCAGATTTCTAAATAAGGATGAATCTAACAGTTATGATTTAAAAATCATGAGATGCAACATTTTGCAGATAAAAATTGGACAATTAATTTATGTATATAAACATAAAAATAATGATTGAATCAAAAGATTTATGTATAATTGATTATACGTAGAGAAAATAAAAACTTAGCTTTTGGTGGAGAACAACGCTTGTAACACGTTCCCACATACGGCGCCAATTTGTTGATGTAAAAAACTAGATTGCTCTAATTATTCAATCACAGATAAATAAATAAATAAGACAAAGATTTTTAAAGTGGTTAGGCTAGGAATAAAGCCTACGTCCACTATTATGTTATTGCTGAGTGTTTGTAGAATTCTTGATTACAAGTTCTCTCAAGAAATTCCGGTCCCTTTGAATGAGGGAGATACCATGTATTTATAGACCTGAGGCTTACATATGAAAGGGTGGTGCATTAAATGATATACATATGAAAGGTCCTTGAGGCTATCATCTGAAAAGGGTAACTCATTTAATGTTCTTCAAGCGTGTGCGTCAAGATGATAAGCAGTCAATGAACAGTTTTGAACTGTTGGTTATCTGGCAATCAATGCTATGGTCGAGATGCAGCTCGAACCGCCTTAGTTGCTCGTCGTTCAGGAGTTCATCGGAGCGCTGGAGTTCCTCGGAGTGTTGTAGTTCCTCGGGGTGTTGTAGTTCCTCGGGGTGTTGTAGTTCCTCGGGGTATCCTTGTTGCTCGGAGCGAACATGACTTGGTCGGGGGAAATAAACTTCCTCGTTGTTATTGTGCCATGTAGATTGACACGTGTCTTCTTATTATTGGTCCACGTCAGTAGATTAAATTTGGTATCAACAGGAATAATCCTCACCTCTCAACTAAATGCACAACCTAGCGCAATGTCATTTAATGATAACTATGCATTACTACAAGAGAAACAACTAAATTCCAACTCAATAAGCTTACATTTTAGTTTTTCACAATATGACTTCACAAGTCCATTTCACTTTAGGAAACCTATTCCAAAATAGTTGATTTATAAAATGCTTTAGCCATTTATAAAATGTCACATTAGAGAGAATAGTTATAATCGCAATATATAACGATTCTAAGACCATCCTTCCGGGAGTCACCCCACTAGATGCGCCCCTAAATAGCTATCATCTTCCAGGGCCTATCACCAAGACGACCTGGGCATCCTCAATCGCATCACATGGGAAGTGTCCATATACCTACGACAGCGAGTCATAACCATACCCGAAATTACCTCATTTCGAATAAAATAACATCACAATATAACAACCAGTCCTATGGTCGAGAACTATATTCACCCTGCATTCACTAGCCAAGGGACTTCACCTCATTCGCATAACTTCCCTTATGATATCAATTAGAGAGGTATGTATATACAAATAAATATTCACAAGATATTCCAATTAAAAAAATGTACATTACATTATATGCGGAGCCATATGTGTGTAAAGACGTAAAACACATCTTCATATTAATCTCCATGAATTAATAACAACCCTATAAACCATCAAGTATAATGATACCTCATCCCAACGCTAAAAGTCCCCAATTATATAACCCTACTTCCCCCTAGTCCTAGACTAGCTCACTATATGAAAACGACTCCTACCTTCATCTAAAAACTAATTAATCAATTCCCAACCTAAGCTCGAACACTCCATTTCGAGCCTAGTTTCTCGATTCCCTTAATTCTAGACTCTAATACTCTAGTTTTACTTCATGCAAGAAGATTCCTAGGTCTAAACCTTAAAAGAAATGAGCTAAGGAAAACTAAAGTTTTTGGGTGAAAAATAGGGACCGATCGACCGGCCCCTGACCCCCGGTCGATCGCTCTTCTAAGGTTTTGCCTTGGAAGAAATGTAGTAAGCCTAATCCTTAATGCCCGGTCGACCGCACTTATAAAATATGCCTATCGAGAGAAGAAGTGGGCTTTTTTTAGGCCCGGTCGATCGGGCTCTGGACCGCGATCGACAGGCCTCATCAGATCTCATGGACAAACCCTATCTCTAACAACCCAAACCCAAATCCTTCACCTTATTTTCCTCCACTTCTCTCATTCTCATCATCTAGCAACATTACCAAATCATTTCTACACAACAATAAACCAATATAATCAACTCAACTCTTACAAACATCAAATCTAAGGGTTAAACACCAAGATTTCTCAAAACCCATAATTTGTTCAATTCTTCCAAATACACAACTATCACTACAATTTATCCACATAAAATCATACATTTGCAAGTTAGAAACTTGCCTTATGGTTGTAGTCAATGTTGTTGGAAGATGTAAATTCCCATTTACTCTAAATTCCAACTTTAAATGTTACTACACAATTAAAATGACTCGTAACAACATAATTAAGTCATAACCGGTCAATAGTACCAGGAACCCAAAAATACAACATCATACTTATTTTGACTATCTCGACCATTTCTGGACTAACCGTACCCTCTAAATTGGCATCCGAGATAACATAAATCATTTCATGTTTCAACATCATTTTAAATCATAACCGTCGCTTAAAGCACAACGACATAATAAACATAATATGATGCTATTTACATTCACTTAATAGTAAATATGCAAAACTCAGTAAATATTATCTCTTAAATCACTTAAAATAATATTTACTCCAACTTCCTTTATTTTATATAATTAACTCGCAAGGCAAATTAATATAAAAACAATTACTAAAAACTAAGGGGTATTACATACTCCCCCCCTTATAAGGGAATTTTACCCTCAAAATTTCAAGTGTACCTTGTAAAAAGAGGTGTGGATACTTATCTCGAATATCGTCCTCACGCTCCCATGTCGATTCCTCGGCATTGTGATGTCTCCATTGGACACGAACCAAGGGCACCACCTTCGAACTTAGCCTACGCTCTCCATGATCTAAGATTGCAAATGGTTGTTCCTCGCATGAAATATCAGGTTGCAATTCGATATCATCCAAAGGAATGTTCCAGTGAGCTCCATCACACCTTTTGTACTTCTTCAAGGATGAAACATTAAACACTTCATGAATCTGTTATAGGCATTTCGGTAAGGTGAGTTGATAAGCTACGGGGCCTACCTTAGCAATAATGGGAAAAAGGGACTACATAGCGAGGCGCAAGCTTGCCTTTCTTCCAAAATCACATTATGCCCTTCATTGGCGACACCCGTACCAAAACTAGGTCTCCTACCTCCAATTCCAAATTCCTTCTATTCGCATCGGCTTAAATCTTTTGACGGTCGGATGCGGTTGCAAATAAGCTCATTCTTTGAAGAGGTATCTTGGATCATTTCAGGTCCAAGGAGCTTATTATCTTCTACTTCCAACCAACAAGTACGTGAACTACACGGTCGACCATATAATTCTTCATAAGGTGCCATACCTATTGTGAATTGGTACGAATTATTATAATCAAATTCGACCAAAGGATGGCATTGCTACCATCATCCTTTGAAGTCAAGTACACACATTCTAAGCATGTCCTCCAACATCTGGTTGACTCTTTTCGTTTGTCAATCTATTTACGGGTGGTAGGAGGTACTCATCTTCAATTCGGTTCCCATTGCTTCTTGAAAACTTCGCTAAAAATGGGACACAAAAATCTTATCTCGATCAGATACTATATTGATGGGTACCCTATGGAGTCTCACAATTTCCGTAATAAATAGCCAGGCGTAATGGGCCGTATTGAAATTCATACGTACCAGTATGAAATGTTCCAACTTGGTCAGAAAATCGATGATAACCCAAATGGAATCATGACTACTTTGTGACATTGGCAATCCCGTGATAAAATCCATCGAGATACTCTCCCACTTCCATATTGGTATTTCTAAAGGTTGTAACAATCCTGTTGGTCGCTGATGGCCTACTTTCACTAATTGACAAGTAGTACATTGGGAAAAAAATTCAGAGATGTCCCTTTTCATACCCGCCCACCAATACTGACGGTGCATGTCTTGGTACATTTTGTCTCCACCAGGATGTACTGCAAATATGGACCCATGAGATTCAGTCATAACGGCACATCTCAAATCTCCCTCATCCGGGATAATAAGTCTCACATGTAAACATAACCCACCCTCAGAACTTATAAAGTGGGACTCCGCTCCCACGGTTAATAACTAGCGTATTCGATCTTGGCGATCATTATCCCTCCCATGAGCTTCCACAACTCTCGTCACAATCGCAGGAGCAATGGTCAAAATTGACATAAACTCCCTTGCTACAGCATCCTCCTGGCTAAGTTCTTTCCATTTAGCCTTCCATACCTTCGCTAACTCCCCCTCGGGTTTTTGACTCAGGGCATCCGCTACCATATTAGCCTTGCTCGGGTGATAATGAATATCAAATTGTTGGTCCTTCACAAACTCGAACCATTGACATTGTCGTATATTCAAATCCTTCTGCGAGAATAAATATTATAACAATTTGTGGTCCGTGAAAAGACTAAACTTCTCCCCCAAGAGGTAATGTCTCCATTTTTTCAAGGCGAACACTACTACAGCAAGCTCCAGATCATGCACGGGATAATTCTTCTCATGGGGATTTAGCTTGCGAGAAGCATAAGAAATGGACTGATGCTCTTGTTGCAACACACCTCCCAATCCTTGCAGAGACGCATCAGTAAAGACTAAATAGTCTACCCTTAGTCTTATTAACATGAGTACTGGAGTAGAAGTCAACCTATCCTTAGACTCATCAAAAGCTAGCTGACAAGAATCTTCCCAAATAAACTTCACTCCCTTCCAGGTTAGATTTATCAAAGGGCTAGCTATCTTAGAAAAACCCTTAATGAAACAGCAGTAATAGCTAGCCAAACCCAGAAAACTACGAATCTCTATGGGCGTCGTAGGCTGACCCCATTCCCTCACCGCACAAACTTTAGTTGGATCTACCGAAATGCCCTCAGTTGTCACAATGTGACCCGAAAATTGCACTTCCTATAAACAGAAACCACACTTTTTGAACTTAGCATACAACTGATGATCCTGTAGCGTTTGCAGGACCAATCGTAAATGTTTACCATGATCGGATTCAGTCTTAGAATAGACTAAGATGTCCTCAATAAACACTATTAAAACTGGTCGAGGAAGTCTTTAAACACCCTATTCATAAGGTCCATAAATATAGCAGGAGCATTGGTTAGCCCAAAAGGCATGACAAAAAAATCATAGGACCCATATCTAGTTAAGAATGCAGTTTTTTAACACGTCCTTCTCTCAAATCCGCAGATGATGATACCCAATGCTCAAATTTATCTTAAAGAAGTACGACGCTTCCCTTAATTGATCAAATAAATCATCGATCCGAGGTAACGGGTATTTATTCCTGATGGTAACCTTATTTAATTCTCGATAATCAACACATAACCGAAGGGAACCATATTTCTTCTTCACAAACAACACAGGAGCACCCCACGGCGAAGTGCTACGCCAAATAAATCCTTGTTCTAACAACTTCTGAATTTGATCCCTTAACTCCCTCATTTCCACTGGAGCCATACAGTGTGGAGCTCTAGCAACCGGCTGAGTTCCCGGCGCTAAATCAATTACAAACTTAATCTCACGAATTGGAGGTAAACCCAGAATCTCCTGAAAAACATCCTTAAAGTCTCTAACAACGGGAATCGAATCTAAGAAAATGACTATATCACGTGAAGTGTCCTCAGCAATACAATATAAATACGTGCTCGAACCTCCCTTCGAAAGAGGCATAGCCAGTGGAAACATTTATTTCCCCGAAATGGCAAAGACTATACCCCTCCCATAAGAATTTACCATAGCACGATATTTCACCAACCAATCCATACCCACAATAACTTCATACGCGGCCCGATCTAGGACGAGTAAATCAGACTCAAAATGCAAAT
Organism: Sambucus nigra; assembly: GCA_949130495.1. Taxonomy (NCBI): domain Eukaryota; kingdom Viridiplantae; phylum Streptophyta; class Magnoliopsida; order Dipsacales; family Adoxaceae; genus Sambucus; species Sambucus nigra. Next base: position 337,393,211 of record OX422216.1, read on the forward strand.
TATTAAGGTCTATCCCTACCCTTTTACAAACAAAGAATATAAGCGAACCATCACCTATAGAAGATTTGACACTAGTAAAGGTACTATCCACAGACTTAATCAACCCCGTCTATTGAGAAAAATGTCTAAAAATAAATGAGTGCATTTATCCCGTATCAAATAACACACGACCCACATACCCGTGAATGGAAAACTTACCCTCGATAGTTAGCGGCACAGGCAGGATTGGAGGAAGTAAAGCATCCTGAATATGATAAACACGCCCATACTGTAGTTGCCCCAGTTATAGAGGGTCGGCTGAAATAGGCGCTGGTGGAGGTAGATGTGCGTGCTGATGTTGTGGACCCCTAGGCAATTGTCCCCTAATCAACTGTGGACAAGCCTTTTTAAAGTGACCCAGTTCCCCACACTGAAAGTAGCGGCCCATCATATTCTTCGGATAAAATCCTCGATTATTTTGAAACTGCCCCATGCCTTAACCCGGATGTCCTCGACCCCCATTATTACCTCGGCCTGCTTGGCCTTGCTGGCCCACCTACTGCTGCTGGTCACCCTGACCGTGCCTAAAACCACCTCCACCAAAATTAAATCCCCCAAAACATTGTCTCTTGGACGAATCCCCCTGTTGGGTGTCCTTCTCTTTCTGCTTGCTTCTCGATGGTTGTGATGAGGGTAGTGCTCCACCAATACCATTACCTCCTTTCACATGCAGACGGTGATCTTGGAAATGAAGAAATGTCGCATTAATCACGTCACCAAATGTTTGTAAAGATGGATTTCCCAACAAGTGTTGTTGTATCCTCCAATGCAAACCTCCAATAAACTTTGATATCCTCCTTTCCTCCAAAATTACTTCATCCGGCACAAAGCTTGCTAAACGAGTGAATTCCTCTTCATACTCCGCAACTGAATGTTCCCCTTGTACCACATCCTGGATTTTCCTCCTCATCTCCTTTTAGACTGTGAGAGGAAAATACTTCCGGTCAAACAAAAACCAAAAGTCCAATATAGACATGGTATCCCTTTACTCTGGTGTGGTCACCGACTACCACCAGTGTAAAGCTTCTCCTACTAGTTTGAAAGTGGCAAGGATCTGCTTTCGTTCCCCGCTACACTCTACCATTCGGAGATGACACTGCATATCTTTCTTCCACTAGCTTGTTACTATCACATCAAAACCACCCTAAAATTCTGGCAGGTGACCTTTCAAGAAATATTCTATAACTCTCTCCCACGGGGAAGATCCCGCATGGGCTTGCACCTATGGTAATACCGATTGGTTGGCTTGAGGAAATTATAAAGCCATGGCAGTCATTGCAGCCTTGACTGCCTGGGAGACGATGTTAGCCACCTCCGTGGCATTAATCGTTCCTTGCTATGGTGGGGTTTCTACACTATCTTCTATAACTCGATTTCTCTTCGCTGGGCGACCTCTTCTAGGCAGCATTTGAGGCGAAGAAACAACTGAATCAGAATACAATTTTAAAAAATTTATCTTTGTAGAAGATCGCAAGCATATACAAACAAAACAATCCTAACAATAGGGTTGTATATTAAAGAATGCTACGGTAGAACGTGATAACTCCGCATAGATCCTAAGGACTCTAGAACCTGATGCTCTGATACCATCTGTGACACCCTGCTCATTAAAATAAGAGGTGGCCATCCCGATACTCCAATAAATATGGGAATTATAGATGGTCCATTCTTAGCATCACTGTCATGAAAATAATAATACGAGATAACCACCAATTATTTTAGAAAATGGATGTCAAAATAATTTTGTAAGTTTAAAGAAAACCATCCAATTTAATATGAAGGTGGATATAAATAAAGATGGGTAACAGTTTCACAATCATACACAACATAATAACCGAATAAGCTATCGATTAACAGACCAGTACAAGCGGTTACACTGAGTATTAAAAATAAATATCACAGTATATAAGCAAGTACAAAACTTGGTCAATATGCTCGAATGTTTAGACTGATCATAACTAGAGTACACAAAAGATAGACGCATCTATAACAAATATCCTACAACATCCGCAAAAATGTTATAGCTCCTGGACAGTTGGAAGGAAGGATCAACACGGGCGTCCTTACGGCGGAGCACCTGGGCATAAAAGAAATCCATACAAGATAAAGAGATAGAAACGGGTCAGGGCCTGGTTTGATATGATATATATGTGAATAAAATGCATGACAGTTATGAATATATAACAACATGAACAAGCCTATCTCGCTCTTCATATTAAGAATAAACCTCACTCCTAAACTAAATGCACAACCTAGCGCAATGTAATTTAATGATAACTATGCATTATTGCAAGAGGAATAACTAAATTCCAATTCAATAAGCTTACATCTCAGTTTTGCACAATATGACTTCACAAGTCCATTTATCTTTAGGAAACCTATTCCAAAATATTTGATTTATAAAATGATTTAGCCATTTATAAAATGTCACATTAGATAGAATAATTATAATAACAATATATAATGATTCTAAGAACATCCTTCCAGGAGTCACCTCACTGGATGCGCCCCTAAATAGCCATCATCTTCCAGGGCCTATCACCAAAACAACCTGGGCATCCTAAATCACGTTGCGTGGGAAGCGGCCATCTACCTTCAATAATGTGTCATAACCCGAAATTACCTCACTTCGAATAAAATAACATCACAATATAACAACTGATCTTATGGTTGAGGACTATATTCACCCTGCATTCACTATCGAGGGGACTTCACCTCATTCGCGTAACTTACCTTATGATAGAATTTAGAGAGGTATGTATATACAAATTGATATTCACAAGATATTCCAATTAAAAAAATGTTCATTATATTATATCCAGAGCCATATGTGTTTAATGATGTAAACCACAACATTCAATTATCTTCATGTTAGTCTCCATGAATTAACAACAACGCTATAAGCCATCAAGTATAATATTACCTCATCCCAACTCTAAACGTCCCCAATTATATAACCCTACTTCCCCCTAGTCCTAGACTATCTCACTATATGAAAAGTACCCCTACCTTCTTCTAAAAAGTAATTAATCAATTCCCGACCTAAGCCCGAATACTCCATTTCTAACCTAGGTTCTTGATTACCTTAATACTAGACTCTAATAAATTAGTTTTACTACATGCAAGAAGATTCCTAGGTCTAAACCTTAAAAGAAATGAGCTAAGGAAAACAAAAGTTTTGGGGTAAAAACCAGGGGACCGGTCCCTAACCCCCGATCGACCGTGCTTCTAAGGTTTTGCCTTAGAAGAAATGCAGTAAGCCTAATCCTCAATGCCCGGTCGACCGGTCATGAGACCATGATCAACCGTGCTTCTAAAATATGCCTATCGAGACAAGTAGTGGGCTATTCTCTTTAGGCTCGATCGATCGAGTTCTAGACCGCGATCGATCGACCTCATCAGATCTCATGGACAAACCCTATCTCTAACAACCCAAACCCAAATCCTTCACCTTATTTTCCTCCACTTGTCTCATTCTCATCATCTAGAAACATTACCACAACATTTCTACACAACAATAGACCAATATAATCAACTCAACTCTTACAAACATCAAGATCTAAGGGGTTAAGCACCAAGATTTCTCAAAACCCATAATTTGTTCAATTCTTCCAAATACACAACCATCACTACAATTTATCCACATAAAATCATACATTTGAAAGTTAGAAACTTGCCCTAGGGTTGTAGTCTCAAATATTCTCTTCCTTTTCTCTCATTTTTCTCCTAAATTCTCTCTCTCTCTCTCTCTCTCTCTCTCTCTCTCTCTCTAGGTTTAGAAGATATAAATGAGAATAGATGTTGTTGGAAGACTTAAATGCCCATTTACACTAAATTCCAACTTTGAATGTTACTACACAATTAAAATGACTCGTAACAACATAATTAAGCTATAACCGGTCAAAAGTATTCGTAACCCAAAAACACAACATCATACTTATTTTTACTATCTCGGATATTTCCGGACTAATCGTGCCCTCTAAATTTGCATCCGGGATAACATAAATCATTTCATGTTTCAACATCATTTTAAATCATAATCGTCGCTTAAAGCACAACGATGCAATAAAACATAATATGATGCTATTTACATTCACTTAACAGTAAATATGCAAAACTCAGTAAATATTATCTTTTAAATCACTTATAATAATATTTACTCCAACTTCCTTTATTTTATATAATTAACCCGCAGGGCAAATTAATGTAAAAACAATTACTCAAAAATAAGGGGTATTACACAAACCAAGCAGGATGAATTTCAGGAAAAATCCCCTTAGGGGAAAACCCTTTTCTATTTCACTATAGTATGCAAATCATAACTTAAAATTACTATAGAGAAATACAGATAACATTTTCAGATGAATCTCCCAAATCTGATCCTTCATCTTCGTTCAGTAATGGTTCTAATGATAACCACAAGATCAACAGTGGAGATGCATTCTCCACAAGGGAAACTCCAAGATGAAGTTATGTGAGGTTTCAAAGTGATTCAAAAAAAAAATATGGGAGGTTATGTGCGAATCAAAATGTGTTTTGCCTTTTAAAAGGTTAGACTTTTGTGTAGAAGGTTTGCAGAAAATGAGGTTTTAAAAGTCTTGCAAGTTACCTACAAGAAGTAGGTTTTTATAGGAAAACACAAAAATCGAAGCGGAGTCAAGTTGTTCGAATTAGATCAAAGCATCGTTCGAACGAGATATGCATCTCAATAGAATCATGCTTCTAACGACCTTCTCCTGACCTGAATAAAACCAAAATAGTACACCCACATTTGAAGCAGTTCAATATAGGTCATCAAACAAGACTTCGAAAGAGATTGTTGGGTCGTTTAAACGATATGTCCATCTCATTTGGAAAAACAACACGCAAAAATTTTATTTTTAAAATAAAGACCAACCTTGTTTCGAAAAATAAAATAAAGTAAAATACTTCCAATATATTTATGAAAAACAACGAACTCCAAAACATAAAACATACCCATATAACATGGAGTTGTGGAGAATGTCGAAGATGTACGTGGAGCACAACGAAGCTTAGTAGTGCACATTAGAGATGCACGTTGCCACATGTTCGGATCATTGACGTCGTGGATGATCGTGGAGATGTGCTATGCCATAACGAATGCATCGAGATATGTCATATATAATGTAAATTATAAAACTATGACAAGTCCTAGATTTTTGGGATAGTGTCAGAAAAATTCCCGTACAAAGTTATTTTTCTTCACCCCACCACTAATTCTATTAACATATTTGCGTATCACTTACATCTACTTATAAAGTTGATTGACACACTTTTTTTATTGTAGCTGTAATTTTGATAAATTCACCTCATTTAGTAGGAGAAGTAAAAATATTGTGCAAAAAATAATGGGTGACGTGAATTTTATTCTCAAAAGACAACAAAGGTGAAATATTTATTGAATGCATTCAAGATTTTTCTAAGAAGTTACACCAATAATAACTCAACCCATATTGCCTTCTAAATTTTTATTTGATCATGCTATTAACAAAATAATTTTTTTCTCAAAATATTAATATTGAAACATAGATTCAAATGGAGATGAATTACATCTTCCTTTTGTTATGTTACAGTAGCATAATAAGACCATATCTATAACCTGACAAATATTAATTAAAGATAAGTAGTAAAAAGAAATACCAATCATGAAAAGATAAATATTAGTTAATTGATAATGACTACAATTTATTTAATAAATACACAACATATACTAACTGATTGAAATACTCATAATTTATATGAATTATTGTAAATTTGACCTAAATTAAAATACTTTAGTACGATGATGGACATGGGGGAATTTGCTTTCTAGTTAAGATGGGAATATGTACACATCATATATTAAGGGGGAAATTTTGGTTGAAGATGAGAAAAAATAAAAATCGTACAAAAATTTTCCAACCTAAAAATGTAGGGGAAAATAAAGTTAGATTGTAATAATGGGAGCAAGACTCATATTATACAAAGTTTGCCAGCTGTGTATTTAGGAGGCACGAAATTTATGAAGTTATGTGGTATACAAATTATGATAGACTTAAAAATAGTGTAAATTACAATTAAAAATAATTTTGAGTAAATTAGTATAAATTTAAATACTAAAGTATGAAAGTATATTCTTATTAACCACTAGGATTAGCTTCATCGCTAAGGCTCTCACCCTCATCAAGAAGGTTAATGGTTTGATTCCCCCATCCATTCCCCCTCTGCTTAAAAAGGTATAGGGTTATTAATTTTTTTAGTGACATATGGAATTATATTATCACATATTTGAAAATTGCGGAGTTTGTTAAACAAATCCTAATTTCTATGTACATGAGTACACCTCTCTCTTTTTAGAAAGTAAATTTAAACCACTCTTATATCTTTCTTAACACTTACTAAGGAAAAGTACAATTTTATCTTTTATAATATAAAAATTTATGTTAATTAATTATTTATAATCTACATACCTTGTGGGTTTCTTTAAATTTTCCATTAAAAAGACAATCGACATCACTTATACATATTATGGCATTGTTCATTATATTTATACATGTTTGATCTCATCATTTACAATAAATAGATTCCCCTTTTCATGGCGGATTGGTGATAATTTGGTAAATATGATGTGTGTGGCCATCCCCCGATATTCGCGGCGGGAGGGACGAAGAAGAGGGGTGTCTTCAACGTCGAGAGGATCTTTGTCCCGCGCATCCCTCTAGAGAGCGCTTCGACCGGTGTCGATGATGAGGTAAAAATGTAGAGAGATGGATTCACCAGTCTATTTTACTCAAAACAGACAAAAGAAAAGGGAGTCGTCCCGAAGGACGACATCCAAAGACATACTGATACATACGAAACCAAAATGATTCGAAAAGGGTCCGGAGGGTAAGTTATGATATGGGAAGGTGTTAGGAACCCATTCTGCCCTTAAGGTTTCTCATGGGTTATTGATATTTTCCTTTATTACCCCGTGATATGTGTGCATGGGTATATATAGTGGAGATAGGAATCATTGACTTCTATCATGGAAGATAAAGCGAGTCTTCCGTAGTAATGTTAAAAATAATATTAGAAAATAGGATTTATGCGATTATCCTAGTGTTGATCATTATCAGGGAACGATAACGCATACAGAATAATTAGCCATCAAGAACAAATATATATATATAGAGTTTGTGAGAGTTAAGTTTAAAGAATATAGAAAAAATAGTAAAAAAGTAGGAAAAGGACTCGAGTCTCGAGTTTTACCCCGAGATGCCTACCTAGCCTTATAGAGGCATCAAAGTACACATAGTTAGTATGAAAAATGAGGGGTGGGATTTATCCCATAAATCCAATTGGGGACTTATCTTATATGTGTGTGTGCGTAAAAAAGTGTTTTAGTTGTGAGAAAAGTGTGAGAATTCCCGTTTGGAATATATGAGCAAACCTTTTTTTTCTTATTTTTTGGGTTTATTTATATTAAAATAGGAGATGTGCAATAATACTAAATAAAGAATATATTAGGATATGTGAGATGAGAGAATAAAAGTGCTAAGTAATAAAATAAGTTAATGTGAATTTAGGAGAATTTGAAGAGAGTTGAGAAAGTTGGACCTTCTTGAAGATCTTGAGCTTGTTCTTGAATGTTGGAGAGCAGCCTTTGCACTTGGATGATGATAAAGGGTAGTTAATTCACCAAGTTTGGTGAAAATATGATGAAGGGTGAAGGTTGGAAAGGGATTTGGATGTGGAAATCACGCTGACTTCGAAATAGGTTTTCTGAGCTCGTTGAGAATGATAGATTTCAGATCTTGTACCCCCTTGAAATGAGGTCAGGCCCTCCTTTTTATAGGCCCAGGGCATTGCCGATCGGAATAGCCCTTGTCCTGCTAATTGTCAAGTGTGTTTAGGCACACAACCGATAGGAAGGGTTTGGAACCTGTCGTTTGGCAGTCTCTTTTAGGTTCCTTCGAAAAATCAGTCGTAAAGCGCAAACCGTTGATCCGAATCAGGCTCAGGGAAAACTTTTTGAAAGGTAATTCATATACCTTTGAAAGTATTTGGGACTACTCCTGGGTCTGAGAGTTGACTTTGGATCAAATGTGGCTCTAAAGCGTTCGTCGGTCCTTTGGACGGGGAATCATCGGACGCAAACGAATCGTTTATCCGTATGGTAAGTCAGAATCGCAAATGGGGTGGACCATTGGAAAGGTTAGGAGATGTTCTTCTACATTACAAAGAGTTTGAATCGGTTTGGGGAGTTGACTTTGGTCAACCGGGGCCTGGAAGCATTCGGTGATCTTTCCGAGTAAAACTGATTGTTCGTCCGTACCGTAAGTCTTAATCGCGCTCGGGACAGACTGTTGGAAAGGGGTTTCAGTGACCTTTGAATATTCATTCAATCTCAATTGAGCTTAAGAGTTGACTTTGGTCAAACAGAGTCTGGGAGCATCCGGTGGCCTCCTGATCAAGTTTCGGGGGACAACGGGTCGTTCGTCCGCACCGTAGGTCAAAATCGTGCATGTGGAAAATCGTTAGAAAGGGGTTTTAGTGCCCTTCGAGGATTCATTCAGTATCGATCGAGATGAAGAGTTTGAATTTTGGTCAAATGGGGCATGGGAGTGCTTGGTGGCGTCCTGATCAAGTTTTAGAGGAAAATGGGTCATTCGTCCGCACCGTAAGTCTGAATCACGCACAGGATAGATTATTGGAAATGGGTTTCAGTTCCCTTTAAGGATTCATTAAATCTTTATCGAGCAGAAGAGTTTGACTTTTGGTCAAACCGAGCCTGAGAGTGCCCTATGGCGTTTGGGTCAGTGCCCGGGGTATGACTTAGGTTTGTTGTAATAAAGGGAGGTGCTACGGACCTACAGAGAGGTTAGGGGGTGTTAGAATGGGGTGTCTACAGAGCCTCTCGATGGGTGAGTTTGGAACAAACGATAACCATTGAAAAGACACCACATGATTCTGAGGGCTTGAAGACACCGCAAAATTGCTCATCTTTACTCAAGCCCTTAGAATCAGCTTTGACCCATAAAATCGGTCATCCTCATCCCTAAGCCCATAGAATTGGCTTCGACCCACAGAATCGATCACCTTCATCTTCAACCCCTCAGAATCAACTTCGACCTTTAGAATCGGTCACCCTCATCTTCAATACCTCATAATTGGCTTTGACCTGCTAAATCGGTCACCCTCGTCTTCAAGCCCTCATAATCAGCTTCGACCCATAGAATCGGTCACCCTCATCTTCAAGCCCTCAGAATCGGCCTCGCCAATTCTGAGGGTTAAGGTTGAGATGACCAATTCTGCGGGTCAAAGCCAATTCTGAGGGCTTAAGTTGAGATGGCCAATTCTGTGTGTCGAAGCCAATTCTGAGGGCTTAAATTGATATGACAAATTCTGCGGGTCGAAGCCAATTCTGAGGGTTTAAAGATGAGGGTGACCGATTCTGGGGGTCGAAGCCAATTCTAATGGCTTAGGTTGAGATGACCGATTCTGTGGGTCGAAGCTAATTCTGAGGGCATAAATTGAGATGAACAATTCTGCGGGTCGAAGCCAATTCTAAGAGCTTAGGTTGAGATGACCAATTCTCGGGTCAAAGCTAATTCTGAGGGCTTAAATTGAGATGACCAATTCTGTGGGTCGAAGACAATTCTAAAGGCTTAGGTTGAGATGACCAATTTTTTGGGTCGAAGCCAATTCCGAGGGCTTAAATTGAGATAACCAATTCTGTGGGTCGAGGCACATTCTAAGGGCTTAGGTTGAGATGACCAATTCTGCGGGTCGAAGTAAATTTTGAGGGATTAGGTTAAGATTACCAATTCTGCAGATCGAAGCCAATTATGAGGGCTTAAATTGAGATGACCAATTTTGCGAGTCAAAGCCAATTCTGAGGGCTTAAATTGAGATGGCCAATTCTACGGGTCGAAGCCAATTCTAAGGGCTTAGGTTAAGATGACCAATTATGTGGGTCGAAGCCAATTCTAAGGACTGGAAGATGAGGGTGACCGATTCTGTGAGTCAAAATCAATTATGAGTGATTTAGTTGAGATGACCAATTCTTTCGGTCGAAGCCAATTCTGAGGGCTTAGGTTGAGATGACCACTTCTGTGGGTCAAAGCCAATTCTAAGGGATTAAATTAAGATCCTCTCGGGGAACTCTACTGTGGAAATTACTTCGTGATTTTGATTTGATATGGGTTTCTGATTGGTGGGGAAATCCTCATATCTTTTGGAGACTTTACGGGGTAATAGCCAATCTGATGTTGTAAATTCCACTGGGGAAGTGATTAGGTGGTCCATGGTTAGGACGCTTTTCTTGGGGATACTTCAGGGGTCCTTCGGGGATGTTGTCAGGGAGGAGGTTCACTTGGCTTTTGAGAGTTTAGCTGGGGAAGTATATGTTCCGCTTGAAGGAGTGTGAAATTTTCTTAGTGAAAATGTTCTAAATCCTCCCCGGTATTTCTAGGAATTTTCTGAGGATTTTTCAGGTATTTTCTAGGAATTTTTTTACAAAAATTAAAGGTGGTGCCGGTCGGCATGGTGTGGAGGGTGCCATTTCTACAGTGGTACGGACTTTTGGACTGCCTCGAGAAGGTAAAAGTTCAGTGCCGATCGGTATGTGGGGGTGCAGTGCCGATCGGCATGACCCTTGGCATCCTATAAAAGGGTGGGGGGGTCCCTTCATTTTTCACAACTTCTTGCCTTCTCTCTCTGTAATTTTCTTCTGCGAATCGTTCTAGCATTTCTCAATCTAAAAAATGGCCACTTTCCTGAGCACTATGGTACATTGGGAGTAGTTGGCTGTTGACGACTAGGCAAATGTGGAGTGGAGGGCCAGGGAGCCTCTTGCTTTAGGGAGTGATAACTCTTTTGATGCATTTGAGCCAGTTACGAACGAGCAAACATTATTGCGGGATCTGTCGCATCATCGTTCTTCGAGGGTGGTGAACCCTGGTGGTTATGTAATATAAAAATGACTTTTGGCATTATCTTTTGGTGATTTCCCTTTGTTTTCATGGATTTGACAAGGTCTTTCTTTGACAGCCTGATGTTTCTTTATCGACTATGCTTGCCCTCGGGACGATGGGGCTTAAGGATATCTGGGAGCACCTTCCACCTGTGGTGCATTGGGTAGTATTATTAGCAGGATTTGGAAGGTTGGCATCTGAGCTGGATGAGATGCTTCATTCGACGGAGGTCTTATGCGCTCTAGGGGAGAGGTGGTGGGACACTACCCACACCTTCCATTTTAGCTTCGGGGTGATGACTGTGACTCCCATAGATGTGCAGCAACTACTGGGGCTGGATTATGATGGAGAGAAGATAGAAGTGGATCGTTCCTTGTGGGTGAGGCTGGAGGTGGTGCGGGCGACGCTCAGTGATGTGGGGAGGACAATATGTGGGGACTTTATCTGTTTTTCGCTACTAAGGGATGTTTTGCTGGGCAGGGTGATTGATGTGGAAGACGGGCTGCAGGTTAGACAGATGTCTTGGTTATTCATTTTTCTAGTGCTGGGGGATTTTTGGTGGCATCGAGCGACGACGTTGTCCACTTATGGTTTTTAACATACTTGAGGATGTTTTAAAACATCCCTCTCTATGATTGGGGGAGCCTGACTTTGGAGACCCTTTATTTTTCTCTGGATGCATTTATTTGGTGACTTCGACAGACTTTTACTGGACCCACGTATCTTCTTGAGGTATTCTGTAGTTTGCGCATTTTCCTTTCATGCATTCACATTTTCCTTGTGCGTCTCTTTTTTTATTGTGGTTTCTTGTCTTTGGCAGACGTGGTTCTATGAGGTGATTGGGTGTAATACTCGGCTGATTTCTCTGAAGTATGAGACCGTTGGGGACTTTTTGTGGTTGTATCGGTGGCAGAAGGCTTATCAGCAGTCGAGGAAATCTCTTTCTCTGGAGGCGGTGCGTCAGGTCTTGAATGGCCTGACGACTGATAGGGTAAGATTTTTTCCTTCTTCAGTCTTGGTCTTTGTGTGCTCTGATTCTACATTGGCTTATATCTTCTGGGGATATTTTAGGTTACTTTTTCCCCTTAGGGGACGGATGTTCAAGACACGAGGTCGACTGGGGTGAATGCGCAGATGAGGTGTTTACTGGCACATGATTTCGGCCACTCTTGGTATCTCTGGGAGAGGGTGGTTCGACAAATTGCTGAGGAGGAGGTGGTGGTGCCGCCTACGAGGCCCCCCAGAGGATGCAAGGATTGCGGCAATGATTGGTGAGTCCTATCTGTTGTACACCGATACAGTTGTGCCATATGATTATATGGACTTCATGACGAGTTGGACGATGGCGTCAAGCATATATGATACACTACCCTTACCTTATGCGAGTTTGAGTCGACCAGTGGGGTCCTCCCATAGTGGTGGTGGTCCATCGACATTTACAATGACGGCGACTTCAAAGGTCCCCTTTGTGAGGTTCCATACCCCATCATAGAACATTCGGCGGGTTGATGGAGGGATGGTGCCTATGTTGTATCGTCCTTATGCGATGGACCCGGAGGAGTTGGGCTTAACATAAGAGGTTCTTTATCTTTTGGTACATCTTTTTATTATTCTCTTTTCCTTCTTTTTGGTTTCTTTTGATCTTTTCTGTTCGATACTGATTTGGCCTTTTCTTGCAGCAAGTCCGGGTGTCTACCACTTGGTTTAGGGACATTAGGGATTGGATATCTTCGATGACTGCCCATATTTAGGACGCGGTTCCTCTTCCTTCTTTCTTGGTGCCATCTGCATCATCCTAGGAGGAGTCTAGTTTGGGTAGCGGTGGTGCATCATCACGCCGCAAGGGAAAGAGAGCGCGTTGCAGGGATGGGAGCTCTTAGGAGAGAGAGGGGGAAGAGTAAGTGTGAGAGAGAATGTGGGTTCGGGCTGAGTCCCATTGTTTTTTCTTTTCTTTATTTCCTACAAGATTGATGTAACACAGATAAATATCTATGCAATGTAATAAAGGTTTTTTATTATCTTCTGTTAATGATGAATGAATGCATGCACATGCGCTTTTTACTTTGCTGCTGAGACTGTAAAAAGAAATATTTTTGGGATTTGAAGGAAAGTGTTATTTAAAATGATAATTTATATAAACATGGAAAGGGGGTTTTTGAAATTCTATTGAGAATATCAATTTATTTATCGAGTTTTCTGATTTTGACCAAAGAGGAAAAAGGTAAGTTTCTAAAAACAGGGGGTTGCCAATCGGCAAGCACCTTGTCCTGCCTATCGGCAGGTCAGTCCAGTCCCATCATTTCAGAGCTTTGATTGGTACCCTCTTCAGCCTTTGGTACCTTGTGGGGCAGGGTTCCCTTCGATTTCTGCAGGGATTATGTTTTCTTGTGAGGGTTTTCAAGTATAAAAAGGGATAAGGGTGGAGTGTTTTCATCACACCTTCTCATTCTATCTTTCTTATGAGATGGCACTTCCTGGTAGTGTTGAGTTTGCTAACTACCTCAAGACTTTGGAGGCAATGTGCTCCTATAAAGTCGACTATGATGCTTTCAACATGCGTCAAGTCTCTTTATGGCGTAATCGGCCCATCGAATGGAACATGCTGATGACGGCGGTACAATTTTGGTACCCCGAAGACTATGTATTCCACTTTGTCTTGGAAGAAGTCTGTCCGACTTATGAGGAGTTTTCTACCATATTGGGAGTAAATCCTAGTATGGCGGTTGCTATTCCTGAATTTTCTCGATCTCCCCAGGAGCTGCTGGTTGGACTTCTCCGTGTCTCACCCTCAGCGGGTAGATCCTTAGTTACTGGAGGAATGATTTTATCTTTCGGTGGTGTTGTGGCCCATGAATTTGCAAGAGGTTGGTGATGCTGGATATGCCGGAGTCGTCGTTCTGGGCTTGGTTTCAAAATTGTTGTTGGTGACCAGGGAGCTGTTAGTGGACCCAAAACTTGTAGCTATTACTTGATAGATGTACTACCGTCGCAATCCTGCAGCAGTGATACTAGAGGAGACTCTGAATGACCTGAATGCCTGGCGAGAAGGTCGTTCTGACTTTCTGAGGGGTAGCCCTGTGATGTTGTTCATGTGGTAGTTTGAAAGATTCCACCTAGTGGTTCCTCCAGAATATCCTTTGTCGGTTGTACCCAACTTTTTTTCATGCCATTTCATTAGTGTCGGTCTGGATATCGAGAGCTCGCAGAACTGGTTTGTGGAGCATGGGGCTCTAAATCTATACTGGTTAGTGTCTTAGTGGGGACAGTTGCCGCCTATTCTGGAGCTGGGGGAATACCCATACGTTCGGCTGGTTGGTCTTAGAAAAACCTATTTCTATTTCCCTTGGCAACTTCTGCGCTAATTTGGCTGGGAGCTGTGACACCCCGCCTAATTAAATACCGGGCAATCACTCATTTATTAAATTAAAAATCAAGGTGAACAGTTGGATCATTCTTAGCATCACTGTCGTGAAAATAAATTTCCAATTTAAACACCCTAATAAATTAAGCTAAGTGTCAAAACCATTTTTAACATTCCTTTCAAATTTTAATTAATTATTTTATTAAACTATCAATCCAATAATTTAACATTCAACAACTGGCTACTAACAATAAAACTTAAAGTAAGGCATACATGCTCAATAAATCCCAAAGTAACAATACTAGAAATAACTGAAATACAAATGTCCCAATAAAATAGATAAATAGTGGAAAGGGGGACACATGCCCAATAAGGAGAATGATAAAAGTGGAATCAAGTAAATGAAATCGTCTAAGCAAGTGCCTGCAACTCCCACCTAAGCTGCAGCACGTTCCTTCCAAGGAACCCTAAATAAGACGCCCCTGTGGCTGGGCACCTGTAATATATATATATATATATATATATATATATATATATATATATATATATATATATATACAAGAGAGAAAGAGGGATAGAAACGGGTCAGAGCCCGATAGTGTATATGATTTAAAAATTCGTTCATCAAGTATTTAAATTGATACAGGCCAATGCAACAACATATTAGTGCGACACTCTCTTGAGAAATTCTCGCCTCTCTTCTAATGTGCACTCCTATCACACTAACCTTCCCAATGGTTTATCTCATCATATATCACACTATCCTTCCCCAAGGATTTAACTTATCTTAGGTGACTCTCAAAATTTAAGATTTAACAACATCATGGTTTAAAAAGGATAACATCATTAAGTACAAAACGCTCATTTTAACTTTATTGATTCATAAAGTTTTTTCAATATCATATTATACTTTTCAAAACAAGTATTTCCAATTTGAGTCATTATACATGTCTTACTTACCATAACACAGTAGGCAGTTTCCCATATTTCACAAGTATTTCCAATTTGAGTCATTATACATGTCTTACTTACCATAACACAGTAGGCAGTTTCCCATATTTCAGAAGTTCATATATATATATATATATATATATATATATATATATATATATATATATATATATATATATATATATATATATATTAAATACTCATATAATATATATATTCTAACAGCACCCCACATAAAATTTTATGGTGCGGGCATACTCTGCTATCCAATCCCCGTATCAATCGTACTAAAGGGAATACAAGTTCGGAACCACTCTCGAACTGTATAAATACATACAAAAATAATATTGAGGCGAAGCATAGTTTCCAAGAGGTCAGTACTTACCCTCACGTCTCTTAGGACCGTGACTACCGATTCGATAGCCTGTACCTAGGATTTCTATCTTCTAGGGTACGAGTCAATATCCCCCATAAGGCACATGAGATAAGATCGTCCCAGCGCGGAAACCTCAGGGATAGCAAGTAGCACGGGCATGATTTTAACAAGTATATAATATATGCATACACAATCATATAAATATACCACTTTTACTATATCAATTTAGGTTTATCCAATAACCCACATTCACAACATTTATCCTTATTTTCCCATTATTATTTATCAAGTATAATGGTTCGTTTCTAACTTTAATTCGAAGGGTTTTTCCAACTTACGACGTAACCCTCATGGACTCTATCCTTCCAAATGTACAATTCAGTAGACAACCATTTACGTTCCAACGTAACTCTCTCTTACGTGTCTCTCCCCTTTAATATATACTTACATTATCCCTTATGCAAAATATCCCAAAAATATAGATTTCGCCTTACATTAAAGGATTTTGAATTTTATTTTCAAAGATGAGAATTTCAAACGGTTTCGAAATTTGAATTAAAATGGAGTTTTAATTGAATTTTTTTATTATCTCTAAGAGTCCTCAAAACATAAAACTGTCTAGCAAAAAAATATTAAAAAATATTGAACGGTCCGATCGAGCAGAATTTTTTTCTGTAGCTTCCTCACGTCTTCAGCTAATTCTCTGTAAAATTTCATCCAATTCCAACGATTTGATCATCCGGAATTTTTTTTTAGTGTTTGTATCTGATTAGATATCTTTTCTTAATCAAACTCCTAATCCTTTACATGACAAAGGGTTTCCGGAATATCATATAAATCATCACTACATGAAAATTTCCCATCTCAAATTGGGTTTTTCTTCCATAAATCTCATCCTAATAACTCCTAAACTAATATGGATGATGCATCAACGAAATAAGCAAGATAAACACTTGCCTGGGATTTTCAGAAGTCTGGTTTGGTATTGAATTTGGTGTGGTTGCGTTCCCCGTCTCGCGATCTACGCGTTAGCGGTGGCGGCGGTGCAAACGGGTGAGTTTTGAGCTTTGAAATGCCTTGAGAGCTCTCTCTTCTCCTCTCCAATGGACGTTCTAGTGTTTTGAGTTATCTAACCCTAGGAGATAACCTAAACATCTGATATAACCCCTTTAATTTTCGTGGGTTTAATTACCCAAAAATACAAAATGACTAAAATGCCCTCCCGGGGTACTAATTAGGCCTAAAAACGCCCCGAGACCCAAATCAAACTCCCGGGTATACTTTTCTGACTATCTCGACCCTTCCGGATGCGTTGGCGCACTCAAAATGACCATACGAACATCTTATAAATTATTTACTTTTATTTATCAATATTTAGTCCCGACGCGAAACGGGTGCGTCCCGACGCGACACGGGTGCGTCCCGACTCAAATTTCTAAAATTGTCATTTTATTCACTCGTAACATTTAATATGGCCACTATTATATATTACTTTGCTCATTAGTAATATTCAACAAATTTTTCCATAATTACTAACTCTCATCACGTTAATAATTATAACATAATTAATTTCCGATTTTTTTTATTAAGTAATTAATTCACATTAAATTTAATAAATCCCCAAATTAATATAGCATAAAAATACGGGATATTACGTACTTCACCCCTAATAACAAAATTTCGTCCCGAAATTCGGAAAATAAGGCATACCTGGTAAGAACAAATCTGGATATCTCTCGCGCATACCGGCCTCGCGCTCCATGGTGGATTCCTCCACGTTATGATGCTCCCACTGGACCCGTACTAGTGTAACTATCATTGACCTCAATATCCTCTCACTATAGTCTAGGATAGCCATCGGTCTCTCCTCGTAAGAGCTGTCAGGCTGCAAGTCTATCTCATCTATCGCGATGTGAGTATGGGCCTGATCAAGTGGAAAACCGAGCGCCCGTGTAATACGCTAGTCGTTGTTATCGGCTTCCAACCTCAATACAAAAAAAAACCTAAACTTTTAACTACACTTTTATGGAGTATAGTAGTAAGTCTGGGTATCGAATCCACGGGGAATGTTTTATAGAATTTAATTGATTTATTACTTCTAAAATAAAAGTGAAAAAGATGATGATGGTTGACAAGGGGAAATAAGTTGGAACAAATCTATAAAACTAATTAAAATGAATGAGGAAATAAGTTGGAATACAATCCCCCAATCCCTAGTAATTACCCATTAGAATACTAGAATTGTAAATTATAAATTTGAATGAATCCAGTCTTTATAGATCCTAAGCATTACATATATGAGGTTCAAGCCCGCATCATATGAAATCAAAGATAAATATAAAGCGGTGCTAAATAATTACACGTACATCATATTCTTAAATATCCCAAGTACCTAGGGCAAGAGAGATTAAAAGATCTAGGATGATTGTGAACTTCTCTTACACGATTCTTTCAAATTTAAATTTAAATTATATTTCCTATGTAGATAAATTACATCGGGATGGGTTCATGCATCCCAGCCCTTAAAAATTAGCTAAACATGATGAAAACAAAAGAAAACTCTAACAAACATTGTTAATAATTTGCAAAACAATTGAGAATTGAATGGAAAAATAAAATACCGAATAGAAATTGACACTTGTATTTAGCAAGAGGAGAAAGAGATGAATTTGAATCCAGCAAAACTTCTTCTTCAAACTTACAACTAGGGTTTATGAAAACTTCTACCAAAGAAAACTACAATCTAACTTTCTCTCTCTAATCCTACTCCTACCCTCTAGAATTCAACTCCTTCTCTCTAGAATTCAACTCCTTCTCTCTAGAATTCAACTCCCTTGAAAATGAGGTAGGGCTTGGTCTTTTATAGCACCAAGTTGCACGAATTTGGCATCAAATTTCGCTTGTGGGACAAGTTTTCCAAGAGTTGCACTGCATTAAATGCATAATTAATGACAGAAATTCGCACATCCAGACTCTTCATTATCGCGCAACTTCAAAACATCGTAACTTCTTCACCGTAGCTCGGATTGAGGTGCCGTTTTTTCCAGTATTCTTGTAATTTAGAGCTATTCAACTTTCTAGTTGGCCCCACCTCCGGAATAAGGCTGAAAATTATGAAAATGCCCTTCAACTCTCCATTTCTTGGTTTCTTTCACTATTTTTATTTCTCCTTCGCACTAACTTGCATGAAATACCTGTAAAACACATGAGAAATACAAAAAACACGAAATACTTGCCAAAAAAGGTTAGTAGCATAAATAAGAGACAAATCCAAGATATTTACGTTGCACGGGATCATAAAATACCGAAATTAAGGGGATAAATGTGAAGAATATGTGCCTAATCAGGGCCATATCATCCCGAAGATACCGTCTCAACGAAGAGATGTGGAATACATCGTGAATGCGATGTAAATACTCTGGTAGTCCCAATATGTATGCTACCGTCCCAATCCTCTCAATAATGGGAAATGGTCTCACGTACCTCGGGGCCAATTTCCCTTTCTTCCCGAACCTCATCACTCCCTTCATATGAGATACAAGCAGTAACACTTGGTCCCCCACATTAAAATCCCGAAAGAACCGTTTCGCATCGGCGTAGCTCTTCTGCCTGTCCTGGGCTACTCGAATGCGGCTCCTGATCATCTCAATCCTCGTGGAGGTTTCCGGAATCACCTCTGGTCCTAGCAACTTGTTATCCCCCACCTCGAGCCAACAAGTTGGAGAACGACAAGGCCGGCCATACAAAGCCTCAAATGGAGCCATACCAATCGTAAACTGATAAGAGTTATTATAAGAAAACTCTACCAGTGGAAGATGTGGCTCCCAACCTCCTCCAAAATCAAGAACACACATGCGTAGCATATCCTCTAACATATGATTATTACGCTCTGTCTGTCCATCTGTCTGTGGGTGATAAGCTCAACTCAACCTCAACTCAGTACCCATAGCCTCCTGAAAGCTTTCCTAAAAACTTGATACGAAAATCTTGTCTCTATCTGACACAATATTCAGGGGCACCCCATGTAATCTGACAATCTCAACAATGAACAACTGAGCATACTGACCTGTGGTATAATCTGTTCGCACCGGCAGAAAATGAGCCACCTTGGTTAAACGGTCTACAATCACCCAGATAGAGTCGTGGCCCCGCTGTGATGTAGGCAACCCTGTAATAAAATCCATCGAAATACTCTCCCACTTCCACGCGGGTACTTCCAATGGCTGAAGCAATATTGACGATTTCTGATGGTCCACCTTCACCAGCTGGCAGGTAGAACACTTGGACACGAACTCAGCAATGTCCTTCTTCATCCCACTCCACCAGTATTGCCTCCTCATATCCTGGTACATCTTATCTCCTCCATGATTTATCGCAAATCGGGACCCGTGAGATTGGGTCATCACTGCATGACGCAATTCTGCCCCTTCTGGAACCACTAACCTCCCATTAAACCTCAAACCCCCATCATAACTAACAAAATAGGACTCAGCACCCTCGGCTAAAAGTCGTACAATCTGTTCCTGGCAAAACGGGTCTATGGTTTGGGCCTGTATTACCCTCATAACAATCTCGAGTGTGACTATCATAACAGATATGAAGGAACGAGCTACTGTGTCCTGGTGACCCAACTCCTTCCACTTCGCTTTCCAGACGTCCGATACCTTATTTACCGATCTACGGCTCAACGCATTAGCAACTACATTGTCTTTCCCCGGATGATACTGTATGTCGAACTAATAGTCCTTCACAAATTCTAACCATCTGTGCTGACGCATATTCAACTCTCGCTGAGTGAACAGATACTGCAGTGACTTATGGTCTGTGAACAAACGGAACTTCTCCCCCAATAAATAGTGTCTCCATATCCGCAGTGCAAAAACGACTGCTGCTAACTCCAGGTCGTGGGTGGGGTAATTCTTCTCATGCGGCTTAAGCTTGCGGGAGGCAAAAGCTATAGCCTTCTCTTCCTGCTGAAGTACTCCCCCAAGTCCCCGTAAAGAGGCATCGGTGTAAACCAGGTACTCTACACCCGACTTCGGTAAAGCAAGGACTGGTGCTGAAGTAAGCTTGTCTTTCAGCTCATCGAAAGCCAATTGACAAGCATCATCCCAAACATATGGTACCCCTTTGCGAGTTAGGTTCGTCAATGGACCCGCTATTTTGGAGAATCCCCGAATGAATCTCCTGTAGTATCCGGCTAACCCTAAGAAACTATGCACTTTCGTCGGTGTCGTGGGATGTCCCCACTCCCTCACCGCTGACACTTTACTCGGGTCAACTGCTATCCCCTGTTCAGAAACAACATGCCCCAAGAACTGTACCTCTCGCAACCAAAATCCACACTTCTCGTACTTAGCATATAACTGATGCTCTCGTAAAGTCTGAAGAAACTGCCTCAAGTGCTCGGCATGCTCCTCCTCGGAGTGTGAATATATCAAAATGTCATCTATGAAGACGATGATAAACTGATCCAAGAACTCTCTGAATACTCAGTTCATTACGTCCATGAACACGGCTGGAGCATTTGTGAGACCAAATGGCATCACTCTGAACTCGTAAGACCCATATCTCGTCAAGAAGGCAGTCTTTGAAACATCCTGCTCTCTAATACGTAGCTGATGGTACCCCGACCTCAGATCTATCTTTGAAAAGAAAGTTTCTCCCCTCAGTTGGTCGAACAGATCATCGATTCGAGGCAACGGATACTTATTCCGTATCGTGACCTTGTTCAACTCCCGGTAGTCCACACATAACCTCAGTGAACCATCTCTCTTCTTCACAAACAAGACTGGAGCGCCCCAAGGTGAGGTACTCATGCGAATGAATCCCTGACCTAACAGTTGTTCTATCTGATCTCGTAACTCTCGCATCTCCGTCGGAGCCATACGGTATGGAGCGCGTGCTATCGGTCTCGTATCTAGAAATAAATCTATGACAAAGTCTATTTCTCGACTAGGGGGTAGGCCTGGTATCTCCTGGAATACATCGGAATACTCACGAACGACTGGGATCGAGTCTAAAGGAATCACAACCTCCTTAGAGGCATCATCCTCTATATAATACAAATGAGCGGTCGAACCTCCCTCTGGGTGAGGCATCGCCACTACAAACATCTCTTGCCCCGGAATGGCAAAAAAAATGCTCCCACCAAAGCAATCAATCATGTCTCTATAAGCTACGAGCCAATCCATACCGATAATAACATCATTCTCATGCATATCTAAGACTAACATGTCTACAGGTAATACCAAACTACCAATCTCTACTCCCACTCCCCGGCATATAAAGAAGATAAGCGACCCACTCCCCAGTGGTGAGTCTACACACATCACTGTGCTCTCTGCTATGGCTAACAACCCTAAGGCCTTCGCAAAATGCGTAGCTAGAAAATAATGCGTCGCCCCAGTATCAAACAAAACCCGACCCATAGTACCATGGATAGGAAACATGCCCTCAATCGCGGGTGGTGCATGTGGAGTTGATGCCTAGTGGACGTTATAGACACGTCTGTACTGTAACTACCCCTGCTGCACTGGAGCTGCTGGAATGGCTGGTAGGGGTGGCACCTGGGCTGGAGCTGGGAGGGAAGCTGGAAAAAGTGGTCTCTGTGGCTCATTACGGGCACCCTGCTGCTGTGGGGCCCTATTACCCTCTGGGCAATCCTGGCGCTTATGACCATGATTGTCGTATACAAAACACCGACCTCTGAAGTTACCTCCCCTCTGACCCTGCTGACCACGACCCTGCTAGTCGTTACCTCCCCGCCACTGGCCCTATTGGCCCTGATTAGCACGCTGTTGTCCCTGTTGATTAGGCTGGCCCTGTTGGCCCTGCCTATAACCCACAAATCCCTGCCTGGAATCACCTGAACGGAATCTCTTAGCAGGGTCCCCCTGATGGGAACTCTGCTCGTGTTGACGAGTCTGTCCATGAGATGGTGCCCCACTAGCACTACTACCCCCGGTCCTGCCCTGCTGGCTGGACTCTCCTGCTCTCCTGCTTCCCTGCAGATGGAAGCGGTGATCCTGGCAATGTAGTAACGCATCATTGAGTACATCAGTGAAAGTACTCAGAGATAGATTCCCTATAAGATGCTGACGGATCCTCCAAGCTAACCCGTCCACAAACAACAAAATTTTCATACTCTCAGTAGGTGCCTCATCTGGAACTATGATGAGAAGTCTCGTGAACTCCTCCTCATACTCAACAACGATAGTGTTCTCCTATTTCAAATTCAGTAATTTCCGCCTCATCTCAGTCTGCATGGCGGGTGGAAAGTACTTGCGGACAAAACGCTCCCAAAACGACTGAATAGGGACCGTGTCCCTCTCCTCCAAGGTGGTAGTGGACTCCCACCACTGCAAAGAGGCCCCCACCAGTTTAAAGGAAGCCAATAACTGCCTTTTCACGTCAGTGCACTCATACATACGAAGATGCCGCGAGATGTCTTTCTTCCATTGGCTGACAGTGACGATTTCTGAGCTACCCGAGAACTCACGGCGATGCACCTTTTGAAAAGCGTCCCTAACCCTCTCCCATGCAGATGGAAGCTGTGCTGGTACTGGCGCCACTGCCTGAATCTGGGGTGGAGTCTGCTGAACCACCACTAGCGTCGCATTCACCGCCTGAGCAACAATGGCGGCTACTTCATTAGCATTCATAGTGCCTTGTGCCGGAGCTGCTGGCTGCTCGGCCTGGGCACGCCTGTCCTTCGGTGCACGTCTCGAAGGCATCTGAAACGTGAAGAATTTTATTAGTCTCCAGTCATTATCAAATCCCAAATGACTGGAGACGTAAACGTATAAGAAGGAATACAACAATCCTAAAAATAGGGCTCTATAGCAAAAACGTTAAGCTGAAAGCGAAAATAAGTCGTACAGATCCTATGGACACTAGAACCTGATGCTCTGATACCACCTGTGACACCCCGCCTAATTAAATACCGGGCGATCACTCCTTTATTAAATTAAAAATGATGGTGAACAGTTGGATCATTCTTTGCATCACTGTCGTGAAAATAAATTTCCAATTTAAACACCCTAATTAATTAAGCTAAGTGTCAAAACCATTTTTAACAATCCTTTCAAATTTTAATTATTTATTTTATTAAACTATCAATCCAATAATTTAACATTCAACAACTGGCTACTAACAATAAAACTTAAAGTAAGACATACATGCTGAATAAATCCCAAAGTAACAATACTAGAAATAACTGAAATACAAATGTCCCAATAAAACAGATAAATAGTGGAAAGGGCGACACATGCCCAATAAGGAGAATGATAGAAGTGGAATCAAGTAAATGAAATCGCCTAAGCAAGTGGCCTGCAACTTCCACCTAAGCTGCAGCACGTTACTTCCAAGGAATCCTAAACAAGACGCCCTTGTGGCTAGGCACCTATAATATATACATATATATATATATATATATATATATATATATACAATAGAGAAAGAGGAATAGAAACGGGTCAGAGCTCGATAGTGTATATGATTTAAAAATTCGTTTAGCAAGTATTTAAATTGATACAGGCCAATGCAACAACATATTAGTGTGACACTCTCTTGAGAAATTCTCGCCTCTCTTCTAATGTGCACTCCTATCGCACTAACCTTCCCAATGGTTTATCTCATCATATATCACACTATCCTTCCCCGAGGATTTAACTTATCTTAGGTGCCTCTCAAAATTTAAGATTTAACAACATCATGGTTTAAAAAGGATAACATCATTTAGTACAAAACGCTCATTTTAACTTTATTGATTCATAAAGTTTTTTCAATATCATATTATACTTTTCAAAACAAGTATTTCCAATTTGAGTCATTATACATGTCTTACTTACCATAACATAGTAGGCAGTGTTCCATATTTCACAAGTATTTCCAATTTGAGTCATTATACATGTCTTACTTACCATAACACAGTAGGCAGTTTCCCATATCTCAGAAGTTCATATATATATATATATATATATATATATATTAAATACTCGTATAATATATATATTCTAACAGCACCCCACATAAAATTTTATGGTGCGGGCATACTCTGCTATCCAATCCCCGTATCAATCGTACTAAAGGGAATACAAGTTCGGAATCACTCTCGAACTGTATAAATACATACACAAACAATATTGAGGCGAAGCATAGTTTCCAATTCCAAGAGGTCAGTACATACCCTCACGTCTCTTAGGACCGTGACTACCGATTCGATAGCCTGTACCTAGGATTTCTATCTTCTAGGGTACGAGTCAATATCCCCCATAAGGCACACGAGATAAGATCGTCCCAGCGCGGAAACCTCAGGGATAGCAAGTAGCGCAGGCATGATTTTCACAAGTATATAATATATGCATACACAATCATATAAATATACCACTTTTATTATATCAATTTAGGTTTATCCAATAACCCACATTCACAACATTTATCCTTATTTTCCCATTATTATTTATCAAGTATAATGGTTCGTTTCTAACTTTAATTCGAAGGGTTTTTCCAACTTACTACTTAACCCTCATGGACTCTATTCTTCCAAATGTACAATTCAGTAGATATCCATTTATGTTCCAACGTAACTCTCTCTTGCGTGTCTCTCCCCTTTAATATATACTTACATTATCCCTTATGCAAAAATATCCCAAAAATATAGATTTCGCCTTACATTAAAGGATTTTGAATTTTATTTTCAAAGATGAGATTTTCAAACGGTTTCGAAATCGGAATTAAAATGGAGTTTTAATTGAATTTTTTTATTATCTCTATAAGAGTCCTCAAAACATAAAACTGTCTAGCAAAAAAATATTAAAAAATATTGCACGGTCCGATCGAGATGGATTTTTTTCTATAGCTTCCTCTCGTCTTCAGCTAATTCTCTATAAAATTTCATCCAATTACAACGGTCCAATCGTCCGGATTTTTTTTTATTGTTTGTATCTTATTAGAACTCTTTTGTTAATCAAACTCTTAATCCTTTACATGACAAAGGGTTTCCAGAATATCATATAAATCATCACTACATGAAAATTTCCCATCTCAAATTGGGTTTTTCTTCCATAAATCTCATCCTAATAACTCCTAAACTAATATGGATGATGCATCAAAGAAATAAGCAAGATAAACACTTGCCTAGGATTTTCAAAAGTCTGGTTTGGTATTGAATTTGGTGTGGTTGCATTCCCCATCTCGCGATCTACACGTTAGCGGTGGCGGCGGTGCAAACGGGTGAGTTTTGAGCTTTGGAATGCCTTGAGAGCTCTCTCTTCTCCTCTCCAATGGACGTTCTAGTGTTTTGAGTTATCTAACCCTAGGAGATAACCTAAACATCTGATATAACCCCTTTAATTTTCGTGGGTTTAATTACCCAAAAATACAAAATGACTAAAATGCCCTCCCGGGGTACTAATTAGGCCTAAAAACGCCCCGAGACCCAAATCAAACTCCCGGGTATACTTTTCTGCCTATCTCGACCCTTACGGATGTGTTGGCGCACTCAAAATGACCATACGAACAACTTATAAATTATTTACTTTTATTTATCAATATTTAGTCTCGACGCGACACAGGTGCGTCCCGACTCAAATTTCTAAAATTGTCATTTTATTCACTCGTGACATTTAATATGGCCACTATTATATATTACTTTGCTCATTAGTAATATTCAACAAATTTTTCCATAATTACTAACTCTCATCACGTTAATAATTATAACATAATTGATTTCCGGATTTTTTTATTAAATAATTAATTCACATTAAATTTAATAAATCCCCAAATTAATATAGCATAAAAATACGGGGTATTACAGGTGCAGGTGGTGCCACCTCGGACACTAGATATCTTTCCGGTAGAAGATCAGACAGAGCATCTACGTAAGCGGCTTGGCTCTTTGTGGGAGAGTCGGTGTCTATCGACCCATCCCTATCAGTTTGTTGGGAGAGTTTGGCACATCCCTGGGGATTATATGAAGTGGTTGTGGAGAAGAGTGGTCAGCAATATGTTGGTAGTGGAAACTGGACAAAGGTGGCTTGTCTTATCTGATACCATGGAGGGAGGTGTGGTAGTTTTTCTGAGGCTGGTTCGAGATTATAGATCCATGGAGCGTCTGCGACACTCCATTCAGGTAGGGGAAGCTTGGGGACCCCAGAATGTAGATGATGATGATGGAGCGGGCTCCTCTGGTAGTTGTAGGAAGGGATTTTGGAGAGTTTGTTTTGTAATGGGGAATAAATTTGGGGATTTTATATGGATTTTTAGGAAGGTAGGGGAAGGAAGTCATCCGTTCCTTTTCTTATGTAATTGCATTATAATCTCTTATTAGTGAAATAAACAAGTTTTTGATCATCCACCTGTGCCTTTTGATCAATTTTATATTTTGAATTATCTATACCGATCGCTAAGGCATGCATAATCCTTCTGTTCAAATATATGTTAGAATGAGTTGTCGTTCTCTGAGATAGGAAATGAATAGTTTTTTTATGAAATGGAAAGGGCCATGCTCATGTAAGATGTATGAGCTGCCTACGTACCTCTGGGGGGTTTTGAAATTTTTTAATTTTTCTAAAAATGATTCTTGTAGAGGATCAGGCCCACGTAGTTCTGGGTAGAGTGAAACAAAGTTTTTTTAAGAATAGAAGGGAGATGAGAAGAGTCATAGCTCACCGAGATTTAGAACTAGGGGTAAAATTTCTTGAGATGGTCCATCTTAACTGGACAAGCCATCTCTTCTCCATCTAAGTCAGTGAGCATGGTAGCACCGCCGGACAAGATCTTTTTCACAATGTATGGGCCGCTCCAATTGGGGTTCTTTTTACCTCTGGGGTCCCAGATGGGCTCTACTATTTCTTTGAGGTCTAAATCCCCTTCTCGGACGCAGCGGTTCTTGACTCTTTTATTGAATGATCACGCTATTCAGCGATGGTACCCTTGTATGTGATATATTGCCTTCAGTCTCCTCTCATCCAAGAGTGATAGCTCGTCGAGGTGGCTTTCATGCCAGTCTTCCTCACTGACTTAGTCTTCGAGCATGACATGAAGTGAAGTGATTTCTAGCTTCACAGGTAGGACTGATTCTATGACGTAGACTAAAGAGTAAGGGGTAGCCTCAGTAGAAGTTAGAATTGAGGTTCGGTAGCCCTAGCGTGCATAAGGGATTCAGTCGGCCCAATCTCGATAACTTTCGGTCATCTTGTTGATGATGGCTTTGAGGTTCTTATTGGCGGCTTCAACTGCACTGTTGGTCTGAGGTCAGTAGGGAGAATATTTTTGTCTCTGAATCCCATACTCGTTGACCACTTCTCTGATTTTTGCCTCAAAATGCAACCCGTTATCTGACAGTAGCTCGTGCGGGTCGCCATATCGGCAGATGATGTTTTTCTTGATGAATTTGGCCACTTTCTTAGCGTTCAGGACTGCGTATGACTCAGCTTCGACCCATTTGGTGAAGTAATCAGTGGCAACTAGAATGAAATAATGCCTGTTGGAAGCCTTGGGTGTAACTTTCCCTACGACGTCGATGCCCAGGTGAAGAACTGCCAGGGAGAAGTCATGTTGTACATTTCATGCGGAGGCAAGTGTTGAAGGTCGAAAAACTGTTGGCATTTGAGGCATCTCCGGACATAGGCGGTGCAATCTTGGATCATAGTGGTTTAGTAGTAGCCTTATCGAATGATATTCTTGGCAAGCTTATGATCGTTCATGGGGATCCCGCATTCCCCGCTGTGGATTTTCTGCATTAGCTCTTCAATGTCATCCCCTGCGATGCAGTGTAGATGGGTTATATCTAAGTTTCTCTTGAACAGTTCTTTGTCATAGATGATTGATTAAGCATGAAAAGTAGCGTCGCGTCAAAATGCTAATCATTGTTTTCTATTTCACCGCGTTGATACAAAAAAAAAAAACTAAGTTGCAACTACACTTTCGGTACAAGTATAGCGGTAAGTCGGGTATCAAATCCACAGGGATTGTTCGACAGATTTTAATTGGATTATTAATTCAAGAATAAAAGTGTAAAAGGGTGATGGGTGGTTGTAAAGAAAAGAAAAGAGAGAAGTTAAGTCTAAACAAAGGTAAAGAGAGGATCGGGATAGCATCCAACCATACGGATCGAGATAATTACTAATCAGAATTGCGGCTCGAGAGTTATTTAACCGACACAATCAATTAAGCATAAACATCACACAGTAAGGAATTTAATCCAAAGTTGCGAGATTAAACATTTAACAAAAAATGGTCACACGCAAAGTAAATTCAGATAATCACTATAAACACTAACGTTGCATGACAGAGAAATTTAAACGCATAATAATCCGACTTTAATTCGCGCGGGTTCAATTAAACGTAATTTTGCACAAAACCTAATTTTTGGAGCTCAGGGTCGGCCCGTTCATGGCGGAACGAAATCCCGACCCTATTTATCTAAGGGCACAACATAATTAAACTAAATTACAACTAATTAAACTGGGATAGAAAGAAATAAAGCAAGTAAACTAATTAATAAAGCATGTAAATTACTTTACAAAGCAAGGAAAATAAAGAACAAAACAATATTGAAGGAGATGATAATGAATAATTCAATCTTACAAAACTAAATGGATGTCACCCAAGGAAGAGAAGAAGATGAGCTCTCAAAACCAAACCCTAACCCTAACCTAAAATGTCTTCTAAAACTAAGTATATCTAATATTACACAAAATTCTCACATATAATAAGTTGGGAGAAAAGAAAAGAAGAAAGAAAACAAAAGCAAAATATTAAAAAAAAAATAGGGGATCGATCGATCGACCCATTTGGTTGATCGATTGATGAATCAAAATTGATCCCACTGTCTCCCACGATTTCATAAATAAAGACTGATCGATTGATCGATCGATCGATCAAGAAGGTGTGAGCCTACTGCATTCATTTTCCTTCTCTTCTCCCCTCATTTGGTTTCATTATTTTTCTCTTCCATAAAAAGTACCGTAACTTCTTCGTTAGGGATCAAAATCGCGCATCGTTTGCGGCCACATGAAGCTTGCGAAGAGGGATACAACTTTCGTGCAATGTCGGCCCAGGTGCCCAAATTTCCCTTGAACGTGCGAATGCGTTCGAAACTTGAGAGGAATGCGTCCGAACTCCATTCTTAGTACCTAAATACCTATAAAAGCCCAATTATACCTCATATAGCATGCTAAAAATATAAACCGAGGTTATCTGGTTAACGGGCTTAAATATAGAGATTAATGCACCCGAGGGGGCTAAAATGCGTAGGTTCGAGAGATGAAATACGCAATATTTGCGTATTATCACACCCCCTAACTTACACATTTCTAGTCCCTAGAAATGAAATAGGATGCAACAATAACTATAAGCAAACCAACAACAACAGATAGATACAAAAACGGGATAAGAAAGCAATAAAAAGATAAGGCCACTTTTGCGGGCGATTCGATTGCATTTAGCGTATGTAATAAGCCGTTAAACCCCTGGGTTACCCTAGTGGACGAGTGCCGTCTCATGAGGGTTTTCAGTGATGAAACCAACAAACATCAAATTTCCTCAAAATGTATGGCCAAACAACCAATAAGCCAAACTCAACAACAATTAGATATTTCAACATATTATTAACAAAGCAAAAGATAAGTTTGCCCATCAATCCGCAACTATCAACATTAAAATAATAACTACATGGAATTGAAACCTCAAATGTGAGTGGGGTGTATGCACATCCGAAAAGCTTTGATTCGGTAAAAATGCCAATAGCCCAAATAACAATTAAAGAATGCTTACACTCAATCATGTCCGGATATAACACTCAACAAATAAAAGCACTTGGAATGGTGTGTAACACACGGGACATACGGGCATAAAGAGTAAATGTAAATGGAAACTAGGCCGTGCACATGTCATTAATGAAGAACGATATATAAAAGTGCAAAATACAATCTCATGAAAGGATATCGCATATTAACCGAAATGAAAATCATTTAAACAGATTATCGCTAATGTTCGACCTTTGAATCACATTACCTTAGGATTAAATAGGACTTTATTGGGTGGTAATGTAGGCTTGGGGTTAGGGGTATGAAATGAAGGAAAAATGTATTTACGGAAACAAAAGATGTTCGGAGATGAAAAACGTGGGATAATGGAAAATAGCGGGAAATTTCAAAAGTGGAAAATGATTTCCAAACAAGCATTAAATATATCAATCGAGAGAGTAACAAGGATTATTGAATCACTTTAAACAATATATACAAATTTCTCTTTCTTTTTCTTTT
Source organism: Sambucus nigra (assembly GCA_949130495.1). Classification (NCBI taxonomy): domain Eukaryota; kingdom Viridiplantae; phylum Streptophyta; class Magnoliopsida; order Dipsacales; family Adoxaceae; genus Sambucus; species Sambucus nigra. Next base: position 337,424,168 of record OX422216.1, read on the forward strand.
CTTCTTT